>CM055126.1:66769466-67327948 GCA_029206835.1 Rana muscosa
TCTCGCCCTCTTATCTCGCCCTCTTATCTCGCCCTCTTATCTCGCCCTCTTATCTCGCCCTCTTATCTCGCCCTCTTATCTCGCCCTCTTATCTCGCCCTCTTATCTCGCCCTCCTCCTCTTCCTTCTTCCTCAATCCTCAATCCTCGCCCTCCTCCTCTTCCTTCTTCCTCAATCCTCGCCCTCCTCCTCTTCCTTCTTCCTCAATCCTCGCCCTCCTCCTCTTCCTTCTTCCTCAATCCTCGCCCTCCTCCTCTTCCTTCTTCCTCAATCCTCGCCCTCCTCCTCTTCCTTCTTCCTCAATCCTCGCCCTCCTCCTCTTCCTTCTTCCTCAATCCTCGCCCTCCTCCTCTTCCTTCTTCCTCAATCCTCGCCCTCCTCCTCTTCCTTCTTCCTCGCCCTCCTCCTCTTCCTTCTTCCTCGCCCTCCTCCTCTTCCTTCTTCCTCGCCCTCCTCCTCTTCCTTCTTCCTCGCCCTCCTCCTCTTCCTTCTTCCTCGCCCTCCTCCTCTTCCTTCTTCCTCGCCCTCCTCCTCTTCCTTCTTCCTCGCCCTCCTCCTCTTCCTTCTTCCTCGCCCTCCTCCTCTTCCTTCTTCCTCGCCCTCCTCCTCTTCCTTCTTCCTCGCCCTCCTCCTCTTCCTTCTTCCTCGCCCTCCTCCTCTTCCTTCTTCCTCGCCCTCCTCCTCTTCCTTCTTCCTCGCCCTCCTCCTCTTCCTTCTTCCTCTTTCTTCTACATCTTCCGTCTTCTCGTTACAGAACTATAGTAAACTCAACCCTCACTTTGTTTTTTATTGTTAGAACAAGAAGTCACCCCCAAATACGCACCCAGTCAGCCCCCCGCAGGTGAAGAAGCGGCCCCCCGAGCCGCAGAAGGCAGCCAGCAGCCCCCGGGTGGACGCCTTGGTCGCCAAGCTTCCGGTCCTCCGGCCCCGCCTTCCCACAGAAGAAAAGTTCATCAGTTCCAGCCCGCCGGTCCGATTCCCCCCTCCCATCCTGGCTTCCAATATCATCCCCGGGCACTTGAAGATGTCGCCTTTGCCGTTTGCCGCTGTCCCGCCGGTAGTGCCACTGGCGGTCACCGCGGGGGGTGAACGGGACGGGGTTGGTCCCTCAGCCGGTGGCTCAGCCCGTCATCAGTATGATCCTTCCCGACATGGTGAACTTGGAGCCGCACGCCCTTCCAAAAGCCAACCAGAACGGCATCAAAGAGCTGGCGGGCGGCTCGGGCACCGAGAACAAGCGGCCAAACGGCTCGCGGCCTCCCCGGAGGAGGGACAGTCGAAAAGAAAGCGGGGTCGCCCGCGGAAGGTGGACACTCAACCTAACTCCGGCAAAGGGCTATCAATGTCTACGGCCCAGCCGGGGAGGATGGCGGCCGAAATCCCCAGCACGACGCAAATGACAGACAATGCCCAGGACCTTATTGGCTCCTCAGCCCTGCCGGCCGTCGTCACACAAGGAGACGACACCGTAGTGCCGCTGGCGACCGGAGAAGAGATCCCGCAAAGTCAGCTGGAGGCGCCAGAGGTGCCGCAGCTCACGCCGCTTTCTCCCAGCCAGGCCGAGACAACCCAGTCCACCCCCGAGGCCAGGAGGGGGGAAGTCGTGCCGAACCAGGTCAGCGTCATCCAAGATGGCCGACAGAGCCTGGTTCAGTGGACCGTACGGACTGCAGAGCAGAGGAGTAGCAGAGAGGAAGGGTTTGCGCTGGATGAATTGGAATGGGACAGGATCCAAGTGGACTGACGGACTCCTCCTCCTCCCCCCCTGCATGAATCCCTGAGCAGGAACAGTTCCGCCTTTCCCCCCTTCCCCACCACCACCCCCTGGCCAACCCGGGAGGAGCCTGCGTCCAGGAAGGGACACAGACGTCTACCAATCCGCCAGGGGATTGGACGCAGGAAAAGAGCCATAGCCCCGCCCCCTGTTTATGACATGTTGATAGGTTTTCAGATGACATCATCACATTTCTACCAGTGGAGCGTAATGGACTCGGTGACACTCCCAGCGTACGCCCCTCCCCCCTCATTGTTTTGTATCATATGTCAGCCCTTCACACTTCCATAAAAGGAACATTTCTTACAAAGCAGATGTGGGTGGAGTCTTTCTTGTGGCCCTTCCTGGGAAACGGCCGGGATCCATCAGATTATTATTGCTCTCTGTGTCCTCCTTTCCCATGACATCCTCTAATTTCTTGTCTTGGTGACACCAGCACAAGAAATTAAAGTTATACCCCCCCCCCAATGGGCACATAGACAGCAATAATTATAAAGTTGACAGAAGTTCTCACACTTGCTCTATCCAAAGACGTAAAAAAAAAGGGGGTGGGGTTCCAGCATTGGGTCGGCGTGGTGGGGCTCCAGCATTGGGTCGGCGTGGTGGGGCTCCAGCGTGGGTCGGCGTGGTGGGGCTCCAGCGTGGGTCGGCGTGGTGGGGCTCCAGCGTGGGTCGGCGTGGTGGGGCTCCAGCGTGGGTCGGCGTGGTGGGGCTCCAGCGTGGGTCGGCGGGGTTGGGCTCCAGCGTGGGTCAGTGGGGTGGGGCTCCAGCGTGGGTCAGTGGGTTGGGCTCCAGCGTGGGTCAGTGGGGTTGGGCTCCAGCGTGGGTCAGTGGGGGTGGGGCTCCAGCGTGGGTCAGTGGGGTGGGGCTCCAGCGTGGGTCAGTGGGGTGGGGCTCCAGCATGGGTCAGTGGGGTGGGGCTCCAGCATGGGTCAGTGGGGCGGAGCTGCAATATTGGTCAGTGAGGTGGAGCTCCAGCATTGGTCAGGAGTTTGAGGATGGGTCAGTGGGGTGGGATGGGGCTCCAGCGTGGGTCAGTGGGGTTGGGCTCCAGCGTGGGTCAGTGGGGTTGGGCTCCAGCGTGGGTCAGTGGGGTGGGGCTCCAGCGTGGGTCAGTGGGGTGGGGCTCCAGCATGGGTCAGTGGGGCGGAGCTGCAATATTAGTCAGTGAGGTGGAGCTCCAGCATTGGTCAGGAGTTTGAGGATGGGTCAGTGGGGTGGGATGGGGCTCCAGCGTGGCTCAGTGGGGTGAAGATCCAGCGTGGGTCAGTTGGGTGGGGCTCCAGCATGGGTCAGTGGGGCGGGGCTCTAGAATGGGGTCAGTGGGGTGGAGCTGCAATATTGGTCAGTGAGGTGGAGCTCCAGCATAGGTCAGGAGTTTGAGGATGGGTCAGTGGGGTGGGGCTCCAGCATGGGTCAGTGGGGTGGGGCTCCAGCATGGGTCAGTGGGGTGGGGCTCCAGCGTGGGTCAGTGGGGGCGGGGCTCCAGTGTGGGGCGGGGCTCCAGCATGGGTCAGTGGGGTGGGGCTCTAGCACTTTAGGGTTTTATGGGTGGGGCGTGCGATTTTGGGGGACCTCTGTTATTATTTTTTAAGTAACTGCAGACCTCCTAAATATAAAGTCAGACATTGTAAGTTTGGGGTGCCTGAGAATTGGGGGGGGGTCTGGGCAGAACGGAAAACACAGATCCAGAGGAAAAGGAAAGCATGGAGTTCTTCAGTGAATTAGGGGAGCAGAAAGGACAGTATGGGGTCCTTCCAAGGAAGAGGGTTAATGGGAGGACAATAAGGGGTCCCCAGGACTGAGAATTTTTTTTTGTTGGTTTCCTATAGACTGATGGTACAGTACATGGTCCCCCAGGACTGAGGGGAGCAATGAGGATAGTATGGGGTCCCTCAATGACTAAAGGGTTCATACAGGACAGTCTATGGTTCTCCCAGGACTGAGGGGAGCAAGGAGGACAATATGGGGTCCCTGCAGGACTGAATAGAGGGGGAAGGTATATGAGGTGTCTCCAGGACTGAGAGGAGCAATGAGGATAGCATGGGGTTCCCCAATGACTGAGGGGTTCATAGAGGACAGTATGTGGTGCTGGAAGGACAGTTTTTGTGCCTGCAGGACTGAGAGGAGCAGGGAGGACAGTATAGAGTCCTTAAAGAACTAAGGGGTGCAGCAAGGAGAGTATGATGTCCCTCCATGACAGAATTGATAGAACAGTATGGGGTCCCTCCAGGACAGAGGAGGGCAGTATTGGGTCTCCCAGGACAGAGGGGTGCAGTGAGGACAGTATGGGGTTCCCCAGAACAGAGGAGGGCAGTATGGGGTCTCCCAGGACAGAGGGGTGCAGTGAGGACAGTATGGGGTCCCCCAGGACAGAGGAGGGCAGTATGGGGTCCCCCAGGACAGAGGGGTGCAGTGAGGACAGTATGGGGTCCCCCAGGACAGAGGAGGGCAGTATGGGGTCCCCCAGGACAGAGGAGGGCAGTATGGGGTCCCCCAGGACAGAGGAGGGCAGTATGGGGTCCCCCAGGACAGAGGGGTGCAGTGAGGACAGTATGGGGTCCCCCAGGACAGAGGAGGGCAGTATTGGGTCTCCCAAGACAGAGGGGTGCAGTGAGGACAGTATGGGGTCTCCCAGGACAGAGGGGTGCAGTGAGGACAGTATGGGGTCCCCCAGAACAGAGGAGGGCAGTATTGGGTCTCCCAAGACAGAGGGGTGCAGTGAGGATAGTATGGGGTCCCCCAGGAGAGGAGGGCAGTATTGGGTCTCCCAGGACAGAGGGGTGCAGTGAGGACAGTATGGGGTCTCCCAGGACAGAGGGGTGCAGTGAGGATAGTATGGGGTCCCCCAGGACAGGGGAGGGCAGTATTGGGTCTCCCAGGACAGAGGGGTGCAGTGAGAATAGTATGGGGTCCCCCAGGACAGAGGAGGGCAGTATTGGGTCTCCCAGAACAGAGGGGTGCAGTGAGGACAGTATGGGGTCTCCCAGGCCAGAGGAGGGCAGTATTGGGTCTCCCAGGACAGAGGGGTGCAGTGAGGATAGTATGGGGTCCCCCACGACAGAGGAGGGCAGTATTGGGTCTCCCAGAACAGAGGGGTGCAGTGAGGACAGTATGGGGTCTCCCAGGACAGAGGGGTGCAGTATTGGGTCTCCCAGGACAGAGGGGTGCAGTGAGGATAGTATGGGGACCCCCAGGACAGGGGAGGGCAGTATTGGGTCTCCCAGGACAGAGGGGTGCAGTGAGGATAGTATGGGGTCCCCCAGGACAGAGGAGGGCAGTATTGGGTCTCCCAGAACAGAGGGGTGCGGTGAGGACAGTATGGGGTCTCCCAGGACAGAGGAGGGCAGTGAGGACAGTATGGGGTCCCCCAGGACAGAGGAGGGCAGTATTGGGTCCCCCAGGACAGAGGGGTGCAGTGAGGACAGTATGGGGTCCCCCAGGACAGAGGGGTGCAGTGAGGACAGTATGGGGTCCCCCAGGACAGAGGGGTGCAGTGAGGACAGTATGGGGTCCCCCAGGACAGAGGGGTGCAGTGAGGACAGTATGGGGTCCCCAGAACAGAGGGGTGCAGTGAGGACAGTATGGGGTCCCCAGAACAGAGGGGTGCAGTGAGGACAATATGGGGTCCCCAGAACAGAGGGGTGCAGTGAGGACAGTATGGGGTCCCCAGAACAGAGGAGGGCAGTATTGGGTCTCCCAGAACAGAGGGGTGCAGTGAGGACAGTATGGGGTCCCCCAGGACAGAGGAGGGCAGTATTGGGTCTCCCAGGACAGAGGGGTGCAGTGAGGACAGTATGGGGTCCCCAGAACAGAGGGGTGCAGTGAGGACAGTATGGGGTCCCCAGAACAGAGGAGGGCAGTATTGGGTCTCCCAGGACAGAGGGGTGCAGTGAGGACAGTATGGGGTCTCCCAGGACAGAGGAGGGTAGTGAGGACAGTATGGGGTCTCCCAGGACAGAGGAGGGCAGTGAGGACAGTATGGGGTCTCCCAGGACAGAGGGCAGTATGGGGTCCCCAGAACAGAGGGGTGCAGTGAGGACAGTATGGGGTCCCCAGAACAGAGGAGGGCAGTATTGGGTCTCCCAGAACAGAGGGGTGCAGTGAGGACAGTATGGGGTCCCCCAGGACAGAGGAGGGCAGTATTGGGTCTCCCAGGACAGAGGGGTGCAGTGAGGACAGTATGGGGTCCCCCAGGACAGAGGAGAGCAGTATTGGGTCTCCCAGGACAGAGGGGTGCAGTGAGGACAGTATGGGGTCCCCAGAACAGAGGGGTGCAGTGAGGACAGTATGGGGTCCCCAGAACAGAGGAGGGCAGTATTGGGTCTCCCAGGACAGAGGGGTGCAGTGAGGACAGTATGGGGTCTCCCAGGACAGAGGAGGGCAGTGAGGACAGTATGGGGTCCCCAGAACAGAGGGGTGCAGTGAGGACAGTATGGGGTCCCCCAGGACAGAGGAGGGCAGTATTGGGTCTCCCAGAACAGAGGGGTGCAGTGAGGACAGTATGGGGTCCCCCAGGACAGAGGAGGGCAGTGAGGACAGTATGGGGTCCCCAGAACAGAGGAGGGCAGTATTGGGTCTCCCAGGACAGAGGGGTGCAGTGAGGACAGTATGGGGTCTCTCAGGACAGAGGAGGGCAGTGAGGACAGTATGGGGTCCCCCAGGACAGAGGAGGGCAGTGAGGACAGTATGGGGTCTCCCAGGACAGAGGAGGGCAGTGAGGACAGTATGGGGTCTCCCAGGACAGAGGAGGGCAGTGAGGACAGTATGGGGTCTCCCAGGACAGAGGAGGGCAGTGAGGACAGTATTGGGTCTCCCAGAACAGAGGGGTGCAGTGAGGACAGTATGGGGTCCCCAGAACAGAGGAGGGCAGTATTGGGTCTCCCAGAACAGAGGGGTGCAGTGAGGACAGTATGGGGTCCCCCAGGACCGAGGAGGGCAGTATTGGGTCTCCCAGGACAGAGGGGTGCAGTGAGGACAGTATGGGGTCCCCCAGGACAGAGGAGGCCAGTGAGGACAGTATTGGGTCTCCCAGGATAGAGGGGTGCAGTGAGGACAGTATGGGGTCCCCAGAACAGAGGGGTGCAGTGAGGACAGTATGGGGTCCCCAGAACAGAGGAGGGCAGTATTGGGTCTCCCAGAACAGAGGGGTGCAGTGAGGACAGTATGGGGTCCCCCAGGACGGCAGTATTGGGTCTCCCAGGACAGAGGGGTGCAGTGAGGATAGTATGGGGTCCCCCAGGACAGAGGAGGGCAGTGAGGACAGTATTGGGTCTCCCAGGATAGAGGGGTGCAGTGAGGACAGTATGGGGTCCCCAGAACAGAGGGGTGCAGTGAGGACAGTATGGGGTCCCTCTAGGCTGAAGCGCTGTCACATGACGCAGGGAGCAGTCACCACGCCCACTCACCATTAATGGGAGGAGTTAGCGCTGTGGGCGGCCCTGAATGTCTGACACTCCCGGAAGTGTCATGTGACAGGGTCTCTTTAAGGCTTGTTTCCAATGAGTCAGATCTAATAAGCCCCGCCCACCTCCCAGCAGACCAATGTCAGGCCCCCGGTGCCCAGTAGACTAGGGAGGGGCTTGGATCCAAGGTGGGCCACCAAAGGATAGAAGGGTGAGAACCCCTGTCAGGTTTTATTGTCTGTGTCCCCATTGGTTAGATCCCCTCACTTCCTGTGTGCTCCCTGGGACAGGAAGAGAGTAGAATCCCCCCCCCAATATGGGATCAATCCTGAGTTTGGTTTCTGATGCCCTCTGGGACAGGCTTCTCACTTCCTCTGGGGTCACTGCAGCAGGAAGTGGGGGGTAATCTTCCCTCCCCCCCATTGGGGACACAGACCCCAATATAATCCTGAGAAGGAGAATAGGGCCAAACACCCGCCATATAAAGTCCACATTTCATTCATTCAGAAGGCCGACGCGTTTCAGAGGTTCGGGGGGCTTCCTCAGGGCTGGCACTGTGGAGCGAATGTTTTTGTAGGATCGCTCCCCCTCCCCCACAAGTCCAATATACTTCATATCAGTCCAGTACACACCGGGCCCTGATGAAGGGGGAGGGGGGACCCGGGGAAAAGTCTAAATAAAATAAGAGGTTCCGACTTGTCACCGAGAACTCCAGAGAACGGGGGGGGGGGGGAGGGGTTGGTGGGTTTTTATGGGGGAGGGGCCGTTGTTCGGTCACTTTAAATGACGAGTTCCCGGCACACCTCTCTGGACCGGAATGTGGGGGGGGGGGGGCATTGCTTACGTGTTTCAGGGGCTCCGGGACCCTCATCCTTCCTTCTCTGACCCGGAGCCAAGAACAACCAATGGCAGCTCTCCTCTTCCCGTCCTGACGGATGCCCTGGGGAGTCTCTGAGGGGACCCCCTCCCCCATATAGCAAGTTTCCAAATATACCCCATATGGCGGGGAGGGGCAGCACTGTATATGGGGGGAGGGGCAGTACTGTATATGGGGGGGAAGGGGCAGCACTGTATGGGGGGAGGGGCAGCACTGTGTATGGGGGGGAGGGGCAGCACTGTATATGGGGGAGGGGCAGCACTGTATATGGGGGAGGGGCAACACTGTATGGGGGAGGGGCAGTACTGTATATGGGGGGGAGGGGCAGCACTGTATGGGGGGGAGGGTGTAACATTTATAGGATAATTATGATGTTTATCTCTATTTGGGCACCAGTGACTCTTCTGCTCTTCTCCTGTAATCCGGAGTCAGAAGTGTCCGCGGTTCGGTGTGTACAGTCAGTGGGGAGCCGCCATGTTGTCGGAGCCCGTAATACATAATCAGTGAGGCGGAAAAGTCTTAGGGAAGATGGCGGCGGAAATGGGGACACACGGGGATTCGGCCTCTGGTGTCCCCGGAACGCTTTATCCCCGGAGTGCGGGGGTAGGACTGGGCGGCGTGATGTCATTTCCGGTCCGGTGTAAGATGGCGGTTCCGGTGTCTCCCGGGCGGGATGTGTTCGCGGAGGGATTATTGGAGCTCCTGAAGCCCGCCGTACATCAGCTGGACTGCCATGTGCACGCCGTGCGGTGAGGGGCGGGGCTGGGGTGACTCCGCCCTCTGGGTGGGCTGTGAGGGTCAAATAAGGCTCCGCCCACTTGTCGCTGACTCCACCCACTATTCTGTGCATTGGGGGTCCCATATATGACTCCACCCACCTATCCCTGACTCCTCCCACCATCCTGTATGTGAGGGGCTTCAAATGTGGGTCCTTGAGGGGCCCCACACCGACCTCCCCTCCCATCCCTGGAGGGGCCCCACACCGACCTCCCCTCCCCCTCATCCTTGGAGGGGCCCCACACTGACCTCCCCTCCCCCTCATCCCTGGAGGGGCCCCACACCGACCTCCCCTCCCCCTCATCCCTGGAGGGGCCCCACACTGACCTCCCCTCCCATCCCTGGAGGGGCCCCACACCGACCTCCCCTCCCCTCATCCCTGGAGGGGCCCCACACTGACCTCCCCTCACCCCTGGAGGGGCCCCACACTGTCCTCCCCCTCATCCCTGGAGGGGCCCCACACTGTCCTCCCCTCCCCCCTCATCCCTGAAGGGGCCCCACACTGACCTCCCCTCCCCCCTCATCCCTGGAGGGGCCCCACACTGACCTCCCCTCCCCCCTCATCCCTGAAGGGGCCCCACACTGACCTCCCCTCCCCCCTCATCCCTGAAGGGGCCCCACACTGACCTCCCCTCCCCCCTCATCCCTGGAGGGGCCCCACACTGTCCTCCCCTCCCCCCTCATCCCTGAAGGGGCCCCACACTGTCCTCCCCTCCCCCCTCATCCCTGAAGGGGCCCCACACTGTCCTCCCCTCCCCCCTCATCCCTGAAGGGGCCCCACACTGACCTCCCCTCCCCCCTCATCCCTGGAGGGGCCCCACACTGTCCTCCCCTCCCCCCTCATCCCTGAAGGGGCCCCACACTGACCTCCCCTCATCCCTGAAGGGGCCCCACACTGACCTCCCCTCCCCCCTCATCCCTGGAGGGGCCCCACACTGACCTCCCCTCATCCCTGGAGGGGCCCCACACTGTCCTCCTCTCCCTCCCCCCCCTCATCCCTGGAGGGGCCCCACACTGTCCTCCCCCCCCCTCATCCCTGGAGGGGCCCCACACTGACCTCCCCTCCCCCCTCATCCCTGGAGGGGCCCCACACTGTCCTCCTCTCCCTCCCCCCCCCCTCATCCCTGGAGGGGCCCCACACTGTCCTCCCCTCCCCCCTCATTCATGTGACAACACTGAAGAAATGACACTTTGCTACAATATAAAGTAGTCAGAGCCCATTCACACAGGGGCAACAGACTTCCAGCGCAATTTTATGAGGCAACTCAGACACGACTTGAGAATGAATCACAGTGCGACCTGGAGCTATTTACAAGGCAACTCCAAGTTGCCTGCAGGACAGGAGACATTCCAGTGGCCAATCAAACAGGGGGGGGGGGGAGAGAGGGAGGGAGGGGGGAGGGAGGGGGGAGGGAGAGGGGAGGGAGAGGTTTGTCTGATAAATGTATGTTATCTTCCTGGAGAGTCGCTCCTATTAAGACAGTGAGAGGCGACTCCCATTGAAATGAATGGTTACAGGTCGCCTAGGAGTCGGATTGAAGTAGTACAGGGACCTTTTTTGAAGTCGGAGCGACTGCAGTAGTGTACATAAGGACGGCTCCATTAACTTACATTGATTTCTTCAGCCAGTGCGACCTGAGGCAACTAGGGGCGATTTGGAGTCGGATCCAAAGACGCCCCTGTGTGAATGGGCTCTGAGTGTACAGCTTGTATAACGGTGTAAATTTCCTCTCCCCTCAAAATAACTCAACACACAGCCATTAATGTCTAAACCGCTGGCAACAAAAGTCAGGACACCCCTAAGTGAAAATCTCCAAATTGAGCCCAAAGTGTCAATATTTTGTGTGGCCGCCATTATTTTCCAGCACTGCCTTAACCCTCTTGGGCATGGAGGTCACCAGAGCCTCACAGGTTGTCACTGGAGTCCTCTTCCCCTCCCCCATGACGACATCACAGAGCTGGTGGATGTTGGAGACCTTGCGCTCCTCCACCTTCCGTTTGAGGATCCCCCACAGATGATCAATAGGGTTTAGGTCTGGAGACATGATTGGCCAGTCCATCACCTTTACCCTCAGCTTCTTTAGCAAGGCAGTGGTGGTCTTGGAGGTGTGTTTGGGGTGGTTATCATGTTGGAATACTACCCTGCGGTCCAGTCTCTGAAGGGAGGGGGTCATGCTCTGCTTCAGTACGTCACAGTACATGTTGGCATTCATGGTCCCCTCAATGATCTGTAGCCCCCCAGTGCTGGCAGCACTCATGCAGCCCCAGACCATGACCCTCCCCCCACCATGCCTGACTGTAGGGAAGACACACTTGTCTTTGTCCTCCTCACCTGGTCGCCGCCACACACGCCTGACACCATCTGACACCAAATAAGTTTATCTTGGTCTCATCAGACCACAGGACATGGTTCCAGTAATCCATGTCCTTAGTCTGCTTGTCTTTCTTGTGCATCATCTTTAGAAGAGACTTCCTTCTGGGACGACAGCCATGCAGACCAATTTGATGCAGTGTGCGGTGTATGGTCTGAGCACTGACAGGCTGACCCCTCCCCCACCCTCTGCAGCAATGCTGGCAGCACTCATACGTCTATTTCCCAAAGACAACCTCTGGATATGACGCTGAGCACGTGACCTCAACTTCTTTGGTGGACCATGGCGAGGCCTGTTCTGAGGGGAACCTGTCCTGTTATACCGCTGTATGGTCTTGGCCCCCGTGCTGCAGATCAGTTTCAGGGTCTTGACAATCTTCTTGACATCTTTATGTAGAGAAACAATTCTTTTCTTCAGATCCTCAGAGAGTTCTTTGCCATGAGGTGCCATGTTGTACTTCCAGTGACCAGTATGAGAGAGTGAGAGCGATAACACCAAATTTACCACACCTGCTCCCCATTCACACCTGAGACCTTTTAACACTAACGAGTCACATGACACCGGGGAGGGAAAATGACTAATTGGGCCCAATTTGGACATTTTCACTTAGGGGTGTACTCACTTTTGTTGCCAGCGGTTTAGACATGAATGGCTGTGTGTTGAGTTATTTTGAGGGGACAGGAAATTTACACCGTTATACAAGCTGTACACTCACTACTTTACATTGTAGCAAAGTGTCATTTCTTCAGTGTTGTCACATGAAAAGATTTACACAAATGTGACTGAGGGGGCGTACTTACTTTTCTCAGATATTGTTAAATGCCGCAGATCTCGCACGCTAGTTGGCACCACCTCTCATTTCTCCTGGCCATTCACATGGCTTGGAGGGGGGGAGCAAGGTGTGGCCCTTAGCCTTGGGGTTGGGGGTGGTGGTCTCTCAGCCTTGGGGGGGTGGTCTGGTGGTGGGGGCGCTGGGCCTTTAGCCTTGGGGGGGTGGTCTGGTGGTGGGGGCGCTGGGCCCTTAGCCTTGGGGGGGCGCTGGGCCCTTAGCCTTGGGGGGGTGGTCTGGTGGTGGGGGCGCTGGGCCCTTAGCCTTGGGGGGGTGGTCTGGTGGTGGGGGCGCTGGGCCCTTAGCCTTGTGGGGGGGGGTCTGGTGGTGGGGGCGGTGGGCCCTCAGCCTTGGGGGGGGCGGTGGGCTCTCAGCCTTGGGAGGGAGGGGTCTGGTGGTGGGGGCGCTGGGCCCTTAGCCTTGGGAGGGGGGTGGTCTGGTGGTGGGGGCACTGGGCCCTTAGCCTTGTAGGGGGGGGGTCTGGTGGTGGGGGCGGTGGGCCCTCAGCCTTGGGGGGGGCGGTGGGCTCTCAGCCTTGGGAGGGAGGGGTCTGGTGGTGGGGGCGCTGGGCCCTTAGCCTTGGGAGGGGGGTGGTCTGGTGGTGGGGGCACTGGGCCCTTAGCCTTGTAGGGGGGGGGGGTCTGGTGGTGGGGGCGCTGGGCCCTCAGCCTTGGGGGGGCGCTGGGCCCTTAGCCTTGGGGGGGAGTGGTCTGGTGGTGGGGGCGCTGGGCCCTTAGCCTTGGGGGGGGGCGGTGGGCTCTCAGCCTTGGGAGGGGGGGGGTCTGGTGGTGGGGGCGCTGGGCCCTTAGCCTTGGGAGGGGGGGTCTGGTGGTGGGGGCACTGGGCCCTTAGCCTTGGGGGGGGTGGTCTGGTGGTGGGGGCGCTGGGCCCTTAGCCTTGTAGAGGGGGGTCTGGTGGTGGGGGCGGTGGGCCCTCAGCCTTGGGGGGGGTGGTCTGGTGGTGGGTCCATCAAGTCCAACCTGTGTGAACTTGTGTCACATAAAAAGATAGAATAAAGAACAATGGAACCTCGAATTACGAGGATAATCCGTTCCGGGAGAATGCTCGTAATCCAAAGTACTCGCCTATCAAAGCGAGTTTCCCCATTGAAGTCAAGGGAAACCAAAATAATTAATTAGTTCCGCATTGACTTCAATGGGATGCAATACCGCATGCAGCCAGAGGCGGGGGCAGCGCCGGAGAGCCTCGGAAAAGGCCCGAGGACACTTCGGCTGACGTTGGCAAACCTGGGAGGACACTTCGGCTGACGTCGGCAAACCTGGGAGGACACTTCGGCTGACGTCGGCAAACCTCGGAGGACACTTCGGCTGACGTCGGCAAACCTCGGAAAGACTTCCTACCCGAGGTCAATCGTGCTGTCCTCGGGCCTTTTCGTGCATTTCCGAACGGCGCCGATCAGCTGGGATCGGCGACGTTCAAATCTGCTCGGCTCCGGCGCCCTCCACCTCAGGCCAAAAGCGGTACTGCACACCGCTTTGGCCTGAATCGTGCTCGTGTTGCGAGACAACACTCGCAAACCGAGTCACGATTTTTTTTAAAATACACAGTGCTTGTATTGCGAAACGCTCGTTAACCGCGTTACTCGCAATCCGAGGTTCCACTGTATTTACAAAAATTTGTGTGGGGGGTGTACTCACTTTTGTGAGATACTGTGCATAGATGATGATGGTAATTCCAAAGGAGATTGTATAGTGTATGGTCACCTTTTTAGGATACAAACCCCCCCCCCACCCTATAGTTGGGCTCAGTGCCAGTGTTATCGTTGGGGTTGGGATCAGTTACATAGTTAGTCAGGTTGAAAAAAAAGACACAAGTTCAACCATAAAAAAAAAAACATTATCTTCACAGGAAGTGTCAGTTCTCACACCACAGACAGAGATCATACATTAACCTTCATGCCTGTAACGCCCCATGTCTCCTTTCTTTACAGGGAGAGTCAGGTGGACCTGCGGGAGCACATTGACAGCCTGGCGTCTGGTAGGTACTCGGGGGGGGGGGGGGGGGAGGGGGAGACTGGTCCGGGATCAGCATGTGTGTGTTTTATATATACAGAGAGGCCGGCCGGTTTTATTTGTGATGGTAGCTGATTTGTTCTGCGACCTCCTTTCTGTAGGCAACATAACGGCCACCATTTTATTTTATTTTTTTGTCTTTTGCTCCTCACCCACGTTTTTGTGTCTTCCTCCCCCAGAACTCTGCAAGATCAACGAGGACCAAAAGGTGGCGCTGGACCTGGACCCGTACGTGAAGAAGCTGCTGAACGCTCGCCGCAGGGTGGTCCTGGTGAACAACATCCTGCAGAACGCACAGGTGAGGGGGGGGGGACCCGCTGTCACACGTGACACAGGGTGCACACCTCCTCCCAACCTTCTTTTTTTTGTCTAACCACCGCTTTCCTTTGTCACAGGAGCGTCTGAGGCGCCTGAATCACAGCGTGGCCAAAGAGACGGCGCGGAGGAGGGCCATGCTGGAGCCGGGAGCCCACCACTCCCCGACCTCCCCCAATAAGTGAGGCCAAGCGGCGGGGGGAACCCTCTGGAGTTGAGCCATCTTCTTTTTTTTTTTTTCTTTAACCTGGAGACCCCGGCCAGCCCAGGTGCGCAGGCGTGACAACTTCCGAGTCCCAAAAAAAAAAAAAAAAGAGGGCGTCAAGTGCCAAAATAAAAAAAACGCTTGAGAGAGACTGCGCTAGGAGAACTGCCTTCCATTGTGATGCATGAATTCCATTTCGTAGCTTGGCGGCAATAAGGGGTGGGAGGACACAGGTGAGACCCACCCCTCTGCCTTGTTTACCAATCAAGTCCCGTCTGCGTTCTGTAAAGATGGTGCTACGTTACGGCCTTGTTACTGTTACTCACGCTCTAGTCACGTGACCACTGTCTATGCAGTTACTTCCCGAGCTGGGCCCTAGTTGTGGGTTGGAGTCAGTGTCTATGTCTGATACGGCCGATTGGTTTATGTCAGCCGTTGCTTTTCCGGTGCTCTATGTCCCAGCATGCCCTGTCCTAGAGCACACTGGGACGTGTAGTCCCTCAACTGCTGCAGATTGTCCACCTCTGGTCTGTACAGAGTGAACTCCGTTCTTCGATTGTACTTTTTTTTTTTTATATGTTCTGTGAATACCAGCTTTAATATTTCCTGCTCTGCGATTGTAACAATAAATATTATCAGCAAAAAAATAAAAGTAGTGTGAATTCTTTCCAGGTCCTTGCAGTAAAAATATAACCTGGTCCTTTTTTTAATTTTTTTAAAGCCGAACTTCACCCATAAATAGCCAGATAAACAAACGTGAGTAGCCCGTTTACAAGATAAAATAAAACCAGCTTTTGCTGCAATATTCACTTTCAGAGATTTCCCCAGCAGTACTTATTTTCCACCACCAGATGTCACCGGTCTAATAGCCAGCATCATTCAACCTGCTTCCCCTAAACTCAGGTCATCCCAGATGAGCCCCCAACTTGTGACAAACCAGCTTTTGTTGCAATATTCACCTGGATTGCAGAGATTTCCCCAGCAGTACTTACTTTCTGCCACCAGATGTCCGCAGTCTAATAGCCAGCATCCTAAACTCAGGTCATCCCGGATGAGCCCCCATCTTGTGACAAACCAGCTGGAAATCAGAGATTTCCCCAGCAGTACTTATTTTTCACCACCAGATGTCCTCAGTCTAATGGTCAGCATCCTTCAACCTGCTTTCCCTAAACCTCAGGTCATCCCGGATGAGCCCCCCCCCCAACTTGTGACAAACCAGAGATTTCCCCAGCAGTACTTACTTTCTGCCACCAGATGTCCTCAGTCTAATGGCCAGCATCATTCAACCTGGTATCAGTGGGAGGAATAATGGCCTATCATTGGTGTCCATGGCAAAAATTCTGCCCCATCTTTGGTGTCAGTGGGAAGAATAGTGGCCCACTTTTGGTGTCAATGAATTAAATTCCGCCCCATTGTTGGTGTCAGTGGGCGGAATAATGGCCCATCGTTGGTGTCAGTGCAGGGAAATGTGCCCCATCGGTGGTGTCAGTGTGGGGAATTGTGCCCTTTTGATGGTGTGTAAGTGGGAGGAATATTGTCCCATTGTTGGTGACAAGGACAGGAATTATGCTCCATCGCCGTTGTCAGTGGGGGAAATGGTGCCCCATTGTAGGTGTCAACAGCAGAAATGATGCCCCATTGTTGGTGTCAGTGCTGATGGGATAGTGTTCCAAGGGCTGCATGAAGGCAATAAAAGGGCTGCATCTGGCCCCCGGGCCACAGTTTAGAGATTGCTGATCTAAAGCAAAGCTGTGTCCTCCAATGGACATAGGAGTTTTTTTTTGTACCATAAAATCATTTCTGTACTTGCTAAAAAGGTTCTTAGCCTGAAAAAAGAAAACAAAGGTGGCCACTACATCTAAGGACTGGTAAACTACAATATATGGAGGTTTTTGCTCTTGGGTCTACACTTTTAAGTAGATATTTGAACTTTTGCTCCTGGGTGTGTCGGTGATTGGTAAACAGGTTACACCAGAGGAAAAATGTTTGGTTGCCACGATGGAGGAAGGGCTTTCCCTGCTCTGTTTGTAATACAGATCAATGGGGTTATTGGATGAGGTCATACACACCATGCCTAAGGCTTGCAAATCCCGCACTTTGTGTGAGTCCCTCAAGGAAAGTCTAGTTGAGGGTGCCGACTATAAGCTGTCGAGGCACCTGCAACCTCTGATCTCCCACATTCTGGAGGATCTGTGAGGTGAACTCTCACGGTGGGGAGAGTCTCTAGGAGATGTTGGCCCTGGGATCCGAACTCATAGCTGCAGGGTCTACAGCCAGAGGACTTACCTCTGAGCCACCACCCCCGGTGGTTACAACCATAATGGGTAAAGTTGGATAGGCAGGTTGGGTTAGCCGTTGCCTTAGAGATGACCTGTCATACTGGTGTCCGTAATAGCAGCCATCCCACCGGTCAATGCTGGCCCTTCTGTGCACTGCATACTTACCAGACATAGAGGTTTTAACCTTTTGGTTGGGCCATCTTTTTCTTTTTTCTTGGCGGAACACCCACTGTATGTACATGTGCTCTCTGCCCGTTCTGTGTCTACATATCATGTGCTCCGGGGGGGCACTGTCTGCTAAACCTGTCTATTGGTTGCCTGTTAATTGGAAGATGTGTTGGATGAGAAATGGCTCAGAGGTCAGCTTGAACCTCATCTTTTGTCCTCCTTATGTTTTCGGTCTTGACCTGAAGTATGATGGACGAGCACATTGAGGTGTGCGAGGAGGTGGTGGCTCAGAGGTAAGTCCTCTGGCTGTAGACCCTGCAGCTATGAGTTCGGATCCCAGGGCCAACATCTCCTAGAGACTCTCCCCACCGTGAGAGTTCACCTCACAGATCCTCCAGAATGTGGGAGATCAGAGGTTGCAGGTGCCTCCAGTAGTGGGAACACAAGCACCTCCCACATCCACCAAAATGTGGGAGATTGGAGGTCCCAACATGGGTGGAGTGTGATCCCCACCCTGTAAGGATTTTTTTTTTATAAAGGTGGGAGGCATAAAAACCATCTGGAGTTTCATCTGGGGTTCTCATGTGATAGTAGCTGCACCCTTTGCCAACTTCCTGTGATGATGAGCTCATTTCTCCAAGGGCACCATCCTGGCACTCTCATGTGATGCCAGCTTCCTGTGCCACCAGGTTTCACTGCCCAGGACATTGGAGGTGAGGTGACATGTCCAGAGCCACCAGGAGACCACTCAGGGATTCAAACTCTCAGCCCCATGACACTGGCTGCCACTCTGTTTATAGGCTATTAGTCCCCTGAGCCATCTCCTCCTCACACGGAATAATGTGTTTGTCCTCCTATTTCTCCAGAACAAGGACTGGTGAAAATATAAAGAGGTAAAGAAGTGGTTCGAACCCACAGTGCCTGCTCACCATCCAGAGCACTTGACCACCCAGCCATCTCCTCTTTACAATAGCATGGTGTACTCATCCTCCTATTTCTCCAGGACATGGACTGGTGGAATTATAAAGACAAAAAGGAACGGTCGGGACTCACAGCACCTTTCTTATCCTCTGAAGGGCTTACCACCCAGCCATGTCTTCCTTATATAGGCAGGTGTGCTGATCCTCCTATAACTCTAGAACAAGGACTGAAGGACTTATAATTCACGAAACCTCAGCTTCCAGGGAATTTCCCACCAATCCCTCTGCTCTTTATTTGGTTTGCTCTTCTTTTTTTTTTCTCCTGGACAAGGACTGGTAGAATTATAAAGTGGTAAAGAAATGGTTTGAACTCACAGAATCTTCTCACCAGCCAGAGCACTTACCTCCCAGCCATCCAGGATGGCAAAGGTGAAGAAGGAAATAGCGGGATTCGATCTCATGACTCTGGGTTTACTAAACAGAGGAACTAAACACTAAGCTATTTCAACTGTGGGACCCACCCCTTAAAAAAAAAAAAAAAAGTAAACATGTAGAACACAATGAAAATACAATTTTGGAAAGGAAATAACAAAGAAAACACAAATATACAACTTGGCAGTTCTGTTTTGCTCCGGCTGTTAAGCGATTAGATCTAAGAGTTGGGTGAACTCCGGAGATAAGTAAATTGATGCAATTTTTTGCATCACTGAGGATGGACACCCCTTCAGAAGGTTCATTGCTCTGGTTGTCATGCTCTCAGATCTCAGAGCTGGATGAACTCCGAAGATAAGGGATTTGACACCATTTTTTAGTGTCATCATGGATGGACACCTTCTTGGAAGGTTAATGGCTCTGGTTGTCATGCTCTCAGATCTGAGTTGAATGAACTCCAGAGATAAGTGAATTGAAACCATTTTTATTGTCACCATGGATGGACACCTTCTTGGAAGGTTAATGGCTCTGGTTGTCATGCTCTCAGATCTGAGTTGAATGAACTCCAGAGATAAGTGAATTGAAACCATTTTTAGTGTCACCATGGATGGACACCTTCTTGGAAGGTTCCTTGCTCTGGTTGTCATGCTCTCAGATCTCAGAGCTGGATGAACTCCGGAGATAAGGGAATTTACACAATTTTTAGTGTCACCATATGTTCGTCCTCCTATTTCTCCAGAACAAGGATTGGTGAAAATATAAAGAGGTAAAGAAGTGGTTCGAACCCACAGTGCCTACTCACCATCCAGAGCACTTGACCACCCAGCCATCTACTCTTTACGAAAGCATGGTGTACTCATCCTCCTATTTCTCCAGAACATGGACTGGTGGAATTATAAAGACAAAAAGGAACGGTCGGGACTCACAGCACCTTTCTTAGCCTCTGAAGGGCTTACCACCCAGCCATGTCTTCCTTATATAGGCGGGTGTGCTGATCCTCCTATATCTCTAAAACAAGGACTGGAGGACTTATAATTCACGGAACCTTCTCAGCTTCCAGGGAATTTCCCACCAAGCTCTCTGCTCCTCATTTAGCGTGGTTTGCGCTTCTTTTTTTTTCTCCTGGACAAGGACTGGTAGAATTATAAAGTGGTGAAGAAATGGTTCAAACTCACAGAATCTTCTCACCAGCCAAAGCACTTACCTCCCAGCCATACAGGATGGCAAACATAAAGAAGGAAATAGCGGGATTCGATCTCATGACTCTGGGTTTACTAAACAGAGGAACTAAACACTAAGCTATTTCTCCTGTGGGACCCACCCTTCAAAAAAAAAAAAAAAAGAAAACATATAGAACGCAATGAAAATACAATTTTGGAAAGAAAATAACAAAGAAAACACAAATATACAACTTGGCAGTTCTGTGTTGCTCCGGCTGTTAAGCGATCAGATCTCAGAGTTGGATGAACTCCGGAGATAAGTGAATTGATGCCATTTTTTGCATCACTGAGGATGGACACCCCTTCGGAAGGTTCATTGCTCTGGTTGTCATGCTCTCAGATCTCAAAGCTGGATGAACTCCGGAGATAAGGGAATTGACACCATTTTTAGTGTCACCATGGATGGACACCTTCTCGGAAGGTTCATAGCAAGGGAAGTCGTGCCCTCAGGTCTGAGTTGGGTGAATTCCAGAGATAAGTTAATTGACACCATTTTTAGTGTCACCATGGATGGACACCTTCTTGGAAGGTTCATGGCTCTGGTTGTCATGCTCTCAGAGTTGGGTGAACTCTGGAGATAAGTTAATTGACACCATTTTTAGTGTCACCATGGATGGACACCTTCTTGGAAGGTTCATGGCTCTGGTTGTCATGCTCTCAGAGTTGGGTGAATTCCGGAGATAAGTTAATTGACACCATTTTTAGTGTCAGCATGGATGGACACCTTCTTGGAAGGTTCATGGCTCTGGTTGTCATGCTCTCAGAGTTGGGTGAACTACGGAGATAAGTTAATTGACACCATTTTTAGTGTCACCATGGATGGACACCTTCTTGGAAGGTTCATGGCTCTGGTTGTCATGCTCTCAGAGTTGGGTGAACTCTGGAGATAAGTTAATTGACACCATTTTTAGTGTCACCATGGATGGACACCTTCTTGGAAGGTTCATGGCTCTGGTTGTCATGCTCTCAGAGTTGGGTGAACTCTGGAGATAAGTTAATTGACACCATTTTCAGTGTCACCATGGATGGACACCTTCTTGGAAGGTTCATGGCTCTGGTTGTCATGCTCTCAGAGTTGGGTGAACTCCGGAGATAAGTTAATTGACACCATTTTTAGTGTCACCATGGATGGACACCTTCTTGGAAGGTTCATGGCTCTGGTTGTCATGCTCTCAGAGTTGGGTGAACTCTGGAGATAAGTTAATTGACACCATTTTTAGTGTCACCATGGATGGACACCTTCTTGGAAGGTTCATGGCTCTGGTTGTCATGCTCTCAGAGTTGGGTGAACTCCGGAGATAAGTTAATTGACACCATTTTTAGTGTCACCATGGATGGACACCTTCTTGGAAGGTTCATGGCTCTGGTTGTCATGTTCTCAGAGTTGGGTGAACTCCGGAGATAAGTTAATTGACACCATTTTTAGTGTCACCATAGATGGACACCTTCTTGGAAGGTTCATGGCTCTGGTTGTCATGCTCTCAGAGTTGGGTGAACTCTGGAGATAAGTTAATTGACACCATTTTTAGTGTCACCATGGATGGACACCTTCTTGGAAGGTTCATGGCTCTGGTTGTCATGCTCTCAGAGTTGGGTGAACTCTGGAGATAAGTTAATTGACACCATTTTTAGTGTCACCATGGATGGACACCTTCTTGGAAGGTTCATGGCTCTGGTTGTCATGCTCTCAGAGTTGGGTGAACTCTGGAGATAAGTTAATTGACACCATTTTCAGTGTCACCATGGATGGACACCTTCTTGGAAGGTTCATGGCTCTGGTTGTCATGCTCTCAGAGTTGGGTGAACTCCGGAGATAAGTTAATTGACACCATTTTTAGTGTCACCATGGATGGACACCTTCTTGGAAGGTTCATGGCTCTGGTTGTCATGCTCTCAGAGTTGGGTGAACTCTGGAGATAAGTTAATTGACACCATTTTTAGTGTCACCATGGATGGACACCTTCTTGGAAGGTTCATGGCTCTGGTTGTCATGCTCTCAGAGTTGGGTGAATTCCGGAGATAAGTTAATTGACACCATTTTTAGTGTCAGCATGGATGGACACCTTCTTGGAAGGTTCATGGCTCTGGTTGTCATGCTCTCAGAGTTGGGTGAACTCTGGAGATAAGTTAATTGACACCATTTTTAGTGTCAGCATGGATGGACACCTTCTTGGAAGGTTCATGGCTCTGGTTGTCATGCTCTCAGAGTTGGGTGAACTACGGAGATAAGTTAATTGACACCATTTTTAGTGTCACCATGGATGGACACCTTCTTGGAAGGTTCATGGCTCTGGTTGTCATGCTCTCAGAGTTGGGTGAACTCTGGAGATAAGTTAATTGACACCATTTTTAGTGTCACCATGGATGGACACCTTCTTGGAAGGTTCATGGCTCTGGTTGTCATGCTCTCAGAGTTGGGTGAACTCTGGAGATAAGTTAATTGACACCATTTTCAGTGTCACCATGGATGGACACCTTCTTGGAAGGTTCATGGCTCTGGTTGTCATGCTCTCAGAGTTGGGTGAACTCCGGAGATAAGTTAATTGACACCATTTTTAGTGTCACCATGGATGGACACCTTCTTGGAAGGTTCATGGCTCTGGTTGTCATGCTCTCAGAGTTGGGTGAACTCTGGAGATAAGTTAATTGACACCATTTTTAGTGTCACCATGGATGGACACCTTCTTGGAAGGTTCATGGCTCTGGTTGTCATGCTCTCAGAGTTGGGTGAACTCCGGAGATAAGTTAATTGACACAATTTTTAGTGTCACCATGGATGGACACCTTCTTGGAAGGTTCATGGCTCTGGTTGTCATGTTCTCAGAGTTGGGTGAACTCCGGAGATAAGTTAATTGACACCATTTTTAGTGTCACCATAGATGGACACCTTCTTGGAAGGTTCATGGCTCTGGTTGTCATGCTCTCAGAGTTGGGTGAACTCTGGAGATAAGTTAATTGACACCATTTTTAGTGTCACCATGGATGGACACCTTCTTGGAAGGTTCATGGCTCTGGTTGTCATGCTCTCAGAGTTGGGTGAACTCTGGAGATAAGTTAATTGACACCATTTTTAGTGTCACCATGGATGGACACCTTCTTGGAAGGTTCATGGCTCTGGTTATCATGCTCTCAGATCTGAGTTGAATGAACTCCGGAGATAAGTGAATTGACACCATTTTTAGTGTCACCATGGGTGGATACCTTCTCGGAAGGTTTATTGCTCTGGTTGTCATGCTCTCGGATCTCAGAGCTGGATGAACTCTGGAGATAAGGGAATTGACACCATTTTTAGTGTCACCAATAATGGACGTCTTTTCGGGAGGTTAATCTCTTCAGTTGTCGGCCGTGGAGCCGGAGACCATAATTTGTAATCTGTGTCGGTGTCACAGGAAGCCATAGACTTTCCTCTCGTCTTCTCATATCCACGCCGAAAAGTTTGACTTTAATCATGCACTCGGTGGGTGGAATGGTGTCTCACCGAACATGTTTATGGCACTGGGAGATCATCTTGTTGTAGCACCTGGACCTCATTAGATGCAAGGAGAAGGTGTTAAGGTGGCCACACTCATATCAATACGATCAGCCTAATATCTATTATCAATGAAATGTATCAATATGAGCAACCTAAGTGATAAAATGTATCAATATCGATGGGACTGAAATGATTGAATATGAACAGTAAACCGCAAACCTTCCATTCGATTGTTTTGACTTGAGTAAGTTGTTTGGCCGTGGTGAAATTTTGCTTCTGATTAATCACGTATATCAGAGAACCCATCATAATATCGATTGATCGTTTTAATTGATCATTTTTTCCATCAGTACTGTAGGTGTTGGATGTTTTAATCGATGGCAAATCACTAGTTTGCGATCGTTTACACAAGTGTGTGACCACTGTTGGAGGTTTCCCCTCACTTCCTGTTTTTTTACACTAAAGTCCGCAGGACAGGAAGTGCAGTGAAATCTCTCCCAGAAAGCAGTAGAACCAGACAGGGTCTCCGCCCAGTCCAAAACGAAGACCATACACTTTATTACCATAGTGTGCCGTGTTAAAGGGGAACTCTGCAACGCCCAAACCTTTTTCCTGCAGTCTTCTAGCTGATCCGGTGACGTCACGGAACTTCCTCGTCGTACCCACGCTGGCAGCGTCCTTCAGGGGCCCCCGTGCTCATTGCGTTGCGGTAACGCGCAGGAAACAGCCCTGCACTCCGTGTGAACAACACAATAATCTTTACACTTAGCAGAGCAGAGAGTCCAAACCCCAACATGTTTCAGGTGATGGGTGCAGAGTGAATTTACCTATCCAGCGTCACCAGCCACATCAGCATACTGTCCCCAAACAACACCATGTCCCCCCACCCTGTGGGGTCCAGCCCTGCAGACGGACAGCTTCCATCAGATGCTCATTTTATTTTTGGACAATCCAGAATTGTGTAGATTTGTGGATTTGGGATCAGATCTAGAAGAGGGTCTGGATTTGGGATCAGTTCCAGAAGAGGGTTTGGATTTAGGATCAATTCTAGAAAAGGTTCTGGATTTTGGGGTCAGTTCTAGAAGAGGTTCTGGATTTGTGACCCATTCAAGAAGAGGCTCTATATTTAAGATCGGTTCAAGAAGATTTTCTGGATTTGGGATCAGTTCTGGAAGAGGGTCTGGATTTGGAATCAGTTCTAGAAGAAGTTCTATATTTAGGATCAGTTCAAGAAGATATTCTGGTTTTGGCATCAGTTCTAGAAGAGTTTTGAGAGCTAGAATAGGTTTTTCCCAGTTATGTTCCTTTCTCGGCAGGATCATCAAGTCTTGAGGGATTGGAATGTCAGTGGAATCAGTTTGAAATGGTTCCAAAATCGTTCAGAATCCATTGACAGGTGCATTTGATGGTCCAAGACTGAGTATAGGGTCCCTCCAGGACTGAGGGGTGCAGGAAGGACAATATGGGATCCCTGAAAGATTAAGGGGGTTAGGGAGGACAGTATAAGGTCCCTTCAGGACTGAGAGGAGCAGCTAAGATAGTATAAGGTTCCCCCCTGGACTGAAGGGTGCAGAAAGTGAAGCATAGGACCCTTGCAGGATTGAGTGAAAGAGGGGGGACAGTGTACGGTTCCCCCAGAACTGATGCGTATAGAGAGGGAATTATGGGATTGCTCCAGGACTAAGGGAAGCAGGGGGGAGCAGTATAAAGGGTGTTGAAGGAGGAACAGAAAGGGCAGAATGGTGTTCCTTCAGGATTGAGGGAGGAAGGACAATATGGGGATGCAGAGAGGGCAGTATGGGGTTCTTCCAGGACTGAGGGGTGCAGAGAGAACAGTATCGATTTCCTCTAGGAATGAGTGGTGCAGAGAGGACAGTATGGGGTTCCTCTAGGCGTGAGGGGTGCAGAGAGGACAGTATGGGGTTCCTCTAGGGTTGAGGGGTGCAGAGAGGACAGTATGGGGTTCCTCTAGGAATGAGGGGTGCAGAGAGGACAGCAAGGGGTTCCTCTAGGAGTGAGGGGTGCAGAGAGGACAGTATGGCGTTCCTCCAGGAATGAGAAAAGCAGAGAGGGCAGTATGGGGTTCTTCCAGGACTGAGGGGTGCAGAGAGAACAGTATCGATTACCTCTAGGAATGAGTGGTGCAGAGAGGACAGTATGGGGTTCCTCTAGGCGTGAGGGGTGCAGAGAGGACAGTATGGGGTTCCTCTAGGGTTGAGGGGTGCAGAGAGGACAGTACGGGGTTCCTCTAGGAAGGAGGGGTGCAGAGAGGACAGCATGGGGTTCCTCTAGGAGTGAGGGGTGCAGAGAGGACAGTATGGGGTTCCTCTAGGAATGAGGGGTGCAGAGAGGACAGCATGGGGTTCCTCTAGGAGTGAGGGGTGCAGAGAGGACAGTATGGCGTTCCTCCAGGAATGAGAAAAGCAGAGAGGACAGTATGAGGTTCCTCTAGGAATAAGGGGGGCAGAGATGACACTATGGGGTTCCTTTAGGACTAAGGTGTGTTTAGAAGAGCAGAATGATGTTCCCCCAAGACAGAGAGGAAGGAAAATATGGAGTTCCTCCAGGAATGAGGGGTTCAGAGATAACAGTATGGGGTTCCTCTAGAAATGAGGGGTTCAGAGAAAGGGCAGAATGGGGTTCCTTCAGGATTGAGGGAGGAAGGACAATATGGGGACGCAGAGAGGGCAGTATGGGGTTCTTCCAGGACTGAGGGGTGCAGAGAGAACAGTATCGATTTCCTCTAGGAATGAGTGGTGCAGAGAGGACAGTATGGGGTTCCTCTAGGCGTGAGGGGTGCAGAGAGGACAGTATGGGGTTCCTCTAGGGTTGAGGGGTGCAGAGAGGACAGTATGGGGTTCCTCTAGGAATGAGGGGTGCAGCGAGGACAGCAAGGGGTTCCTCTAGGAGTGAGGGGTGCAGAGAGGACAGTATGGCGTTCCTCCAGGAATGAGAAAAGCAGAGAGGGCAGTATGGGGTTCTTCCAGGACTGAGGGGTGCAGAGAGAACAGTATCGATTTCCTCTAGGAATGAGTGGTGCAGAGGACAGTATGGGGTTCCTCTAGGCATGAGGGGTGCAGAGAGGACAGTATGGGGTTCCTCTAGGGTTGAGGGGTGCAGAGAGGACAGTATGGGGTTCCTCTAGGAATGAGGGGTGCAGAGAGGACAGCATGGGGTTCCTCTAGGAGTGAGGGGTGCAGAGAGGACAGTATGGGGTTCCTCTAGGAATGAGGGGTGCAGAGAGGACAGCATGGGGTTCCTCTAGGAGTGAGGGGTGCAGAGAGGACAGTATGGCGTTCCTCCAGGAATGAGAAAAGCAGAGAGGACAGTATGAGGTTCCTCTAGGAATAAGGGGTGCAGAGAGGACAGTATGGGGTTTCTCTAGGATGAGGTGTACAGTGAGGACAGTATGGGGTTCCTCTATGAATAAGGGGGGCAGAGATGACACTATGGGGTTCCTTTAGGACTAAGGTGTGTTTAGAAGAGCAAAATGATGTTCCCCCAAGACAGAGAGGAAGGAAAACATGGAGTTCCTCCAGGAATGAGGGGTTCAGAGATAACAGTATGGGGTTCCTCTAGAAATGAGGGGTTCAGAGATGACAGTATGGGGTTCCTCTAGAAATGAGGAGTGCAGAGAGGACAGTATGAGGTTCCTCTAGGAATGAGGGGTGCAGAGAGGACAGTATGGGGTTCCTCTAGGAATGAGGGGTGCAGAGAGGACAGTATGGGGTTCCTCTAGGAATGAGGGGTGCAGAGATAACAACAGTATGGGGTTCCTCTAGAAATGAGGGGTTCAGAGATGACAGTATGGGGTTCCTCTAGGAATGAGGAGTGCAGAGAGGACAGTATGAGGTTCCTCTAGGAATGAGGGGTGCAGAGAGGACAGTATGGGGTTCCTCTAGGAATGAGGGGTGCAGAGATGACAGTATGGGGTTCCCCTAGAAATGGGTTTTTAGAGGTACAGAAAGGGTAGAATGATGTTCCCCCAATACAAAAAGGAAAGGAAATATGGAGTTTCTCCTGGACTGGGGGAAGCAAAGAGGGTAGTATGGGGTCCCTCTAGGAATGAGGTATGCAGAGAAAACAATATGGGGTCCCTCTAGGACTAAGGGGCGCAGAGAGGACAGTGTGGGGTTTCTCTAGGAATGAGGGGTGCAGAGAGGGTAGTATGGGGTCCCTCCAGGATGGAGGGGTGCAGAGAGAACAATATAGGGTTCCCTCTACAACTTAGGGGTGCAAAGAGATCATCGCCAAAGCTGGTTTTGCATTCCCATATAAGAAAATAAACCCATTTGAAGCACACAGAGGCCCTATGGACAGACCCTATAGCCGCCGGCGTGTTATTTGCAGAACGTTATTCTCCGACACACCACTAGGTGGAGCAAGGAGACCAGCTTTGTACAGAAGGGGACATGGGGACATGGGGAATGGGGGGGGGGGGGGGCGAGATCGGGATAAGGGGAATGGGGAGGATAGGGAGACATGAGGAATGGAGAGGGATTGGGATAAGGGGAATGGGGGGGGGGGGGTCAGAAGAAGGGAAATCAGAAGACATAGGGAATTGGGGGGGGGAGATCAGGAGAAGGGGAATGAAGAGTAATTGGTATAAGGGGAATGGGGGGGGGGGGGGAATCGAGAGAAGGGAAAGGGATTGGGATAAGGGGAATTGGGGGGGGGGGGGATATGGAGACATGGGGGGTGGGGGAAATCAGGAGGAGAATGGGGAAACATGGGGAATGGAGAGGGTTTGGGATAAGGGGAATGAGGGGGGGGGGGGGTCAGAAGAAGGTAAATCAGAAGACATAGGGAATTGGGGGGGGGATCGGGAGAAGTGGAATGAAGAGGGATTGGTATAAGGGGAATGGGGGGGGGGAAATCGAGAGAAGGGAGAGGGATTGGGATAAGGGGAATTGGGAGGGGGATAAGGAGAAGGGAAATCAGAAGGCATGGGGAATGATGGGGGGGATAAGGAGAAGGGGAATGGGCGGGAATCAGGAGAACGGGAATGGGAAGATAGGGAATGGAGAGGGATTGGGATACATGGGGAATGGGGGGGGGGGGGTGAATCAGGAGAAGGGGAATCAGAAGACATGGAGAATGAGGGGGGGTATTAGGAGAAGGGGAATCGAAAGGAATTGGGAGAAGGGGAATATGGAGACATGGGGGGGGTGGGGGAAATCAGGAGGAGAATGGGGAATGGAGAGGGATTGGGATAAGGAGACTGAGGGGGGGGTGAATCAGGAGAAGGGGAATCAGAAGACATTGGGAGTGGGGGGGGGGAGAAGGGGAATGGATAGGGGTTGATATAAGGGGGGAGAATTGGGAGAAGGGGAATTTTGGGGAGGGGCGGATCAGGGGAATGGAGAGGGATCGGGATAAGGGAAATGGGGGGGGGGAATCAGGAAACATGGGGAATGGGGAGCATTGGCAGAAGGGGAATCAGGAGACATGGGGAATTGAGGGGGGGGGGAATCGGGAGAAGGGGAATGAAGAGGGATTGGTATAAGGGGAATGGGTGGGGGAAAATCAGGAGAAGGGGAATGGGGAGACATAGGGGGGAAATTGGGAGAGGGATTGGGATAAGGGGAATGGGGGGGGGGGGGGGAATCGGAAGAATGGGGAGACATAGGAAATGGAGAGGGATTGGGATAAAGGGAATGGGGGGGGGGGAATCAGAAGACATGGAGAATGAAGGGGGAGTGGATTAGGAGAAGGGGAATTGAGGGGGAATGGGGGGGGGGGGAATCAGCAAACATGGGGAATGGGGGGCATTGGGAGATGGGGGGGGGGGGAATCAGGATAAGGGGAATGGGGAGGATAGGGAGACATGAGGAGAAGGGAAATCAGAAGACATAGGGAATTGGGGGGGAGATCGGGAGAAGGGGAATGAAGAGGGATTGGTATAAGGGGAATGGGGGGGGGGGAAATCGAGAGAAGGGAAGAAGGGAGAGGGATTGGGAGAAGGGGAACGGATCAGGAGAAGGGAAATCAGAAGGCATGGGGAATGATGGGGGGGAGAAGGAGAAGGGGAATGGGTGGGAATCAGAACGGGAATGGGGAGACAGGGAATGGAGAGGGATTGGGATACATGGGGAATGGGGGGGGGGGTGAATCAGGAGAAGGGGAATCGGAAGACATGGAGAATGAGGGGGGGGGGGTATTAGGAGAAGGGGAATGGAAAGGGATTGGGAGAAGGGGAATATGGAGACATGGGGGGTGGGGGAAATCAGGAGGAGAATGGGGAGACATGGGGAATGGAGAGGGATTGGGATAAGGAGAATGAGGGGGGGGGGGGAGAACTCGGGAGAATGGGGAGAAATAGGAAATGGAGAGGGATTGGGATGAGGGGAATTTTGGGGAGGGGCGGATCAGGGGAATGGAGAGGGATTGGGATAAGGGGAATGGGGGGGAGAATCAGGAAACATGGGGAATGGGGAGCATTGGGAAAAGGGGAATCAGGAGACATGGGGAATTGAGGGGGGGGGAATGAAGAGGGATTGGTATAAGGGGAATGGGTGGGGGAAAATCAGGAGAAGGGAAATGGGGAGACATAGGGGGGAAATTGGGAGAGGGATTGGGATATCGGAAGAATGGGGAGACATAGGAAATGGAGAGGGATTGGGATAAAGGGAATGGGAGGGGGGGTGAATTAGGAGAAGGGAAATCAGAAGACATGGAGAATGAAGGGGGAGTGGATTAGGAGAAGGGGAATTGAGGGGGAATGTGAGGGGGGATCAAACATGGGGAATGGGGGGCATTGGGAGATGGGGGGGAATCAGGATAAGGGGAATTGGGGGGGGGGTCAGTATAAGGGGAATTGGGGGGGAAATCAGGAGACATGGGGGGGTTGGGAGGAGAATGGAGGATGGGGAGAAGGGGAATGGGGGGAATCCGGGACATGAGACTGATATGTAGAACCTATTTGAGGATTTTAGGAGTTGAGGACGGATATCTCCACCTTTATGAAGTTTTCCTCTGGAGGTCATTATGGGAACCGGAATAAAAATTTTCAGCCAAACCTTCTTTCCAGACAGCCTGGGGAAAAGTTACATCATCTGGTAGATTTCCATGACCCCCTGGAGAAATTTCACCTCGTTTCCTGTCCCAGTGACACCCATGGGGCTTAGATTGCAACAGGTGTCACCTGGACAGGAAATGGAGGTCAAACCTCCCTCCATCCCCGGCCCATGCATCCAAGTTATCCTTTATTCTCTATGGCCGTCTCTGGCACGTCGAGTACCGAAAAATGCACGATTGTATCTGTTCCTCTCCTGGACTGAAATGACTTCCTCTGCACACTGTGAGCTTCTCACAATGTCCATTAAATCCTGCAGCAAGTTAGATAGAGGCCCCGCCCTATTTCCTGGCTGGAGAACATCCAGCATCATCTTGTTCTTTCTTCCCCAGCCTCACTGTCCCTGCCCCTTTTATTCATTGGAGTTCAGTTCTTTCAATCATGGAGGCTCAGCATCACATGTGGGCGTTACCTATGTAAATACAGCCTGCCTAGAAAACGCCCACTCCTCCAGACTGACACCCGCCCATCAAGGCATTTTGATACTTGCATAACTCCTCCCACTGTTTGCATCAAGGACTGAGGGCTCTGGAGAGGAGTACTGAGGAAGGGGGCGGTGATGTTTTCAAAGGAAGCCCCTCCCACCAGCCATGATCTGCCTGCACGACATAGAGGAACACAGAGGCCCAGTGATGAAATCATTGGATCTAAAATAAGGCATGAAAATTACATTTTTAAACCCGTTATGTTGATGGGGGGGGGGGGGGGGGACCAGGGAGGGCAAAAAAAGAAGTTGATTTTTATATACACACATATTATATATACATACATATACACGCATACTTATAATAAATATATATAAAAAAAATATTATAAATTTACATAGTAGGTGAGGCTGAAAAAAGACACAAGTCCATCCTCTGTGTGTGATGAGATGTCAGTATTACATTGTATATCCCTGTATGTTGTGGTCATTCAGGTGATTAATAGTTTTTTGAAACTATCGATACCCCCCGCTGAGACCACCGCCTGTGGAAGGGAATTCCACATCCTTGCCGCTCTTACAGTAAAGAACCCTCTAAATAGTTTAAGGTTAAACCTCTTTTCTTCTAATTTTAATGAGTGGCCACGTGTCTTGTTAAATACCCTTCTGCGATGGCAACTCACCTCCTCATAGAAGGTTAATAGATTGGTTTAGCAAGAACGATTCTTCATGAATCCATGCTGATTACTACTAATAATACCGTTCTCATTACTAACATCTCTTATATAGTCCCTTATCATCCCCTCCGAGAGCTTACATACTATTGATGTGAGGCTGACTGGTCTGTAATTCCCAGGGAGGTATTTTGGGTCTTTTTTTTAAATATTGGTGCTACATTGGCTTTTCTCCAATCATCTCGTACCATTCCCGTCAGTAAAAATTAGGAACAGTGGTCTGGCAATTACTTAACTGAGTTCCCCAAGTACCCTTGGGTGCAAGCCATCTGGTCCCGGTGATTTATTAATATTAGGTTTTCCAATCTAATTAGAATTCTGTCCTCTGTTAGCCATGGAGGTGCTTCCTGTGATGTGTCATGAGGATAAACATTGCCGTTTTGGTTACTGAAGCCCCCCGATTCCCTCGTGAAGACTGAGGAGAAGAATAAATTCAATACCTTCGCCATCCTTAGTAACCAGATGTCCCTCCTCATTCTTTATGGGCCCAATATGGTCTGTCCTTCCTTTTTTCCATACTTAAAAAAAAATCTTTATTTTTTTTTGCTCTCCTCCGTTATGTGTCTTTCGTGTTCTATATTAACCGCCCTAATTGCACCTTTACATTTCTTGTTGCATTCTTTGTAAACTCTGAATGCTGATGATGATCCCTTAGCCTTCTATTTTTTGAAGGCCTTCTCCTTTGCTTTTATATGCATTTTTACATTGGAGTTAAGCCACCCAGGACATTTGTCCGCTCTTTTAAAATGTATTATCCAATGGGATGCACTGGCTAATACCCTTATTTAATATGCTCTTAAAGCAAACCCATCTCTCCTCCGTGTTCTTTGTTCCTAAGATTTTATCCTAATTTATATCTTCTAGCGAGGTTTGTAGTTTAGGGAAGTTGGCTCTTTTGAAATTCGATGTCTTTGTATTCCCCTTATGTTTCTTATTTGTGTGATTTATACTGAAGCCAATTGACCTGTGATCTCTGTTTCCTAAATTGCCCCGTATTTCCACATCCGTGACCAGGCCTGTATTGTTGGTAATCAGTAGATCTAGTAACACTTTATTTCTAGTTGGTGCCTCTACCATCTGACCCATGAAATTGTCCTGTAAGACATTTAGGAACTGGCGAGCCTTAGATGAATGCGTGGTTCCCTCCGCCCAGTCTATGTCTGGATAATTAAAATCCCCCATTATGATAACACTTCCCATCCTTACTGCTAATCCAACTTGTGATAGGCGGTCCGTCTCCCCCTCCTCCCTCAGGTTAGGGGGCCTATAGCATACTTCCAGTATTACTTTCCCCTTAGTTTCATTGCTTTGGAGCTCCACCCATAAGGATCCCGCCTCCTCCTTCGCTCCCTTATTGATGTCACCTCTCACATTCACTTGTACATTATTCTTGATATATAGACATACCCCATCCCCTTTTTTACCCTCTCTATCCCTGCGATAAAGGGAATACCCTTGAATGGTTTCCAGCCAATCATGAGAGCTGTTGAACCAGGTCTCTGAAATTCCCACAAAATCCAAATCCTCCTTGTACAACAGTATCTCTAGTTCACCCATCTTGTCCGCCAGGCTCCTGGCATTGGTGAACAAGCCACGTAGTTTAGACCGGTCGAATACTGTCCTCTTATTGGGTGTTCCAAGATTTCAACTTGTTATTGTACTTACCTTTGGTTTATGTGCTTTAGTCAACCTACCAATAATGCCCCCAATACTTTCCTCTAGAATATGTTCCACGCTGACTATCACTACCTTTGGACCCCCCCCCCCCCCCCCGTCGTCCTAGTTTAAAAAAAACAAGTAAATATATATTGATTTTTGTTTTTTTCGATTAAGTAATAGAAAAATTATATTAAAAAAATATATAAAAAATCAGAGAAGACGTCTTTATAAGCAATCATACATAAATATTTTATTTAGGATAAGCCGGTTTCTATGTGGAAACTTCTTTATATAAAATAAAATGTCCACTTTCCGTCATTTGCAATCGTTCCTCCGTTGTAATATTTGGTAAATGGTTTTTGGTACCAGTATCATCACAGCTCCCCCCGACCCTCCTAAAACCGACAAAGTAAAATTAATATTTGCCTTTTTTAGGCAGCTTAAAAAAAGTCTCTAGGCATGGAAAGTCGGGGGTGATCTGCAACTGAGGTAGCCCAAACTGTCTTAATGGCTTAGAGAAAGTTATTTTGGGGGAAGGTCTCTGGATTTTGGGTTCCTTCTGCAGTCAATGTCCTCGAAAATACAACATATGGCCAAAATGTATGGATTTCCCTCCCCAGTGATGGAGTTCAGGTGCTCCCAGCAACAATACTGGTAATACTACAATGTACAACAGACATTGCAGACAATTGTGCTCTTCCAACCTTAAGTTGAAGGCCCTTTAGTGTTCCGTCATAACTGTGCCCCTCAGTACAAAGACAGATCCAAAAAAGACATGGTTTGACCAGGTTGATGTGGAGGGATTTTTGTCCTGCACAGAGCCCTGACCCCAACCCTACTGAACACCCAGGATGGATTGAAACCCCCTAATACGAGCCAGGTCTCATTATTGGTGCCCAACGTGAGGCTTGAGGATATAGGTGTCCCAACATCAGTACCTGACTTCACAAATTCCCACAGACACCCTCCAAAATCTTGTGGAAATCCTTCCTAGAAGAATGGAGGTCCTTTACACACAAAGGGAGGCCAACTCCATATCCATGGCCATGGTTTGGTTCGGTCCAACAAGCTCATACACGGTCAAGTGTCCCTGACTTGAGGTAGACCTCTAAAATCCTGTTGAGAAGGGACCACTATGGCTCACTCTGTAGGATGATGGGCATCTGATGACACTTTGCCAAAGGATTTGGTGTAGAATAAGTTTTTGACTCCAGAGAACCCAGAAGAACTCGTGGTAGAGATAAAAAAAGCCTTGTGCAATAACTGTTCATGCTTCACCGGCCTTTACTAGTTGACCGAATTGGGGTCGGCCATCGGTAACGTATGGAGAACTTCGTCAAGGAGCTGCAGGGCCCGATGCAGGTGAACTTCTATCCAACATGGCGTCTGCTTGATGCTCTGACGTGGGTAATCTGGCCCCCATCCCTTGACAAAGCTGAGACGCAGGATACAGAGACGGCGGAGGTCGTCCACGCCGATACCAGCCGCTGCCGACAGACCTACAAAAAAGAGAACATGTCAGAACAGTGAGGGCTTATGACGGTCACCGCCAAACCCAACCATCTTCGCCCAAGACTTGTAACACACAGTAGGAACCATAGTCTCGATGGAACGATTTAATAAAATAAAATGCGGTCAAATGTGGCCCTTAGGTCGGACCGCCATCTACTATCCATGGATACCATGATACGCCATATACTATCAATGGTGGGACTCGGTACTCACTGACTGCTGGGGCGATTCCACCCACAGACCCAGGACCAGGGATATTCCCAGCCACCGCCGCGGCTTGAGCTGCTGCAGCCGCCTGTGCCGTGGCGGCTTGCTGCTGCATCTGGCGGTGACACTGTCGCAAATCGAACACCTGAGGAACGCAACGGAAAAGATTTCCGGGTTACAGACGCAGAGATTCTGAAACGGATATCAAACAACGGGATGAGAAGGAATGGTTACCTTGATGTAGGCTCCGGGGTAGATTTTGTGCACGGCATCCCCCGGGGCCCGGCCCGCCTCCCTGTCCAGGTAGTAACTCTGTACGAAGACGGCGTGGTCGCTGAGACAGCGCATCCAGACATCACCCTCTCCGCGGCACTCCAACTGAACGCCCTTTCCGATGTGAAGCCTAAAAACACACGGAGAGCAAAATGTTATCACCCAATATTAAAATATTACAATAAAAAAAAAAATTGATGTCTCTGTCACCTACGATGAGGTTTTTGGATGATAAAAAAATAAAATCAGGCAGGTAGCATTTTTTGGGAAGACAGTATGGGGTCCCTTCAGGACCGACGGGCATGGAGAACAGTATAGTCTCCCTCCAGGACTTTTGGGTGGAAAGACAACAGTATGGGGTTCCTCCAGGACAGTCTGGGTTTCCTCATAGACTGAAGGGAGCAGAGAGGACAATCCCCAAGATGGAAGGCTGCAGAAAGGGAAGCATGGGGTCCCTCCAGGATTGAGGGGAGCAGTAAGAACAGTATAGGGTTTCCCCAGGCCTGATTTGATGCAGAGAGAGGAGTATGAAGTCCCTCCAAGGCTAAGGGGTGCTGAGAGGACAGTATTCAGAGAAGCTGTAAAGGCAGTATAGGGCTCCCCCAAAACTAAGGAATGAACACAGGGAAGTATAGTGTGCTTACAGGACTTAAGGAAGAACAGAGTATGAAGTTCCTCAAGAACTAAGGGGTGCTGAGAAGACAGTATTGAGTTCCTCCAGAGCTCAGAGAAGCTGAAAAAACAGTATAGGGTTCCCTCACGACTAAGGGATGCAGAGAGTCAAGTATAGGGCATCTACAGGACTAAGGGAAGCATAGAGCACAGTATGAAGTTCCTCAAGAACTAAGGGGTGCTGAGGACAGTATTGAGTTCCTTCAGGACTCAGAGAAGCTGGAAAGACAGTATAGGGTTTCCCCACGACTTGGGGATGCAGAGAGGGAATATAGGGCGTTCACAGGACTGAGGGGAGCATGGAGGACAGTATGAAGTTCCCCAAGAGCTAAAGGGTGCAGAGGGGATAGTATTGAGCTCCTCCAGGACTCAAAGAAGCTGGAAAGACAGCATAGGGCTCCCCCACGACTAGTGGACGCACAGAAGTATAGGGTGCCTACAGGACTTAACAGTATTGAGTTTCTCAGGAACTAAGGGGTGCTGAGAAGACAGTATGGGGTCATTTTAAGCCTGGGAGGTGCAGAGAGGACAGTATTGAGTCCCTCCAGAACTCAAAGAAGCTGAAAAAACAGTATAGGGTTCCCTCACGACTAAGGGATGCAGAGAGGGAACTATTGGGTGCCTACAGGACTGAGAGGAGCATGGAGGACAGTATGAAGTTCCTGAAGAGCTAAAGGGTGCAGACAGGATAGTATTGAGTTCCTCCAGGACTCAGAGAAGCTGGAAAGAAAGTATAGTGCTCCCAACGACTAGGGGGATGCCGAGAGGGAAGTATAGGGTGCCTACAGGACTTCGATAAGCATGGAGGACAGTATGGAGTTCAAGAACTAAGGGGTGCTGAGAGGACAGTATAGGGTCCCACCAAGCCTCAGGCCCAAAATAATAAATATGTATATAATACTTTAAACCAAATGCAGTTGGATCTAAGCTGGGGCATTCTGCAGTTCTAAACAAACAAAAGAACACAGACATATGAAAAGAAAAGCCCTAAATGTAAGTGGTGTAAATTGAACTGCGCCGTTTGGACTGAACATCTCTTCCTGGTTTTATGAAGGGGGATTAAAAAAAAAAAAGTAAATTCCTACAGGGAAGCACCCCAAATCTGAAACATCCCATCGAGCCTTCAACTAAACCACTGTTACATGTGGTATTTGCACCTCACCTGGCCCTCTCGCTGGTGTCAGTTCGATGCACATTGGACAGCTGACCCAGACAGAATCGGTCACCTCCGGACGGGTCTACATATCCGTCCACCGTGACAATGGGGCAGTTCGATGGCACCTTAAAGATTTCTCCGACCTGGACGTCCATCTCGAAGTAGGCGACAGAACACCAGAACTCCGGACCTTTCAGAAGCAAGCAGGTTACAGAAGTTGTAACACATAAATCAGGAACTCGAAGATGCCTCCAACCCAAAAAACAAAAAAACATACCTGGGTGATTGGAAACGGGGTGCTGGTACTGGGGGGAGCTCTGGTGGAGGGACCCTGTGAGGAAAGTTAGGTTAGATACAAACATCAAATGTTGCATATTAAAGGAGTTCATGTAGTACTGTTCCTGGGAACCCAAGTGTCAGATTGGGTAACCCCCCCCCCTATTCTTCCATCTCTTAATGTTCTGCCTACTCCCAAACCCGTTACACCATATTCCTTCCACTAGACATGTGCTGTCCAGTGCCACTTAGATTAAAACCTATAATGATTGGTTTATAAATGGTTCCAGGACTGCAAATTTCACCCGATAGTATGGAACCGTCTTTCAAACTCATATGTATTACAACGTGCTTACTCATCTCTGCACTAAACCACACTCCTGCCCAGTGGCGGTGCGTCCATGAAGGGCGCAGGAGCGCCGCCCCCCCCCCCCCCGCCTCTCCTGTCACCGCTCTAATTACCATAGATAGATTTATGCATAGCATGAATCTATGGTCGCTGCTGACACCCCCTATTCAGGTGCCCGGCCCCTTATCGAGCGCCGGGCGCATGAAATACAGCGGCGGGGGTGGTTATTGGAAGCACCCGATTAGAGCAATTGGCTCTAATAGGCATCCAAAAATGTGAATAGCGGGCGCAACGCTGTGCCTTCGCTGTTCACTCAGCTGTGTTAGCAAAGGGAAGGAATTCCGCTTTTGCTAACACTGACCCGCCTCTCAGCCAATCAGGTGCACCGGGTCTGTGTTACCTGTCACCTGATTGGCTGAAAGGACAGGCGCTGTGATTGGACGCCTATGCGTTCAATCATAGGAGAGGAGAGAGGAGGAGCGGGCGGGAGAAGAGTCTTCCTCATCGAAGAAGAAATAGAGGACACCACTCGCCGCCTGCTGCCGTCACCTGCTTCCCATCCGAGACAAGGTAAGGGCCGGGCAGACGGCAGGCGGGGGGGGGCACATTGGCAGCACTTGGGACACAGTGGCAGCGTTTGAAGGGCACAGTGGCAGCGTTTGAAGGGCACAGTGGCAGCGTTTGATGTGTTTTTTTTTCAGAATTTTTCAGTTTGTTTGCACCCCCCCAAAAATGTTGAGCACCAGATGCCACTGTTCCTGCCCTAACTCCTATTAGCAGAGGACACAGAAGTTGGTTGCACCAAGGGGTCAACAGTGTAGAACTTACAGTACTGGTTGGGATGGTGAAGCGGGGGCTGTTGGCTTCCTCTCCCATTAGATTGCACTTGCACTGGATTGGGTGAATACGCTGCCGTGCTGTTTCCTGTCCAGGCTGCACAATAGAAACCAGAAATTCATGAGAGCAAGCCGAAAACAAAGAAAAGCCTTAAATTTTCGCAATTCCACCGGATGTACTTACTGTGGTAGGGCTGCTTGGGTGGTGATGGGTAACCGTTACTCTGAGAGGTGCGAGTTGGGGTGGGTGGAGGAGAGGTGGACACCATTTGCTGAGGAGGAGCTATTGTCATCATGCCTTCACCATGTGCGTGAGGAGGCAGAGGGCAACCAGGAGGTCCTGCACAAGAAGAAGGTGTTATGGAGATGGTGGAAGACACAGAACTCAACAGGAGATGTGGCCATTGATCTAATACCACCATGGCGATCTGGCGTATGACCTGGCCACGATACGCTAGGTCAGGAGATCTCAAAACTATTCTCAGATCTTAGTGGTGCATGTTAAGAAAATTTCACAAAGTACCAGGAAACCTAACTACTTTGTATCATTACTCAATAACACCGCCATGTTCCTGGGAGGAAACCCTAAAAATGCACTGTTGGCGAGATTTGAGATTAGGTTTGAGAAGCCTGTACTGTAAATGAGGACCAACCAGTTGGCGTACAAAGGGATATCACTACCTTCCCATGGCCACTTGGATACCCGGTGCATAGGACCTAGATGAGGGTCAATCAGTGGTGTTATCAAGTGATACCCTACCTTGCTTTATGTAGATATTTGGTGCAAAGAAGCTTCATTTAACCCCAAATAAGGTTCCACCAGTGATAAACACAGTAATATCAGTACCTTTATGTGCTGTCCTGGGTATCTGGTGCCCAGAACGTTCAATTAACCATAGATCAGGTCCCACCCAATGATGTATAAAAGTGATATCAGTACCCCTACATGTTGTCCTTGGTATATGGTGCCCACAACTTTCACTTAACCCCAGATAAGGTCCCACTAGTGATGAATAAAGTCATATCAGCACCTGATATGAAGTATAAAGTGATATCAATATCTTTATGTGTTGTCCTGAGTAACTGGTGCCCAGGACCTTCACTTAACCCTAGATACGGTTCTACCAGTGATGTATAAAATTATATCACTAACTTTAGGTGTTTTCCTGTGTATCTGGTGCCCACAACCTTCACTTAACCCCAGATAAGATCCCAGTAGTGGTGAATAATGTCATAAAGCCTCTTCTATGTGTTGTCCTGGGTATCTAGTGCCAAGAACCTTCAACTGACCCTAGATTAGGTTCCACCAGTGAAGTATAAAGTGATATCAGTACCTTTATGTGTTGTTCTGAGTAACTGGTGCCCAGGACCTTCACTTAATCCTAGATAAGGTCCCACCAGTGATGTATAAAGTAATATCAGTACCCCTACATGTTGTCCTTGGTATCTGGTGCCCACAACCTTCACTTAACCCCAGATAAGGCCCCACTAGTAATGAATAAAGGTATCAGCACCTCTATGTGTTGTACTGGGTAACTGGTGACCAAGACCTTCACTTAACCCAGGATAAGGTCCCACCAAAGATGTATAAAGTGATGTCAGCACCTCTTATGTGTTGTCCTGGGTATCTGGCGCCAAGAACCTTAACTTAACCCTGGAAAAGGTCCCACCAAAGGTTTAGTACTTAGACCCTTTACCCAATCCTAGGAGGTCTCACTAGTGACACATAAATATGATTATACAACCTCCCTGTGTCCTCCGGGATATGTGTAACAAAGAACATTGTTCACAGAGGTAGTTGGTAATGGAAACTGCTGGATAGGGGCTTACCAGTTGGTGATATAGGCATGTTCGAGTACATGCCAACGTTGGCCTGAGGGCTTTTGGGCAGCGTTAGAGGCGGCAGAGATGGTCTGTAGCCGTCCGAAGATGTCATTTGAGGTAAAGAAGGGCGTTGGACAGATTGTTGGAGGTCTTGAGATGCTGAGAGGCATGAAGGAGCTTCCATATCACAGTCATGAGAATACTCCTCTTTAACAGACCGACACGGTGTGCCTAGAAGAACAGAAACCAAAAAACTCAGGCAAGAGCTGAAGGTGTAGAGAAGGAAAGGCGAAGAGAAGGAAAGGCGAAGAGAAGGAAAGGCAAAGAGAAGGAAAGGCAAAGAGAAGGAAAGGCAAAGAGAAGGAAGGGCAAAGAGAAGGAAAGGCAAAGAGAAGGAAAGGCAAAGAGAAGGAAAGGCAAAGAGAAGGAAAGGCAAAGAGAAGGAAAGGCAAAGAGGAGGAGAAGACGAGACGGAGAGGAGGAGAAGACGAGACGGAGAGGAGGAGAAGACGAGACGGAGAGGAGGAGAAGACGAGACGGAGAGGAGGAGAAGACGAGACGGAGAGGAGGAGAAGACGAGACGGAGAGGAGGAGAAGACGAGACGGAGAGGAGGAGAAGACGAGACGGAGAGGAGGAGAAGACGAGACGGAGAGGAGGAGAAGACGAGACGGAGAGGAGGAGAAGACGAGACGGAGAGGAGGAGAAGACGAGACGGAGAGGAGGAGAAGACGAGACGGAGAGGAGGAGAAGACGAGACAAAGAGGAGACAAAGACGAGACAAAGACGAGACAAAGACGAGACAAAGACGAGACAAAGACGAGACAAAGAGGAGACGAAGGAGAGCAGAAGAGGAGACGAAGGAGAGCAGAAGAGGAGACGAAGGAGAGCAGAAGAGGAGACGAAGAAGAGCAGAAGAGGAGACGAAGAAGAGCAGAAGAGGAGACGAAGAAGAGCAGAAGAGGAGACGAAGAGGAGACGAAGAAGAGCAGAAGAGGAGACGAAGAAGAGCAGAAGAGGAGACGAAGAAGAGCAGAAGAGGAGACGAAGAAGAGCAGAAGAGGACACGAAGAAGAGCAGAAGAGGACACGAAGAAGAGCAGAAGAGGACACGAAGAAGAGCAGAAGAGGACACGAAGGAGAGCAGAAGACGAGACGGAGAGCAGAAGACGAGACGGAGAGCAGAAGACGAGACGGAGAGCAGAAGACGAGACGGAGAGCAGAAGACGAGACGGAGAGCAGAAGACGAGACGGAGAGCAGAAGACGAGACGGAGAGCAGAAGACGAGACGGAGAGCAGAAGACGAGACGGAGAGCAGAAGACGAGACGGAGAGCAGAAGACGAGACGGAGAGCAGAAGACGAGACGGAGAGCAGAAGACGAGACGGAGAGCAGAAGACGAGACGGAGAGCAGAAGACGAGACGAAGAGCAGAAGACGAGACGGAGAGCAGAAGACGAGACGAAGAGCAGAAGACGAGACGGAGAGGAGAAGACAAGACGGAGAGGAGAAAAGAAAGACAGAGCAGAAAGGATGAAGAAAAGAAAGACGTAAAGGAGGGGGGAGAACAGACGTAAAGGAGGGGGGAGAACAGACGTAAAGGAGGGGGGAGAACAGACGTAAAGGAGGGGGGAGAACAGACGTAAAGGAGGGGGGAGAACAGACGTAAAGGAGGGGGGAGAACAGACGTAAAGGAGGGGGGAGAACAGACGTAAAGGAGGGGGGGAGAACAGACGTAAAGGAGGGGGGGGAGAACAGACGTAAAGGAGGGGGGGGAGAACAGACGTAAAGGAGGGGGGGGAGAACAGACGTAAAGGAGGGGGGGGGAGAACAGACGTAAAGGAGGGGGGGGGAGAACAGACGTAAAGGAGGGGGGGGGAGAACAGACGTAAAGGAGGGGGGGGAGAACAGACGTAAAGGAGGGGGGGGGGAGAACAGACGTAAAGGAGGGGGGGGAGAACAGACGTAAAGGAGGGGGGGAGAACAGACGTAAAGGAGGGGGGGGAGAACAGACGTAAAGGAGGGGGGGAGAACAGACGTAAAGGAGGGGGGGGAGAACAGACGTAAAGGAGGGGGGGGAGAACAGACGTAAAGGAGGGGGGGAGAACAGACGTAAAGGAGGGGGGGAGAACAGACGTAAAGGAGGGGGGGAGAACAGACGTAAAGGAGGGGGGGGAGAACAGACGTAAAGGGGGAGGGAGAACAGACGTAGAGGGGGGGAGAACAGACGTAGAGGGGGGGGGGAGAACAGACGTAAAGGGGGGGAGAACAGACGTAAAGGGGGGGGAGAACAGACGTAAAGGGGGGGGAGAACAGACGTAAAGGGGGGGAGAACAGACGTAAAGGGGGGGGAGAACAGCCGTAGAGGGGGGGGGGGGAGAACAGCCATAGGGGGGGGGGGAGAACAGCCATAGAGGGGGGGGGAGAACAGCCGTAGAGGGGGGGGGGAGAACAGCCGTAGAGGGGGAGGGGGAGAACATATGTGGGGGGGAGGGGGAGAACAGCCGTAGGGGGGGGGAGAACAGACGTAAAGGGGGGGGGGAGAACAGACGTAAAGGGGGGGGAGAACAGACGTAAAGGGGGGGGAGAACAGACGTAAAGGGGGGGAGAACAGACGTAAAGGGGGGGGGAGAACAGACGTAAAGGGGGGGGAGAACAGACGTAAAGGGGGGGGGGAGAGAACAGACGTAAAGGGGGGGGAGAGAACAGACGTAAAGGGGGGGGAGAGAACAGACGTAAAGGGGGGGGAGAACAGACGTAAAGGGGGGGGAGAACAGACGTAAAGGGGGGGGGGAGAACAGACGTAAAGGGGGGGGGGAGAACAGACGTAAAGGGGGGGGGAGAACAGACGTAAAGGGGGGGGGGGGGGAGAAGAGACGTAAAGGGGGGGAGAACAGACGTAAAGGGGGGGGAGAACAGACGTAAAGGGGGGGGAGAACAGACGTAAAGGGGGGGAGAACAGACGTAAAGGGGGGGGAGAGAACAGACGTAAAGGGGGGGGAGAGAACAGACGTAAAGGGGGGGGAGAGAACAGACGTAAAGGGGGGGGGAGAGAACAGACGTAAAGGGGGGGGGAGAACAGACGTAAAGGGGGGGGAGAACAGACGTAAAGGGGGGGGGAAGAACAGACGTAAAGGGGGGGGGGAGAACAGACGTAAAGGGGGGAGAACAGACGGAAAGGGGGGGGGGAGAACAGACGTAAAGGGGGGGAGAACAGACGTAAAGGGGGGGAGAACAGACGTAAAGGGGGGGAGAACAGACGTAAAGGGGGGGGAGAACAGACGTAAAGGGGGGGGGAGAACAGACGTAAAGGGGGGGGGAGAACAGACGTAAAGGGGGGGAGAACAGACGTAAAGGGGGGGGAGAACAGACGTAAAGGGGGGGGAGAACAGACGTAAAGGGGGGGGAGAACAGACGTAAAGGGGGGGGAGAACAGACGTAAAGGGGGGGGGGGGAGAACAGACGTAAAGGGGGGGGGAGAACAGACGTAAAGGGGGGGGAGAACAGACGTAAAGGGGGGGAGAAACAGACGTAAAGGGGGGGGGAACAGACGTAAAGGGGGGGAGAGAACAGACGTAAAGGGGGGGGAGAACAGACGTAAAGGGGGGGGAGAACAGACGTAAAGGGGGGGGAGAACAGACGTAAAGGAAATGTAGAAGACCAAACTCACCTACACTCGGGATGCTCAAACCTGCAATAAAAGAAACCCAATTTTAGTCAGTCCTTAACAGTTCTCTACAATTCCTGTAGACGTACGGCCCCTACACTCACCAATGCCAGGAGACACCACCCGCTCGTAATGGTATGGGTTCACACACACGCTGTCATACTTCAGGTCGAAGGCGTACTGACAAAACTTGACGTGTTTCAGTTCGTTTTTGTGCAAGTCTGGCCAACGCCACAAGCGGGCATAAATGACGTGAGGGAAACCCTTTCTACCGGCAACCTACAGGAGGAAAGAGAGAGGGCAATTAGGTGGCCGATTTAGACTTTTTCTAGATGTGAAGCATTTGTTTCCCCAAAAAATTGGAGCTAAGTGGGCGTGTCCCCCTGTGGTCACATGATCAGTCCTAGTGGTGTAGCAAAGGGTTCCTCCTGTACCCCTCAAGGCCCTTGACACTTATTTCAATCTTTTTTTTTAGGTATTTTGCTGCAAATGGAACTCCTAGTGCATTAAGCCCAGGAACATCCTTGGGGATGTTATATTTTACATTGGTCGTTGGTTGGACAGTGGCCACCATGACATAAGAAGGTGCTGGATGGACGTGTGAAGGAACGTCCATGAAATATTTCATAAAATGTAACAATTTTCTCCAACATGAATGGAAAAATATACGTTAAAAAGATACAAATGTGGAGGATTGTATCGGAGGAAAGCCTCTGGGGGGGGGGGGGGGGGGGTCAGGAAGCGCGTATATTGGGCGTAATTGTCGGGAATTCACAGGCATGGCTAATGATCGTTCAGCCGATGGACGCCGACCTTAAAATTCCAGTTCTGGCGATGTCCATTTTTTCCCCCGAGATGGACAAACCACCAGAGGAAGGAAGCTTGGACATCTCTTCTGTGGGCAGGTTGTGTTCTAGAGACAGGTCCCCTTTATACGGAGACATGGCTGATAATAGACGCCGCCTTCGTCTTGTGAAAGTGATGGAGTGCAAACCTGTGTGGTCACATTCCTGCCAACGAGTCCCCTCAGGCCTGGAGTGAGTTAATGTTAACCCTTTAGATCCAGGGCAGAAGGGACACAATATGGAGGAACGTGGCAGCAGAACTGGAGGGAAGGGAAGAGGTTCTGCAGCAGCAGCTCAGCAGAATGACAGGTGGGGGGAGAAGCAGGCCTGCTGGTTTCTCCTGCACTGTTTATAAGAAGCTTGAAGTCTCCCTCCCCCTCCCATGGCTCTCCCCAGAGGTCTTCAGAGCAGACAAAACATCCCCCCCACCAGCCTGCTAGACAGTGAGTCATCATACTGCAAGCCCAGCTATACTAATTGTGGAGGAGGGGAGAGAGAGTGCAGGAGAGAGAGAGAGAGAGAGAGAGTGCAGGAGAGAGAGAGAGAGAGAGAGAGAGAGTGCAGGAGAGAGAGAGAGTGCAGGAGAGAGAGAGAGAGAGAGAGCGCAAAAGAAAGAAAGAAAGAGAGAGAGAGAGTGTGCAGGAGAGAGGAAAAGAGAAAGCACCCAAGAGAGGGGCGGAGAGAGAGAGCGCCCAAGGAGAGAGCACCCAAGGGGGAGAGAGCGCAGGAGAGAGAGAGCGCAGGAGAGAGAGAGCGCAGGAGAGAGAGAGCGCAGGAGAGAGAGAGCGCAGGAGAGAGAGAGAGCGCAGGAGAGAGAGAGAGAGCGCAGGAGAGAGAGAGAGAGCGCAGGAGAGAGAGAGAGAGCGCAGGAGAGAGAGAGAGAGCGCAGGAGAGAGAGAGAGCGCAGGAGAGAGAGAGAGAGCGCAGGAGAGAGAGAGAGAGCGCAGGAGAGAGAGAGCGCAGGAGAGAGAGAGCGAGAGAGCGCAGGAGAGAGAGAGAGCGCAGGAGAGAGAGAGCGCAGGAGAGAGAGAGAGCGCAGGAGAGAGAGAGCGCAGGAGAGAGAGAGAGCGCAGGAGAGAGAGAGAGAGCGCAGGAGAGAGAGAGAGAGCGCAGGAGAGAGAGAGAGAGCGCAGGAGAGAGAGAGCGCAGGAGAGAGAGAGCGCAGGAGAGAGAGAGCGAGAGAGCGCAGGAGAGAGAGAGCGAGAGAGCGCAGGAGAGAGAGAGCGAGAGAGCGCAGGAGAGAGAGAGCGCAGGAGAGAGCGAGAGAGCGCAGGAGAGAGCGAGAGAGCGCAGGAGAGAGAGAGAGCGCGCAGGAGAGAGCGCAGGAGAGAGAGAGAGAGCGCAGGAGAGAGAGAGAGCGCAGGAGAGAGAGAGAGCGCAGGAGAGAGAGCGCAGGAGAGAGAGAGAGCGCAGGAGAGAGAGAGAGCGCAGGAGAGAGAGAGAGCGCAGGAGAGAGAGAGAGCGCAGGAGAGAGAGAGAGCGCAGGAGAGAGAGAGAGAGAGAGCGCAGGAGAGAGAGAGAGCGCAGGAGAGAGCGAGAGAGCGCAGGAGAGAGAGAGCGAGAGAGCGCAGGAGAGAGAGAGAGAGCGCAGGAGAGAGAGAGAGCGCAGGAGAGAGAGAGAGAGCGCAGGAGAGAGAGAGAGCGCAGGAGAGAGAGAGAGAGCGCAGGAGAGAGAGAGAGCGCAGGAGAGAGAGAGAGCGCAGGAGAGAGAGAGCGCAGGAGAGAGAGAGAGCGCGCAGGAGAGAGAGAGAGCGCAGGAGAGAGAGAGCGCAGGAGAGAGAGCGCAGGAGAGAGAGAGAGAGAGAGCGCAGGAGAGAGAGAGAGAGAGCGCAGGAGAGAGAGAGAGCGCAGGAGAGAGAGAGCGCAGGAGAGAGAGAGCGAGAGAGCGCAGGAGAGAGAGAGCGAGAGAGCGCAGGAGAGAGAGAGCGAGAGAGCGCAGGAGAGAGAGAGCGAGAGAGCGCAGGAGAGAGCGCAGGAGAGAGCGAGAGAGCGCAGGAGAGAGCGAGAGCGCGCAGGAGAGAGCGCAGGAGAGAGAGAGCGCGCAGGAGACAGCGAGAGCGCGCGCAGGAGACAGCGAGAGCGCGCGCAGGAGACAGCGAGAGCGCGCGCAGGAGACAGCGAGAGCGCGCGCAGGAGCGAGAGAGAGAGCAGGAGAGAGAGCAGGAGAGAGAGCGCGCGCGCAGGAGAGAGAGAGCGCGCGCAGGAGAGAGAGAGCGCGCAGGAGAGAGAGAGAGCGCGCAGGAGAGAGAGAGCGCGCAGGAGAGAGAGCGCGCAGGAGAGAGAGAGAGCGCGCGCAGGAGAGAGAGAGAGCGCACGCAGGAGAGAGAGAGAGCGCACGCAGGAGAGAGAGAGCGCAGGAGAGAGAGAGAGCGCGCAGGAGAGAGAGAGCGCAGGAGAGAGCGAGAGAGCGCAGGAGAGAGCGCGCCCAAGAGAGAGGGACAGAGAGAGATGGCGCCCAAGAGAGAGGGACAGAGAGAGAGCGCGCCCAAGAGAGAAGGGCAGAGAGAGCGCGCCCAAGAGAGGGGCAGAGAGAGAGAGAGCGCGCCCAAGAGAGAAGGGCAGAGAGAGAGAGAGCACGCGCCCAAGAGAGGGGCAGAGAGAGAGAGCGCGCGCCCAAGAGAGGGGCAGAGAGAGAGAGCGCGCGCCCAAGAGAGGGGCAGAGAGAGCGCGCACCCAAGAGAGGGGCGCAGAGCGAGAGAGAGCGCGCCCAAGAGAGGGGCGCAGAGCGAGAGAGAGCGCGCCCAAGAGAGGGGCGCAGAGCGAGAGAGAGCGCGCCCAAGAGAGAGGGGCAGAGCGAGAGAGAGAGCGCCCATGAGGGGCAGAGAGAGAGCGCCCAAGAGAGGGGCAGAGAGAGAGCGCCCAAGAGAGGAGCAGAGAGAGAGAGAGCGCCAGAGAGAGAGACAGAGAGAGAGCGCCCAAGAGAGAGGGGAGAGAGAGCGCCCGAGAGAGAGGGGAGAGAGAGCGCCCGAGAGAGAGAGAAAGAGGAGGAGAGAGAGCGCCCAAGAGAGGGGGAGAGAGAGCACCCAAGAGAGAGGGGAGAGAGCGCCAGAGAGAGAGGGGGAGAGAGCGCCAGAGAGAGGGGGAGAGGGAGAGAGAGCGCCCAAGAGAGAGGGGAGAGAGAGAGCCCAAGAGAGAGGGGGGAGAGAGAGCCCAAGAGAGAGGGGGGAGAGAGCGCCCAAGAGAGGGGAGAGAGAGCGCCCAAGAGAGAGAGAGAAAGAGGGGGAGAGAGCACCCAAGAGAGAGGGGAGAGAGCGCCCGAGAGAGAGGGAGAGAGAGCGCCCAAGAGAGAGCGAGAGAGAGCGCCCAAGAGAGAGAGAGGGGAGAGAGCGCCCGAGAGAGAGAGAGAGAGAGAGAGAGAGAGAGAGAGAGGGGAGAGATGGGAGAGAGAGAGAGCGCCCAAGAGAGAGAGGGGAGAGAGAGAGCGCCCAAGAGAGAGAGCGCCCAAGAGAGAGGGGAGAGAGAGAGCGCCCAAGAGAGAGGGGAGAGAGAGAGAGCGCCCAAGAGAGAGAGGGGAGAGAGAGCGCCCAAGAGAGAGAGGGGAGAGAGAGAGCGCCCAAGAGAGAGAGGGGAGAGAGAGAGGGGAGAGAGAGAGCCCAAGAGAGAGGGGAGAGAGAGAGCGCCCAAGAGAGGGGGAGAGAGAGAGCGCCCAAGAGAGGGGAGAGAGAGAGCGCCCAGAGAGGGGGAGAGAGAGAGCGCCCAGAGAGGGGGAGAGAGAGAGCGCCCAGAGAGGGGGAGAGAGAGCGCCCAGAGAGGGGAGAGAGAGAGCGCCCAGAGAGGGGAGAGAGAGAGCGCCCAGAGAGGGGGAGAGAGAGCGCCCAGAGAGGGGGAGCGCCCAGAGAGGGGGAGAGAGAGCGCCCAGAGAGGGGGAGCGCCCAAGAGAGGGGGAGCGCCCAAGAGAGAGAGTGCCAGAGAGAGAGAGGGGGAGAGAGAGAGCGCCCAAGAGAAAGAGCGCCCGAGAGAGAGCGCGCCCGAGAGGGGGAGAGAGAGCGCGCCCAAGAGAGAGAGGGGGAGAGAGCGCCCAAGAGAGAGCGCGGAGAGAGAGAGAGTGCCCAAGAGGGGGAGAGAGAGTGCCAGAGAGAGGGGAGAGAGAGCGCCCAAGAGAGAGAAAGAGGGGGAGAGAGAGCGCCCGAGAGAGAGAGAGAGCCCGAGAGAGAGAGAGAGCGCCCAAGAGAGGGAGAGAGCGCCCAAGAGAGAGAGAGAGCGCCCAAGAGAGGGAGAGAGCGCCCAAGAGAGGGAGAGCGCCCAAGAGAGGGAGAGCGCCCAAGAGAGGGAGAGCGCCCAAGAGAGGGAGAGCGCCCAAGAGAGGGAGAGCGCCCAAGAGAGGGAGAGCGCCCAAGAGAGAGAGAGAGCGTCCAAGAGAGAGAGAGCGCGCCCAAGAGAGAGAGAGCGCCCAAGAGAGAGAGAGCGCGAGAGAGGGGGAGAGAGCGCCCAAGAGAGAGAGCGCGAGAGAGGGGGAGAGAGCGCCCAAGAGAGAGAGGGGAGAGAGAGCGCCCAAGAGAGAGAGGGGAGAGAGAGCGCCCAAGAGAGAGAGGGGAGAGAGCGCCCAAGAGAGAGAGGGGAGAGAGCGCCCAAGAGAGAGAGAGAGGGGAGAGAGAGCGCCCAAGAGGGGGAGAGAGAGAGTGCCAGAGAGAGGGGGAGAGAGAGAGAGCGCCCAAGAGAGAGGGGGAGAGAGAGAGGGGGAGAGAGAGCGCCCAAGAGAGAGAGAGGGAGAGAGAGCGCCCAAGAGAAAGAAAGAGGGGAGAGAGCGCCCGAGAGAGGGGAGAGAGAGCGCCCGAGAGAGGGGAGAGAGAGCGCCCAAGAGAGGGGAGAGAGAGCGCCCAAGAGAGGGGAGAGAGAGAGCGCCCAAGAGAGAGGGGAGAGAGAGAGCGCCCAAGAGAGAGAGAGAGCGCCCAAGAGAGAGAGCGCCCAAGAGAGAGAGCGCCCAAGAGAGAGAGCGCCCAAGAGAGAGCGCCCAAGAGAGAGAGCGCCCAAGAGAGAGAGCGCCCAAGAGAGAGAGCGCCCAAGAGAGAGAGCGCCCAAGAGAGAGAGCGCCCAAGAGAGAGAGAGCGCCCAAGAGAGAGAGAGCGCCCAAGAGAGAGAGAGCGCCCAAGAGAGAGAGAGCGCCCAAGAGAGAGAGAGAGCACCAGAGAGAGAGAGAGAGCGCCCAAGAGAGAGAGAGCGCCCAAGAGAGAGAGGGGGAGAGAGCGCACAAGAGAGAGAGAGCGCGGAGAGAGCGCCCAAGAGGGGGAGAGAGAGTGCCAGAGAGAGGGGAGAGAGAGAGAGCGCCCAAGAGAGAGGGGGAGAGAGAGAGGGGGAGAGAGAGGGGGAGAGAGAGAGGGGGAGAGAGAGCGCCCAAGAGAGAGAGAGGGGAGAGAGCGCCCAAGAGAGAGAAAGAGGGGGAGAGAGAGCGCCCGAGAGAGGGGAGAGAGAGCGCCCAAGAGAGAGAGAGGAGAGAGAGAGGAGGAGAGAGAGCGCCCAAGAGAGAGGGGGAGAGAGAGCGCCCAAGAGAGAGAGAGAGCCCAAGAGAGAGCGCCCAAGAGAGAGAGAGCGCGCCCAAGAGAGAGAGAGCGCGTCCAAGAGAGAGAGAGCGCGTCCAAGAGAGAGAGAGCGCGTCCAAGAGAGAGAGAGAGAGCGCGTCCAAGAGAGAGAGAGAGCGCGTCCAAGAGAGAGAGAGAGAGCGCGTCCAAGAGAGAGAGAGAGCGCGTCCAAGAGAGAGAGAGAGAGCGTCCAAGAGAGAGAGAGCGTCCAAGAGAGAGAGAGCCCAAGAGAGAGAGAGCCCAAGAGAGAGAGAGCGAGAGCCCAAGAGAGAGAGCGAGAGAGAGAGGGGAGAGAGAGCGAGAGAGAGAGGGGAGAGAGAGCGCCCGAGAGAGAGGGGAGAGAGAGCGCCCGAGAGAGAGGGGAGAGAGAGCGCCCGAGAGAGAGGGGAGAGAGAGCGCCCAAGAGAGAGAGGGGAGAGAGAGCGCCCAAGAGAGAGAGGGGAGAGAGAGAGAGCACGCGAGAGAGAGGAAAAGAGTGCAGGAGAGAGGAAAAGAGTGCAGGAGAAAGCGCCCAAGAGGGGGTCAGAGAGAGAGCGCCCAAGAGAGAGGGGGAGAAAGGGCGCCCGAGAGAGAGGGGGGAGGGGGAGAGAGAGAGAGAGAGAGAGAGAGAGAGAGAGAGAGGGGGGGGAAAGAGTGCAGGAGAGAGAAAAAGAGGGGCAGAGAGAGCGCCCAAGAGAGGGGCGGAGAGAGAGGGGCGGAGAGAGAGGGGCGGAGAGAGAGGGGCGGAGAGAGAGAGCGCCCAACCCAAGAGAGAGAGGGGAGAGAGAGCGCCCCATCCGAGAGAGAGAGCGCCAGAGAGAGAGAGAGAGAGAGAGAGAGAGGGGAGAGCGCCCAAGAGAGAGAGAGAGGGGGGAGAGAGCGCCCAAGAGAGAGAGAGAGAGGGGGGGAGAGAGCCCAAGAGAGAGAGAGGGGGGGGAGAGAGCCCAAGAGAGAGAGAGGGGGGGAGAGAGCGCCCAAGAGAGAGAGGGGGAGAGCGCAGGAGACAGCATCGGATAGGTAATGTGAGAGGGAGACAGAGCAAAGGAGAGGTAGGGAGTGCGGGAGAGAGACAGCAAGAGGAGAGAGATAGCATGAGAGCACATGAGAGAGAGAGAGAGAGACCACAGAAACAAGAGGGAAAGACACCCAACAAGAGAGTGTGTGCCAGAGAGAGCAAGAAGTACTGCCAGAGAAGGGGGTACAGAGGGGAAGGCAGGTCAGGGTACGGGGGGGTATGGAGGGGAAGGCAGGTCAGGGTACGGGGGGTATGAAGGGGAAGGCAGGTCAGGGTATGGGAGTATGGAGGGGAAGGCTAGGCCAGGGTACGGGGGGTATGGAGGGGAAGGCAGGTTAGGGTACAGGGGGGTATGGAGGGGAAGGCAGGTCAGGGTACGGGGGGTATGGAGGGGAAGGCAGGTTAGGGTACAGGGGGGTATGGAGGGGAAGTCAGATCAGGGTACAGGGGGGCAGGGAGGGGAAGGCATGTTTGAACAGGTCTGGTGAGTGGTGGGAGCTCAGGGTTCCAAGCTGTATGGAGGAGTTAAAATGGAAAACGATAGACTAAGAATCTCCGGGGTGGGGAGGGGGGGGATAACAGGTCAGGGTATAAAGCGATATAAGAGAGGGGGAGGTCAGGGTTCAGAGGGAAAGAGACAGATAAGGGGGAGAGGAAATCATAGGTCAGCGTTCAAAAGGGGACAGACACAGATAGTTCAAGGAGTATACAGGAGGAGGAGGTCAGACAAGTCAGGGTTCAGAGGGGTATAACGGAGGGGGGAGGTCAGGGTTCAGAGGGGTATAACGGAGGGGGGAGGTCAGGGTTCAGAGGGGTATAATGAAGGGGGGGAGGTCAGGGTTCAGAGGGGTATAATGGAGGGGGGGTCAGGGTTCAGAGGGGTATAACGGAGGGGGGAGGTCAGGGTTCAGAGGTGTATAACAGAGGGGGGAGGTCAGGGTTCAGAGGTGTATAACAGAGGGGGGAGGTCAGGGTTCAGAGGGGTATAACGGAGGGGGGAGGTCAGGGTTCAGAGGGGTATAACGGAGGGGGGAGGTCAGGGTTCAGAGGGGTATATTGGAGGTGGGAGGTCAGGGTTCAGAGGGGTACAATGCAGGGGGAAGGTCAAGGTTCAGAGGTACATTGGGGGGAGGGTTCCCAGACAGTTGGGTGATGAGCCAATAATGGAGAAGGTCCGCTGCTGATCACACCTCCCTGTATACACACGGATAGACCCTCTCACCCCCCCATCCCCATTAACCCTCCATGCACCACTCAGCCACCTACCTGCAGCCGCCCGTCCAGCGTGCGTTGGATGGTGACGCATTTGCTGGGGTGAACGCCGTTGGTGGTGATGGCAGTGATGAGCGAGTCCAGCTCGTCCTTCTTCTCCTTCAGCTTCTTCACCAGACTCTCGATGGCTCTCTTGGCGAAGCCCTCATTCTCCCCCCCCTGCCGATGGCACATCAGACTGTGAACAATGCTCAGGCAGGCATCGTTGCTGTTGGGGGGGGTCAGTGACATGGCGGGGATCGCCTGCAACAGAAAAAAAAAAGAAAACGCACGTCGGTTAGGAGACAGAAAGAGAGCGGAGACATTTACACGCACACAACCACACGCTGCGCCAGGACTGCGCCCACACAGCCGCCCGCCATTGCCAAGGAGCCCGGGAAAAGACAAAAACGCAGAGTCACCAATCCGGGGGGAGGGAGGGGGGGACAGAAAAGGAAAAGGGGGGATGTCTATAGACAACTACAGCTAGACCCAAGAGCTAACAATCATCCACACACACACACACGCCATGGATGGGAAGCTACAAACCCCGCGGCCGGCTCAGAGGAAATGATCAGATGGAGGGAGGAGGAGAGAGAAAAAAAAATGTATTTATAGAGACAAATACAGAGGAGAGAGCAGAGAGAAAGAGACAGCGGGGGGGGGGGGGGGGGGGGGCAAGACGACCCCCCCTCCCCCCCCCCCTACATGACTCACTCCGAGCAGACAGAGACAAACCACTGTCCCCAGACACAACACAAGGCGGGCAGGAAACAGCATGGAAAGCAAAACATCAACATTCCAAGAGGAGGGGAGGAGGCCCAGCCCCAGGAGCTGACAATCTACAGTGGGGCAAAAAAGTATTTAGTCAGCCACCAATTGTGCAAGTTCTCCCACTTAAAAAGATGAGAGAGGCCTGTAATTGTCATCATAGGTATACCTCAACTATGAGAGACAAAATGTGGAAACAAATCCAGACAATCACATTGTCTGATTTGGAAAGATTTTTTTTTGCAAATTATGGTGGAAAATAAGTATTTGGTCACCTACAAACAAGCAAGATTTCTGGCTCTCACAGACCTGTATCTTCTTCTTTAAGAGGCTCCTCTGTCCTCCACTCATTACCTGTATTAATGGCACCTGTTTGAACTTGTTATCAGTATAAAAGACACCTGTCCACAACCTCAAACAGTCACACTCCAAACTCCACTATGGTGAAGACCAAAGAGCTGTCGAAGGACACCAGAAACAAAATTGTAGACCTGCACCAGGCTGGGAAGACTGAATCTGCAATAGACAAGCAGCTTGGTGTGAAGAAATCAACTGTGGGAGCAATAATTAGAAAATGGAAGACACACAAGACCACTGATATTCTCCCTCGATCTGGGTATCCACGCAAGATCTCACCCCGTGGGGTCAAAATTATCACAAGAACGGTGAGCAAAAATCCCAGAAGCACACGGGGGGACCTAGTGAATGACCTGCAGAGAGCTGGGACCAACGTAACAAAGGCTACCATCAGTAACACACTACGCCACCAGGGACTCAGATCCTGCAGTGCCAGACGTGTCCCCCTGCTTAAGCCAGTACATGTCCGGGCCCGTCTGAGGTTTGCTAGAGAGCATTTGGATGATCCAGAAGAGGATTGGGAGAATGTCATATGGTCAGATGAAACCAAAGTAGAACTGTTTGGTAGAAACACAACTCGTCGTGTTTGGAGGAGAGAGAATGCTGAGTTGCAACCAAAGAACACCATACCTACTGTGAAGCATGGGGGTGGCAACATCATGCTTTGGGGCTGTTTCTCTGCAAAGGGAACAGGACGACTGATCCGTGTACATGAAAGAATGAATGGGGCCATGTATTGTGAGATTTTGACTGCAAACCTCCTCCCATCAGCAAGGGCATTGAAGATGAAATGTGGCTGGGTCTTTCAGCATGACAATGATCCCAAACACACCGCCCGGGGCAACAAAGGAGTGGCTTCGTAAGAAGCATTTCAAGGTCCTGGAGTGGCCTAGCCAGTCTCCAGATCTCAACCCCATAAAAAACACTTGGAGGGAGTTGAAAGTCTGTGTTGTCAGCGACAGCCCCAAAACTTCACTGCTCTAGAGGAGATCTGCATGGAGGAATGGGCCAACATACCAGCAACAGTGTGTGACAACCTTGTGAAGACTTACAGAAAACGTTTGACCTCTGTCATTGCCAACAAAGGATATATGACAAAGTATTGAGATTAACTTTTGATATTCACCAAATACTTATTTTCCACCATAATTTGCAAAAAAAATTCTTTCCAAATTAGACAATGTGATTGTCTGGATTTGTTTCCACATTTTGTCTCTCATAGTTGAGGTATACCTATGATGACAATTACAGGCCTCTCTCATCTTTTTAAAGTGGTTGTAAACCCACTTTTTAAACAAAGCCCTACAGGTAAGCCTAGATTAAGGCTTACCTGTAGGTGCAAGAAATATCTCCTAAACCTACACGGTAAAGGAGATATTTGTATGTAAATGCGGCGACGCTGACGTCACCCCATTCACAAATTCGGCTAGGTCGCAACATTCGACGACGTAGCCGAATTCGACAGCTCACGCGCGCATGCGCGGAGTCACGTCTTCGCCGGAGCGGCGCTGTGATTGGCTGCAGCGGCGATACCCGGAAGTAACATTCCGGCTATCGCCGCAGCAATGGATGCGGCTAGAGGAGGGACACGGACGACTTCGGGGGCCCCGATCGAAGGTAAGTGGTACATAATGAGCTAGTATGCTAGTCATACTAGATCATTATAGCTTTGTCTTGCAGGTAAGTAAAAAAAAAAAAAAATTGTCTACGTGGTTTACAACCACTTTAAGTGGGAGAACTTGCACAATTGGTGGATGACTAAATACTTTTTTGCCCCACTGTACATACAACCCCCCAGGCAGAGGACATTCAGCAGCACAATGAGACCCCAGGAGCTCACTACCCAACAGCTAAAACGTCTCTGTCCCCCGGAGCTTACAGTCTGGAAGGTCTGAGACCCTGACCCCAAGAGCTTACAGTCTAGAGAGACCCCGTCCCCAAGAGCTTACAGTCAAATGAGACCCCGTCCCCAAGAGCTTACAGTCTAATGAGACCCCGTCCCCAGGAGCTTACAGTCTAATGAGACCCCGTCCCCAGGAGCTTACAGTCTAATGAGACCCCGTCCCCAGGAGCTTACAGTCTAATGAGACCCCGTCCCCAGGAGCTTACAGTCTAATGAGACCCCGTCCCCAGGAGCTTACAGTCTAATGAGACCCCGTCCCCAGGAGCTTACAGTCTAATGAGACCCCGTCCCCAGGAGCTTACAGTCTAATGAGACCCCGTCCCCAGGAGCTTACAGTCTAATGAGACCCCGTCCCCAGGAGCTTACAGTCTAATGAGACCCCGTCCCCAGGAGCTTACAGTCTAATGAGACCCCGTCCCCAGGAGCTTACAGTCTAATGAGACCCCGTCCCCAGGAGCTTACAGTCTAATGAGACCCCGTCCCCAGGAGCTTACAGTCTAATGAGACCCCGTCCCCAGGAGCTTACAGTCTAATGAGACCCTGTCCCCAGGAGCTTACAGTCTAATGAGACCCTGTCCCCAGGAGCTTACAGTCTAATGAGACCCGGACCCCAGGAGCTTACAGTCTAATGAGACCCGGACCCCAGGAGCTTACAGTCTAATGAGACCCGGACCCCAGGAGCTTACAAATCCGGCGACTTTCCATAAACATGCAGAGGAACATTCGCAGGGAATCGCGGTGACGCACATCCGTGGAATAGATCCGATACAATGTAAAGAACGACGAGATCCCTCACAAGACAATAAAAAAAAATTGATTCCGGACAGATTTTCCGAGCGCGGCGTCATTACAACCATTGGAGGACTAAGACGAATGATCGCCAGCGACACAACGCAATAGACCTCTCGCCACTTCCATCGACCAGCAGATTCCGAAGTCAAAGCCAATCAATAAATTGGATTGAAGAAACGATTTCATGGAAGGCGATCAGATTTTTCGATCGGGGTGATTCTGAATCGATCGGAAAATGTAAACAGTGGTTGTATCTATCGATCGATCAATCAATGGAGGGGGGGGGGTTGCATGCGATGATCTATAACATTGTGTACTTACCCCCTCGGAGAGCCCCTCCCCGAATATCTCATCGTCGGCTGTGGGGTACCGGGGCCCCCCCGGGTCCAGGCTGCCATAGGACATGGTGGTGGATCAGGACATGGCCAGGAGACACACAGCCCCTTCCTGGGGGGGGGAGGGGACAGCCCCGCCTCTAACAGGCTTTAATGTCTACAGGTGACCACAATCTTCCCCCCCTGGGTATTAACCCCTCCTGGGCACAACAATAGGACTGTTTAAAAACAGACATGAAGGTGTGATGGTGGGGGAAGTGTTTTCCTGCGCACCCGCCGCTTCCTGTCCCATGATAGAAAAAGCTGCACTGGAGGCTGCTGATAGGGTGCTGGTGGTGGGGCCAGTCTGATAATTGTGTGTGTGTGGTGTTCAGGTCAGGACTTCCATGAGTTGGGAACCTCCACAACAGCAGCAGAGGTTGGAGGTCCTGCGATTTCTGCTGAAGCGCCCCAAGGCGGCTGCCTCGCCTCCTCAGCCAACCCCACCCCCCCAGGGCCCTGGCTATGGGGATGAGTGCACACAGCTCTACATACAACCCATAATACTCACAACTCGTCAGCTGGCCGAGCAGAACCTCCACGGGGTCATCACTTGGCGGAGACTCAACTGAGCGCTCACGTGGCCTCTCGATGTGCTCCCTGACCAACTCTTACATCTTCCTTAATTACCCCTCCCCCACTTCACCTATCAATGCCCCCCTCTATCTCCAGAAGACGTCCTGCGCCCCTCTATCTCCAGAAGACGTCCTGCGCCCCTCTATCTCCAGAAGACGTCCTGCGCCCCTCTATCTCCAGAAGACGTCCTGCGCCCCTCCAGAAGACGTCCTGCACCCCTCTATCTCCAGAAGACGTCCCGCAGCCCCCCTCTATCTCCAGAAGACGTCCCGCAGCCCCCCTCTATCTCCAGAAGACGTCCCGCAGCCCCCCTCTATCTCCAGAAGACGTCCCGCAGCCCCCCTCTATCTCCAGAAGACGTCCCGCAGCCCCCCTCTATCTCCAGAAGACGTCTCGCAGCCCCCCTCTATCTCCAGAAGACGTCTCGCAGCCCCCCTCTATCTCCAGAAGACGTCTCGCAGCCCCCCTCTATCTCCAGAAGACGTCTCGCAGCCCCCCTCTATCTCCAGAAGACGTCTCGCAGCCCCCCCTCTATCTCCAGAAGACGTCTCGCAGCCCCCCCTCTATCTCCAGAAGACGTCTCGCAGCCCCCCTCTATCTCCAGAAGACGTCTCGTAGCCCTCTAGCTCCAGAAGACGTCTCGCAGCCCTCTAGCTCCAGAAGACGTCTCGCAGCTCCCCTCTAGCTCCAGAAGACGTCTCGCAGCCCTCTAGCTCCAGAAGACGTCTCGCAGCCCTCTAGCTCCAGAAGACGTCTCGCAGCCCTCTAGCTCCAGAAGACGTCTCGCAGCCCTCTAGCTCCAGAAGACGTCTCGCAGCCCTCTAGCTCCAGAAGACATCCTGCAGCCCTCTATCTCCAGACCTCTATCTCCAGAAGACTATGTTTATCCTCCTTCTGTCTCTCCTCTCTCTTGCCCTTCTCAGATGTCTCTGCCTTCTCCTTCTCGGATGTCTCTCTGCTCTTTTATCAGGATGTCTCTTACTTTCCCCCCCAATCTTCTCAGATGTCTCTCCCCTCTTCTCCTTCTTGGATATCTCTCATCTCCTTTTTCTCTTCTACCCTTGCTCTCTATCCATATCTCTCTTCTTTCCTCTTAGATGTCTCTTCCCCTCTTTCACAGGATGTCTCTCCTTCCTTTTCCCCAATCTTCTCAGATGTCTCTCCCCCTTCTCGCTGTAGGTCTCTATCTCCTCTTTCTGACTCCTTTTTACTCTCGCTCTCTCCTGCCCTTCTCAGATGTCGCTGCCTTCTCCCTCTTGGATGTCTCTCCTTACTTTCTTCCAATCTTCTTCTCAGATGTCTCTGTGTCTCTCTTGGATAGCTCTCTTCTTTCTCAGGATGTCTCTTCCCTCTTCTACCCTTTCTCCTTCTCTCTGTTCTTCCCTCTTGGATGTCTCTCCTTCCTTTCCCCCCCTCCCCCCCCGATCTTCTTCTTCTCAGATGTCTCTCCCCTCCTTTATTCTCAGGATCTCTCTTCCCTCTTTTCTGTTTCCTCTCTCCTCCTTTCTATCTCTCCCTTCTTCTTGTCCCTCTCAGATGTCTCTTCCCTCTCGGAAAATGTTTCTTCCCTCTTCTTCTCTTCCTCTAGGATGTCTCTCGTTTCCTCTCTTCTCAGGATCTCTCTACTGCTTTTTTTTGAAGGACGTCTCTTCCCCTTTCTTCCCCTCTTGGGATCTCTATCCCCTCTTCTCCTTTTTTTTCGCAGGATGTCTCTTCTCTCTCTTTCTGTCTCTTCTTCCCTCTCTAGAACTTGTTTTTGCTCGGCTCTAACAATAGGTGAAGCCGGGGGATGACGTCAGAGGCTTCTCTGGAATCTACAGCCAATCAGCAGGAGCTTTTCATCTTCTAAACCCCCCCCCAACACCCCAGTCCAATCAGAGGGCTGGAGCCTTGTCTGCCCTTGCCTGACTCTACAGGGCTTGTTTACCTGCAGCCCTGAGTGTGCGACCCTCTGCACCACAGACAGTCCACACTGCAGCTGTATACTGAATAGGAATGTTACAAAGCTCTTCAGTACTCATGGATGTCCCCAATTCATAGATTTCACATACATCAGGGTTCTGATTGATCGAGCGGCATTTCCAATGGCCAGCCTGATCACTGGGTGAGGGGGAGACTGAGGAAATGCCTCCTCCTACAAAGTTACAATGTACAGTCTGATCACTGGGGGAGGGGGAGACTGAGGAAATGCCTCCTCCTGCCTGCAGCAGACTGATGACATCATCTTAGCCTAGGCAGAGTCCCTGACTGGAGCTCAGGGATGGTTTTGTGGAGTTTCTCAGAATTCTGATACCTTTGCTGTATATTGTGACATGTCGGGAATTCTTTAATTGTAAAGTTACTGACCAGTCCACTTTAGAACACCGATATCCTGCATTTCCCGAGGATTGTGCACACCGCGTACATGTAATAATATAAATCTCCTGCTCTATACTTCACGTAGCGTGCACAGTAACAGTGCTGGCCTCCCAAGGCATGCTGGGACACCTAGTTCCCCTCTATATGGAGTCACTTACAGGGAATACATTCTAATGAACAAGCATTGCTCCAGCGCCACCTGGTGTTCAGATCTAATAAATTTATATTACTCCAGCGCCACCTGGTGTTCAGATCTAATAAATTTATATTACTCCAGCGCCACCTGGTGGTCAGATGTAATAAATTAATATTACTCCAGCGCCACCTGGTGTTCAGATCTAATAAATTTATATTACTCCAGCTCCACCTGGTGGTCAGATCTAATAAATTAACATTACTCTAGTGCCACACGGTGTTCAGATCTAATAGATGAATATTACTCCAGCGCCACCTGGTGTTCAGACCTAATAAATTACCTTTGCTCCAGCGCCATCTGGTGTTCAGATCGAATAAATTAATATTACTCCAGTGCCACCTGGTGTTCAGATCAAATAAATTAATATTACTCCGGCGCCACCCGATGTTCAGATCTAAAAAATGTATATTACTCCGGCGCCACCCGATGTTCAGATCTAAAAAATGTGTATTACTCCAGCGCCACCTGGTGTTCAGATCTAATAAATTAATATTACTGTAGCACACAGATATCTTTCCTGCTTACCTCCGCTAGCAGGTGGGACACACCATGCCACCTGCCCAGTGTCCTCCTTGTTTAAGAGGGTGAGCGGTGTTATCTATTTTTGGGTCTTGCAGCGAGTTACCTCTTTCCGTTGGTTCTTCACCCTAGAGTGTAGGAAGAAGTCTATTCTCTCTCTTAAGGAAGGCCAATGTCCAGACAGTATCAAACCCAATACAAAGGTTTATTTTGCTTTAGTTAAGAACTTGACAGGAAAAGTTGGAGATAAAGAGGAGTGAACAGGGAAGCAGGTTCAGGCACACGGCACTTATCCATCACTCGTCGCCACTCAGGCCTGAGTGGGTTTTGCTCACCCGGATAGTCCCCTAAGAACGGTCCTAGCAGCCGGTGTGGAGCACGGAACATTCCCTTGTGGTTTCCTAGGGATACAATCAGGAGACAATCTCTAAGTCCGGAACTTCCCAGTCTAGTAACACTTGAGTCCTTAGGTGCCAATGGGGCATGTTACTAGACTTGTGGCGGACTACAGAATCCTTCCCTCCGATAGGTACCCAGGCCTCTCCCGAGACAGTGACTTCTCTCACCGATCCCCTTGGGTAGATTCTCCCCTGGTTGCCTCTCCTTCAGAGCGGGTCACCCCTCACTTGGGTACCCTGGGATTCCTCTTCGGGTGTAGACCCCAGCCAAAGGTGCTGGGCCTACTTACAGCGAAGCAGCCTCAGGCTAAAGGTGCCTGGGGCTGGTACGCACCCCTGGCCTGGAGGGCCAGGAGGCGCAAACTGCTCCCAAATAATGGTGTCTGCCCCTTATGTATCCTCTCCTAGCATGCACAGTGGGTAGACCACGCTCACTGCACGGCTGCCGAGAGAGGACACCCAATGGCGTTGCAACGCTACCTGTGCCTGGGGCTGCAGTGCCACCCACTGGCCACAGGGAACTGTACTGCTAGGCAACATTACCTCAGAGCAGAAGCCAGTTTTTGAAGAATTCAACAGCCTGAGTCCAACTATGGGCTCAGGCTACCCCCTAAATTTAAGCATAGCGACCCCCAATTATTGGGGGGTCCACTACATTACTCCACCACCTGGTGTTCAGATCTAATAAATTAATATTACTCCAGCGCCACCTGGTGTTCAGATCTAATACATTAATATTACTCCAGCGCCACCTGGTGTTCAGATCTAATAAATTGATATTCCTCTAGCACCACCTGGCGTTCAGATCTAATAAATTTATATTACTCCAGCGCCACCTGGTGTACAGATCTAATAAATTTATATTACTCCAGCGCCACCTGGTGTTCAGATCTAATAAATTATTACTCTAGCGCCACCTGGTGTTCAGATCTAATAAATTAATATTACTCTAGCGCCACCTGGTGTTCAGATCGAATACATTAATATTACTCCAGCGTCACCTGGTGTTCAGATCTAATAAATGAACTTTGCTCCAGCGCCACCTGGTGTTCAGATCTAATACATTAATATTACTCCAGCGTCACCTGGTGTTCAGATCTAATAAATGAACTTTGCTCCAGCGCCACCTGGTGTTCAGATTTAATAAATTATTATTGCTCTAACGCCACCTGGTTTCAGGTTCTCTTCAATACACAGAGGACCTGTGCAGAGTTTGTTTTACAAGCTTGTATACAGCAAAGTACCTGTGTGAGACACCTCTGATGGAAGCAACCCTTTGCCCCAACTCATGTGCCACAGGCTGACAGGGCATTGGGTGTGAACTTATTCAACTTTGCTGAGTCTATCCAGAACTGACAGAGAGAGAGCACAGTGACAGAGAGATGAGATCATGAGTGTGCTGCTTCTCCTTTCACTGGCAGGGGGCTCGTCCGGGATGACCTGGGCTCACAAGCTCAAGCCTCTAAAGCCAGTAACCGTGAAGCAGGATGACACACTATATTACCAAAAGTATCGGGACGCCTGGTAGGGTTCAATATTGAGTTGGCCCACCCTTTGCAGCTATAAGAGCTTCAACTTTTCTGGGAAGGCCGTCCACAAGGTTTAGGAGTGTGTCTATGGGAATGTTCGACCATTCTTCCAGAAGAGCATTTGTGAGGTCAGACACTGATGTTGGACAAGACAGCCTGGCTCACAGTCTCCGCTCTAATTCATCCCAAAGGTCAGGACTCTGTGCAGGCCAGTCAAGTTCCTCCACCCCAAACTCGCTCATCCATGTCTTTATGGACCTTGCTTTGTGCACTGGTCCAAATCATTTGGTGGAGGGGGATTATGGTGTGGGGTTATATTTCAGGGGTTGGGCTTGGCCCCCTTAGTTCCAGAGAAGGGAACTCTTAAGGCGTCAGCATACCAAGACATTTTGGAGGTCAGGACTCTGTGCAGGCTGGTCAAGTTCCTCCACCTCAAACTCGCTCATCTATGTCTTTATAGACCTTGCTTTGTGCACTGGTGGGCAGTCATGTTGGAACAGGAAGGGGCCATCCCCAAACTGTTCCCACAAAGTTGGAAGCATGAAATTGTCCAAAATGTCTTAGTATGCTGACGCCTTAAGAGTTCCCTTCACTGGAACTAAGGGGCCAAACCCAACCCCTGAGAAACAACCCCACATCATAATCCCCCCTCCACCAAATGATTTGGACCCGTGCACAAAGCAAGGTCCATAAAGGGCCAGAAGAACAATGTCCTGGTTGAGGTGAAAGGCTGAAACCATAGGAAGGAAATTTGGATGCCTCAAAACCACCTTAACCCTGTGCAAGACCAGAAAGGGTTCTTTACAGGATAAAGCTGCCAACTGAGACACTCGCCTCGCAGAGGGGATGGCAAAAAGAAACGCAACCCTGTGAGCGAGGGGGGAATATCCCTGATGGACACCACTTCCCGCCAATAGGGAGTCCATATGATGTCCTGGAATCCTAGTCGCTGATTAGCTGATTAGCCGCTGGGTTGCTGTTACAGGCAGTGGGAGGGGATGCCCCCTCTCCCTTCCACCAATGACTCTTCCCTGTGATCGGCGAGTCGGGTTACCACAGAGCTGACTGTGGCCAGGATGGTCCCTGGCCATCGCTATGATCCTGGGAGGCCGGAAGCCACGTACGTCCTGACGTCACTTCTGGCAGATGGTTTACATGGTCCACATAGAAGGGCTGGGGGCAGTGCCGCATTAAGTATTGGCGCAAATAATATAGCGAGAGCAATAATTCTAGCGATGGACCTCCTGTATAACTCTAAACTGGTAACCTGTAAAAAAAATGTTATGGAGATTAGGTACCGTAGTTTGGCGCTATTCCGCGAGCGTGTGCAATTTTAAAGCATGTCATGTTAGGTATCTATTTACCGGGCAAAACATCTTTTATATCATACCAAAAATCTGGTTTGTATGTTGTGTTTTTTTTTTTTTCATTCAAATTCATTAAAGTGTATTTTTTCCCCCAAAAATTGCTGCGCCATTTTACTTCAATGGCATGCAACACCGCGTGTGGCCAGACGTGGGGGGTGGCGGAGAGCCTTGTAAACACCCAGAAAGGCCCGAGGACAGCTCGGCTGAGCTTGGAAAGGCTTGGGGACAGAGTATTTCCAAGTTTTTCCAAGCATTTTCGAATGGCTCCGCTCGGCTCTGGCGCCCCCCCCACCTCAGGCCAAACGCGGTACTGCACACGCTTTGAATCCTGCTCGTTTTGCGAGAATTTTTCAAAACACAGCGCTCGTATTTCGAAACGCTCGTTAACCGCGATACTCGCAATCCGAGGTTCCACTGTATAATGTTTGGAAGTTCTGAGTAACATTCTAGCAAAATAAATTATGATTTTTACAAGTAGGAGAAAAATGCCAGAATTAGCCTGGGTGGAAGTGGTTAAAGTGCGATAACCAAACTCAGATCCCGAGAGTCACTGGGTATCACACAGGGGGGCCACATGCTGTACAAAGGATTTAAAGAAATGAGACGTTAGGGGAGCCGACGATTTTACGAGGGTTGCTATCGGGCAACCCATGTCTGCGGGAGTTTTTCCCGTAGAACAGACGGCAGGGTTTTGGTTCAGCCATGGGGGTGAAACTAATCTCACACTTGTTTCTAGAGAATACTTTTCGATCCTTTGCAGACTTTCATAGGAACTTTGGTCTCCCTTACTTTCGATATATGCAGATATGCCGCCACACAGTTTGGCCTTTGCAAAACATCTACCATCCCCTCTCGAGTGTTTATTGACTGACCCCTCACACACAAAACTAATTTTCACATATTACAAGTCTCTTCTTCACTCCACGCCTAATAGGGCTCGAATTACGTGTAGCGACACAATCCCCTTTCCTGCTTTTGGCTCCTTAGCAGGAAAAAAGGGCCCACGTGCTACATGCCCGTACCCTCCTGTATAAAGAGGTTGAGCGGTGTAATGTACCTGGGTCTCTGTGATCAGGTTCCCTCAGAGAATGGCTCCCGTCTTCACTGTAACAATGACAAGTCTCTATTCCCCAATAACTTCAAGGTCCACACCGATTCCAACTTAGAGTTTATTTTCTCTGTTATGCATAAGAACTGGATAGGAGAAGGTTGGAAGAAGAGCAGGACAGCAAAAGGTGTGGGAATAGGTCCAGGCACAAACAAATTCTTATTCACTACCCATATCTTCAGGTAGACTCAGCCCATCCGGATAGTCTCCCAATGGAGTGGGCCCTAGCAGCCGGAATTATGCTCGAACTAGATACACACAGTCTCTGCCACAGACCTGGTGAACTTGGTTGTAACGTTAAGCCTCTTTCAGGGAGATGACATCCCTCCAGAGAGTTACCGGGCCTCTTCCTTCACTGGGAGTTCCTCACCAGTCCCTCGGAACGGTCCTCCCCCGGCCTCCTCATCTAAGATACGGGTCTCCTCGCAAGGCAGCACCCTGGGATTCCTCGATCCTCTGTGGGCCCCAGCCAAAGGTGCTGAGCCCAAGGCCTCCAGTTGCAGCCCCAGGTCTGAAGGTGCCTGGGACTGATCCGCCAGTGTACCGAACCAGGAACTCCACCCCAAAGCTAAAGGTGCCTGGGGTGGCCACGAACAGAATCACACTCTCCCGGGGTCAGACCCCCGGGAACTCACCCCTGACAGACAGGGTCTGCCCCTTTTATATCCTCTCCCGGGATGCACAGCGGGCCAACACGTCCACCATACCACCGCCAACAGGGGACAACCAAGGCACAGCACTGTACCAGTGGTTCAACCCTGGCCTCCGATGGCAGCGCCACCAACAGGCCACGGGGAACTACACACCAGTATCCCACCTGCAGCTAAAATTGGGTTTTACTGAACCCTATCAAATAATGTGTTTGAGCACAACTACCACTCAAACATCCCCCTAAATTTCAAAGCCCCGCTACATATGGAAAGTAGAAGGCGCTCTGACATACCAGAGTTAACAGAGGATATCTGGCAGGAGGTCCTTCCTCTCCAGGTCTCTACTGTTGTCTCCTCTCGAGACAAGGTCATAGAAACCAAACTATTATACAGGTCCTACTATTGTCCCTGTTTGCTCTATCGCTTGAAAAGCTTGGCCTCTGTAACCTTTTCTAAATGTAACATGGCTGATGGCACATTTTACCATACGATGTGGGAATGTCCACCGATTAGGAGATTTTGGTCAGAAATCACTGCCTTTAATAGTTAAATTACTCAAATACCCAACATCTGTAACCCCTTGAGATGCCTACTGGGCTACATTGATGATGAATGTCTATCTAAAAATGTACAAACCTTTTTACGTATAGTCTTGTCTTATGCAAAGAAATCCATAAATATGCACTGGAAGTCACAGTCTTCACCGACTATAACTTTGCGGCTTATCCTCATTAACCAAGCACTCCCAATATACAAATTGACATATGAGGCCAGGGGATGCCCCCGAACGTTAGGCAAAAACTGTGACTCATGTGTCAATTCAGATTGTACTATAGTGTCTTCTCCTTAATTCATAGAATAGGGGATGTAAGTTTAGACCATATCCTTTCTTAAGTTTCTTCTTTTTGAACCGAATATCAGGATTCCAATGTTTGTTTTATCTTTCCTTATTTGAGCTACAGATGTAGACTCATAACTTCTACGTTGAGATATGTATGTTGACTGGATATATTGTAGATGCAACCTATTGATGATTGAGCACTGTTTGCTCCACTATCAGTATTAGGGGTGCAACGGATCAAAAAACTCACGGATCGGATCATTTTTCGGATCAGCAAAAAAAAAAAAAGACGACAAATAAACACAAGTTTCGGGAGCCGCCACAGGCAGCCTGGAGGCCGTTCCAGGGGAGGACGGAACACTGGGCAGTCAGGGAAGCTCACCTAGGCAGCCGCCGGGTGGAGCAAGACGGCCACCGCTCCAGGAGGTAGGCCGACGCCGCAGCCTGTCCCAAGGCAGGTGTAGGGTGCGGACGTGCTGCGGGAGCGCTCTCAGGCACTCCGGAGGCTGATCCAGGAGGGGAGCGAACTCTAGGCAATCAAGATGGCTGCCACTCCGGGAGCTAGGCCGAAGCTGCTGCCTTTCCTATGGCCGATGCAGGACCGGGAGGCCGCAAGTCTGCTGCCATGGGTGGCGTTCTAGCAGGCTGACAGGCTCCAAAAGGCAGCGGAGGAGACCGGACGATACCCCGGATGACAAGAATGTACCAGGATGGTGAGGATGCTGACAGGATGGTTCACACTACCTGCACCGCGGATCACGTGTGTGCCGAACCAAAGCTGTTGATCCGTACGGATCAATGACGATCCATTGCACCACTAATCAGTATGTATTTATGCTTGTGTGTACAATAGAATTACACCCTTTAAAATAAAAAAATAAAAATCGCAGGTGCTGAGATTTGACCGTTGACGGTACTTCGGGCCAACTGTTGTTCCAGGTCTTCTTGAAAAAAGGCAGGATTCCTCCTAGGGAAAATTTTCTGTGGTGAAAGCTCTGCTATGTATAAAGCGAAATATACCTTTTATGTGCACTGGCAAATTGTAAGACGCTCCTAGCCTTTAGCACTGTGGGAACCGATTAAGAGATGGCCCTACCTTTCAAGACCTGGGCTTCACAAGCTCATCCCATTAAATCCAGTGACTGTGAAGCAAGATGGTACACTTGTTCTTTGGGACTGGAGATATGGACAATCTGGAAGAGCCTTCACAACTTATGCCAGGGGTCTGATCAGGTCAGAGTACCAAATCTGCTTGGGCCAGATAAACCATGAGGACATCCAGAGTGCCTCTCAAGAAAGCGTTTTTTTTGGGGGGGGAGGGGGGTGTAGAATGAGACTATACTGATCCCACAGGGCAACCAGAGGGGTTCTCTGTACCTGGAGCCTAACCTGTCCAGTGTGTTGTTGAAGCCAGGGCAGGAGGTCCACATTCATCATCCCACACCCACAACACAGGTTCTGGAAAACCTCTGGGTGCAGGAACTACTCCCCCAGGTCTAGCAACTGAGTAGGTCTGCCAATTGTTCACACCTAGGATGTAAAAGGGGGTGAATGATGAAACTTGAAGTTCTGCCCAAGACAGAATTCTTTCTGCCTCTCTTGCCACTGTGAGACTTCTGGCTGTTTTTCTTGGTAATCGAAGTACACCACTACTGTGGCATTATCCAACTGCGTCCTGAATGGATGACCCTTTGGTTGGAACAGCCCGTATGACAAGGGCAATCAAACAGCTAGAAGCTCCAGAATGTTGATAGGGAGACAAGGTTCTTTCAACATCCAAATTTCCTGCACAGACAAACTGGCAAATATTGTAAGCAAAGCCATTCAACTCAAGAGCTGGGTTCCTTAGGGACCAGGCCAGGGACAACTTGGTCTTTGGTTTCAATCAAAAACGTCTGTCTAGAGACTGAGACAACTTGACGCATGATGACAGAATGCAGGGGTCATCAGTGAAACTGCCTCAATTGAGGATACCATCAATTCCAGAACTCGTCCACTGACTCCTGGACTAGGGAATCCAAGTCTGGGAGTGGAGAGTTTCTACCGAAAAAGAAAAACGCTAGCTTAAGCTGTGCCTAGTATGAGACTCAGATACTCCGCAATGAATTTGGTTCCAATGTGGAGTTCTAAAGGTTCATGATCCAACTAAATCTTTGCAAGACCTGAATGGTCTATGCCCCATTATCAGCCAGAACCTGTGCCAACTAATCCGGGAACAGGAGATCATCCAGATATCCCACAGATCTACTCTGGGAAAATATTGAGGCAAGCACAGAGGCCAGTAGCTTGGTGAATTCTAAAGGTGTGGAAACAAACCCGATTGGCAGGGCCACAAAGTGCTGGGGGCCCACAGCAAAGGGAAGGAACCGTAGATGCACTAAAAAAAAAATTGTGACAAGTACACATCCTTGAGGCCAGAAAAGCTACCTATGGCAGATATGGTGAATTCCATACAGAATGAAACACATTTAGTACCTTGAGGTTTAATATGGAACAGATGCCCCCTTTGGGTTTGGGAACTAAACAGGCTAGAGTTGAACCACTCTACACAGGTACTGGGGGCTATACCCCCCTGCTCTGGAAGACTTGCAATGGCTGTATGGGAATCTACAAGTCTGAGCACTTACACAGGCAAACTGGAAGCCCTCAAACAAGGAGGAAGCTGTAATTCTAGCTTGCAGACTCCAGAAACCACCTCCCTTGCCCAAGCATCCAACATGGCACCTGACCAAATGTCCACAAAGGTTAACAGACGACATCCCCCCACGTTAGAAAGTGGGGGTATCCCTTCATCCTGAGGAAGACTTGCCTGACGGACTGGGGAACTTGGAAGCCCAGACTGATGGCCAGGCATAGGCTTTGAAGGCTGAGGCCTGGAAGTAATAAAATAATCTCCAAGAAGGGGTGAGCCCCAGGCTTCTTCTATTGGGGCAGATAGCTACTCCTGCCCCCAGTGGCATCCTTGGCTGGAAAGGTTCAAAGAGGCGCTGTTCAAAGGTTTAAGATTCCTCCTTATGTTCATAGTAAGGAGACTCTTGAGACAGGAGGCTTCTAACAACCCGTCCACACAGTGGATCAAGGACACATGCTTGAGCTCCAAATGTTTCCATGATCAGTCTGAAAGGCAGGTGGATCCCTTCAAATGGCCTTGGATCAATCAAATTCTGGTAGACTAAAAGAGCTGTAATGGCAGGTTGCAAGCCAAACTTTCACAAAGGGCATCCAAGCGCTTATCAATGGGGTCCTTGAACAGAGGTGCAATCCCCACAGGGATTGTTAAAGTCTTGTTAAGACAGGAGGCTGCCGGATCCACAGCAGGGGCAGTCAACTTTTTATCAAAGGTCTCCCTAAAAACGGGTACAGGATTGATAGGAATTTGGGAGGAATGAACATCTTGTCAGAGTTCTTCCAATCTTTGTATAGGATGGCAGAAAATAATGGGTAGACTGGGAAGGTCTTGGTAGTCTTGGGGACCCTGAAAGAGCCTAGGCTAAGAGCTGCACCAGTAAGAGCTTCAGGCTCAGTTTTAAGCCAGTTCGCATCTGCAGAAACCAGCCAAGATTCAAACCAGGTATAGGCAGGCTGAATGTACCAGTCAACTTGGGTACAACCAGTATGCTGTTATAGCCGCTAGCAATAATCACTGTGTTTTCCCGTTGAAGACGGTTTAAACCACCCAGAGAACACAATGGCTTAGCGGTAGGGATTCCCCTGTCAACCGGTGGTTGCAGGAAAGAAATTTGCCCTATTACTGGCCTTAGCTTTAAAGTGGTGCAAACCACATCAATAAGAGCAGGTATGGTCTCTTTAAGCCTGGGAGTATTGTGATCTGCGATTCCTCAGGTGTGACATTGCCGTTAAGCCACAGGCAGATGAGATAGGGATTCTGCAGGGGAAGGGGTGGAAGCATACTTATGGCTTCTGCGGTTAGAGTCACCAATTAAACAATAAAAGAGGGAGGTTCGGGACTTTGAGTAAGGCACATAGGTGGTACAAGAGACAATTTTGGAAAAAGCAAGTTTTAATAAAATCACACAAGTCATACAAGTATCTTGGCCAGCAGGCTCCGTATAAAGACATAAGTTAACATCAATTATTAGAAATATCTAATTCACAGCATGTTGTAGTAGCATAGTGCATCTAGGTACTAAAGAAGACTCGTTGGCTCGACGTGTTTCAGCGATTTAATCGCTTCATCAGAAGCAAATGCATTTAATCTGAAAATACATTGGATACAGGTAAGAGGACCAGTAAATAGATATTGGAAAATTGAGCAGAATAAGGGAGATTGTAAAGAAAAAGGGCGATAAGGGAATAGGGGAGAGGGGTAAAATTCACCCTCCTACTTACACATTGCAGCACATGGTCTGCTGGGGGCGCAGTGCCGGAGGCAGTCATCCAACATCCCTCCTTGTCCCCTCAGCTCCCGGGAGGGATGTTGGATGACTGCCGCCGGCACGGCACCCCCAGCAGACCATGTGCTGCAATGTGTAAGTAGGAGGGTGAATTTTACCCCTCTCCCCTATTCCCTTATCGCCCTTTTTCTTTACAATCTCCCTTATTCCGCTCAATTTTACAATATCTATTTACTGGCCCTCTTACCTGTATCAAATGTATTTTAGATTAAATGCATCTGCTCCTGATGAGGCGATTAAATCGCCGAAACGCATCGAGCCAACGAGTCTTCTTTAGTACCTAGATGCACTATGCTACTACAACATGCTGTGAATTAGCTATTTCTAATAATTGATGTTAACTTATGTCTTTATACGGAGCCTGCTGGCCAAGATATTTGTATGACTTGTGTGATTTTATTAAAACTTGCTTGTACCACCTATGTGCCTCACTCAAAGTCCCGAACCTCCCTCTTTTATTGTATACATTGATTAGGGATGGAGACATTTTTCTAGGGTGTCTCATTCAAAGTCCCAAAAACCCCCCCTCTCAAAGTCACCAATTAAAGTTGCAATTCGGCCCATAAAATCTTGCGTGACTGTGGTCAGATCCTATCGGGACATACCCTGCATGTAGCACTGAAACTCTCTGGAGCAAGAACTGGAGGGCACTGGCACAGTTTCCCATGTGTTTGTGATTCAACAATGTTGCACTGCAAGGCAGGTGGCAACACAGATCTGTGTACAAGGCAAAGCCTTGAATACTCAAATACCAAGGGCGACCGGATCACTGTAGGTGGCCAGCAGAGACAGACTGAGGAGAAATTAGTTACTTGCGTTCAGGAGCCGGGGGAAGGAAGGAGATTCCTCAATGCTGAACGGCAGCAAATAGTGCGGGAGTGCGTACGGCACGCCACTCAACAGATGACCTCAACGCTCAATCCCTTAGGGTTAAAAACAAAAAGTTTCTAAGACTCCTGAGATGCTAGGAAAAAAGTTAGCTCTGTGCTAAAGATGGTGGCTTGCTTGGCCTGGTTGGCTTGGGTGTATTTTTAGCTTTGGTTGCACCTAGCGTCCTGCTCCTGCATGCAACAACATCACATCCATCTGTCATGAAGATCTACGGTGTCCAATTAACGGAATGGAAAACGGAAAATTGTATCATACTTACCAGTAATTTTCCTTTCCTGGTGCCTATCCATGGCAGCATACCTGTGATAGAGCTCCGCCTCGACTCCTCCTTCAGGACTAGTGAATAGCATAAATTAAAGGCATAGCCCCTCCCCCAACATTCTCTGTAATATAGAATACCGAGGGTGGGAGCGTATGCTGCCATGGATAGGCACCAGGAAAGGAAAATTACTGGTATGATACAATTTTCAGTTTTCCTGGTGCCTCCATGGCAGCATACCTGTGATAACTAACTAGCTGACATGGGTGGGATAATTGCTTAACAATAAATGTTTAATTATAAGAGGACATAGCAGCCTGAACTGCCCTCCTTCCAAACTCAACAGTCGTGAGCGCTCCTGGATCAATATGGTAGTGTCTGAGGAACGTATGGTGAGAAGACCAGGTGGCGGCCCCGCACACTGTCTCCAACGAAACATTAGCCCTTGCTGCCCAGGAAGCTGAGACTGCCCTTGTAGAATGAGCATTCACTCGGGATGGAGTCTCCATATTCTTCACCCTGTAGGCCTTCTGGATTAACTTTACAACCCAAGATGCCAGAGTTCTGATGGAAGCTTCTTTGCCCCTGTATTTACCGAACGGTACGATGAAAAGTCTCTCAGAATTTCTGAAGGGGCCGGTGGCTTCTAGGTAGGCCCTGAGCACTCTGGATACATCCAGTTCGTGACAAGACTCTGAATCCATGTCTGTAAACACTGGTAGTGCCCAGGGTTCCAACAGGTGGCTTGGAGTAGCAACCTTTGGTGTGAACCCCCGAAGGGGACGAAGTTCCACTCTGTCTGTGAAGAAGGAGATGTGGTCGTCACCTATCCCTAAAGAGTGAAGTTCCGAGATTCTTCTGCCAGATGTAATGGCTAGCAGGAAAGACGTCTTTAGTGTCAGGTTCCATATTGTTACTTGTTCCACTGGAGCAAAGGGATGGTCAGATAGAACTTCCAGGACTAGGGACAGATCCCACTTAGGAAATGATCGTCTGACAGGAGGGCGAATCTTCAATATACCTCTGAGGAAAGTGACTACTGAAGGATCCTCCGCCCATCTCTTATTTGTTGCAGCAGAGATTACTGCTACCTACACTTTGAGAGAGCTCAGACCAAGTCCCAGATCAAGTCCTGTCTGAAGGAATCCTAGAACATGAGATGTAGAAGGAAGGATTGGATGAAATCCATTTTCGGAAACAAATGACAAGAACTTGTCCCATATTCTTGAATATATGGCATTAGTTGCTGGCTTCCTAGCTTTTAGAAGGGTTGATATGACTCCTGGAGAACACCCTAGGGACTCGAACCTTCGCCTCTCAACCTCCAGATTCGAAGATTCAACTTCTGAGGGTTTGGATGAACTAGTCTGCTCTGCGACAGAAGTTGAGGGAAAGGAGGGATCTTGATTGGAGAGCCCACACTGAGGCACAATACGGAAGTACTGCCACCACCTGGACTGGCTCCCTGAGGAGCCTCGGGAGGAATTTGAATATTAATGGCCTGGGAGGAAAGGCATATGCCGTGGTGAACCTCCAGGGACATGACAGGGCATCCACTGCCTCGACTTGTGGATGCGGCAGCCGAGAGAAGAACCTGTCCAGCTTGGCGTTCTTCGGGGAGGTGAACAGATCTACCTGAGGGGGATCCCATATGTTGGCAATCTGAAGGAAGACATGGGGGTGGAGAGCCCACTCATTGTCCAGGAAGTTTCTGGATAAAGTGTCTGCTTCCGTGTTCAACCTGCCTGGCAGATACATCGCTCTGAGGTCCAGGAGGTTCTGCTCCGCCCAGAGCATGATCGGCTCTACCTCCTTGAGGAGTGACCTGCTGCGAGTGCCTCCCTGCTTCTGCAGATAAGCGACAGCTGCTCTGTTGTCTAGGCGTAGGAGTATTCTTTGGCCTCTGATTTGGGGTGCCAAAGAGGTCAGTGCCAAGAAGGCTGCCCTCATCTCCAAGATGTTGGATACCACTCCCTGGGTGGTGCATGCCCATCTCCCCTGTATTCTGGTTTGCCCGCAATGGGCTCCCCAGCCCTGTCTGCTTGCATCGGACGTAATTGTGATCCAAGGACGGGAGCCCAGGTGATGAGGCTTGGAGAGGTTTTCCGGAACTGTCCACCAGTGAAGGCTCCTGCGTATTTTTCCCATCAGCAGGATCATCTGAGATAGTCGTTGTTTCTTCCACTGCGCCAAGAAACCAGTCTGGAAATACCTCAAGTGCCAATGTGCCCAAGGAACCATGGGTATACAGGAAGACATTGTGCCAATGAGGCTCAGGCATTGTGAAGCCGTCAGATACGGGCTCTGGATGACTTTGATCATTCTCTGGATGACAATCCTTGCCTTCGGCGGTGGTAATGACACTGTCCCCACCTGAGTGTCGAACATTGTGCATAGATTATCTGCTGTGTTGGCATTAGTTGACTCTTGTCGGAATTCACCAGCCACCCTAGCTCTTTTAGGGACTGTAGAAGAATGTCCCGGTGACATACCAACTGATCCGGATTGCTTGCTAGGAGTAGGATGTCGTCCAAGTAGTGGTATATCCTCAAGCCCCTCTCCCGCAGGGGAACTAAAGCAGATATTAGTATCTTGGTGAACACCCTGGGAGAGGTGCACAGACCGAAAGGCAGGGCTTGAAACTGTAGGTGGGTCTGTCCCACTGCAAATCTCAGGTATTTTTGAAATGCAGGTAGAATTGGAACATGTAGGTACGCATCCTGCAGATCGACCAAAATCATCCAATCTGATGGCTGGACTGCCTGAATAATCGTCTGCAGGGACTCCATTTTGAAGCTTTCGGGGCGGATATACCGGTTGAGCCTCTTTAGGTCTATCACAGGCCTCCCCCCCCCCTGTCCTCTTTGGGACCAGAAATAGGGTGGAGTATAAGCCTGCGAAGCGCTCTGCCAAGGGAGCCGGAACAGCCGCCCCCTGAAGCTGGAGTGACGTTAGGAAGTTTTTCAGAGCTTGAGCCTTCAGTGGAGAGGATGGAATCTCTGTTCCTTTGAAAGAGTTCCGAGGTGGAGGGTGAGAAAAATTCCAAAAGTGCCCCCATTGAATTGTTGACAGAACCCAGGGGTTGTGGCAGCAGGTGGCCCAGACTGGGGTAAAAAAACTTTAGCCTGGCTCCCACCGGGAGTGCCTGGGTTCCTCTGGCGTCAAAAAGACTGCTTCTGCTCCTGTGGAGCCGGAAGGGCTTTCATCTTCCTGTTCAAAAAGGATCCCCGAGTACCTTTCCAAGGTCTTTTGTTGTCTCTGGGCTGTCTCGACTGCCTAAAATCCCTTGGGTTTGACTGGCGGAACCTAGAGGAACCACCTCTGAATCTTTGCATACTTCTGTCCTGTGGAAGCATACCAGACTTCCCTCCTGACAGCCTGGAGATAGCTTTATCCATTTTGTCTCCGAATAGTGCTTTCCCATCAAATGGGATTTTGCACCAATTTTGTTTGGAGGATAAGTCAGCCATCCAGGGTTTCAGCCACAAGGCCCTCTTCGCCATCACTGAATGCAACATGGATCTTGCCGAGCACCTGATCGTGTCAATGGCCGCTACGCAGACAAAGTCTGCCGACAATCTAAGCTCTTCTAAGGCCTTAATTATATCCTCCATGGGGACATCCTGATGCAAAGCCATCTCAATATTATCTGTCCAAGATCTTATGGCATTTGATACTGATGTGAGGGAAATAGCTGGCTTACATGCTGCTTCCGCGGCTAAGTAGCTCCTCTTCAGCTCCAGGTCGATTCGCCTGTCTAGAGGGTCTTTGAAGGAAGCGAAATCCTCCATTGGTAGAGTAAGTTTTTTTGCGAGTCGCACCACGGACGCGTCTACCACTGGCATGGAGTTTAGTGACTGCGTTCCCGACTCTGGTAAGGGGTATATAGTTTATTGAACCGACCCCAAAATTATTATTTTTTTATCAGTCTTTGACCATTCCTTCTGAATGACTTGACTAATCTTGCCCATCAACGGGAAAATAACCTGCTTCCTTTTGAGGAATGGGAAGTAGCTTGTAGACTCTTGGGGAGGCTATTCTGCGTCTTTCCAGGCGATTGCAGTTTTGACTGCCTGGATGAATGGCTTTACCAAGGAGAGACTGAAGCCAGAAGGTTCTGACTCTTCTCAAGAGTCCCCTGAAGAGTCTTCAGGTGGTGAATCGCTAGCTGGTCGGCCTGACGGCGGCAGAGGTGTACTGACTGCTGACGGACCAGGGAGATTAGGTTCTATATCCTGAACCAGGGATATCTGCTGAAGTGGTTGAGCGGGGACCGAAGCCAAAAGCTCAGAGAAGGAGTCCTTCATTGTTCGCTTGAGCAGATCTACAGCGTGCTGATTTTCTAGCTCGCGGTTGGACGCATAGTCCGTAAAACAGTCCTTACAGACCACTCTGTCTGGTAGCGGTGTAGCCCCACATATCCAGCATCTCTTCTTCCTATAGGTCCTAGGAGAGGGGGGTCGATCACGTCCTCTGGATTTTGACCTCTCTGATCTACGACGTGAAGAATGGGTCCTACGCCCTGATGAGCGGGACCCCTTGGAGTGGGTAGGGCTACGGTGTAAGGAACTCACGCTAGACCAGTGAGCGCACTTTTTTTTTTATACTCACGTATAGTTGGTCACATACCTGATAGAAGTGTGAGGATCTTTGCTGCGAGATGAATGACTCATTGCGGAGTTGGGCACAAGGATCAGCTCCAGAAATATAGTAAGAAAGGGAAAAGAATCAGGAGTATTTGGCGTCACTTTTTTTTTTTTTTAAATAAACATTTTTATATCGTCATCTGTTTTTATTGTTTATTTTATTTTTTAAACATAAACATTTTTATATTGTTATCTTTTTTTTTTTTTTAACATAAACATTTCTGATCGGCAACATTTTTTTTTTTGAGAAAATAAAAAGTACCTACCACAAAGCAGCATCAGAGAGACCTAGCAGGGCACAGCTGAGGAGACTGACAGCCATCCCTGAATCTGAACCTAATTAGGCTCAAGGTGCGTGGGCTAATCCCATAAACCACCATTTGGAATTGATTGAAAAAAAGGACAAATCTAGCCTTCTTTCCAGAATCCAAGATGGCCACCACTGAACCAAGCGTCTGTGCATGCGCAATCGCAGAAGATCCAGCGTCGCCCAGTACAGAGAGCCGAGAAACTACGGCTCTGTATCACTCCCGAATCGCGCATGCGCAGACAGCAGCGAGGACGCTGCGCCGTGACACTCTCCTACCTGGCGGGACCTACAGAGCACCTGTAGCCCCCCCGAACCCGGAAATAAGCACCACAATGTTGTTGCACAGAGAGACACCTGCCCTATCCAGTTGCACAGTTTTAAAGGAATAAAAAAGTAAGACAACAATCATTTTAAAGGCGCCTAACAAGCAAAGGAAAGGGGAGGGGGAGGAGAAGAGAGGAAAAGAAAGGGGAAAAACACAAATGCCTGTAATAAAAAATGGAAACCACCAGCCTGGGAAGATGGAGCCGATCCTTTTGCGACTTCCACTACATTCATCATGGATGTGATAGCAGACTGCGTTCCTGTGAGGAAACTCTGCGAAAGACCAAAACAGATCCACAGAGGGGTTCCCAGTCTTAACAGCGCTGTGAGCGGCCCTAGAACAGGGACTGCGCACGGGAAAGGCTAAACCCGGCGGATGCTGCCGACTGCAGAGGTATGGACATACTGCTACTCTTCACCAGCACAAGAAGGTATGAGGAAAAAAAGGAGAATGTTGGGGGAGGGGCTATGCCTTTAATTTATGCTATTCACTAGTCCTGAAGGAGGAGTCGAGGCGGAGCTCTATCACAGGTATGCTGCCCTGGAGGCACCAGGAAATATGGTTAGATGGCACCCATCAGCCCTAGAAACGAAGAGTTCCCAGTAGCATAAGATAGTAGTACGGTAATGCACTCACGTATTATGAAGAAAGGATCAACATATCATCAATAGTAGAGAGATCATCAATGGCAAAAAAATCAGCAGGCAAGCAGCTGGTGGGTGCAGAATTCAGCTGAGACGCAGCTGTACGGATGTGGAGAAGACCTCTGTAGCGCAGGGAGCAGCATCGCAAACAACCTGGCTTGCGTGGAGGCTTGTGGGTATCCTCAGTCCCTCCGGCAACACTCCAATTGACGATGAGGTTACTCCATAAAGGGGGTGTGGTTTTGCAATTCAAGGCGCCGCACCTTTGTTAAACCATATGGAAATCAGTAGGGATGCACCGAAATTTCGGCTGCCGAAACATATCGGCCGAAAATTGTGTTTTCGGCACACTGGCGAAAAAGAAAAAAACGCTCATAATAGTGCCCCGCCCATTACGGGGGTGTAGTTCTGGAGCGCCCTAGTCCTCTCCTTCTCCCCCCTCGACGCGATCTCCGTGTGTCACGGAGCTTAACCACTTCGCGCCCGGGCAATGCTCAAAAGATGTCTGCATTGCGGCGCCGAAGTGCTGACTGGACGTCCATGGACGTCCTCCTCTTCCCCCCCCCCCCGCGCGCCCCCGCGAGCGCGCATCGGGGAAAATCTGTGTTGGCCGTGTCCCTTGGACACAGCCAATCACAGATCGTGCTGAATGGCCAATCACAGAGGCCATTCAGCACATGATCTCACTATCCAATGAGAGATGATCTCAAATGTAAACATATGAGATCATCTCTCATTGCCGGCTTTCTCTCCTCACACAGAGACAGCGTGTGAGGAGAGAGAGAGATCTGTGCTGCAGCTTGTAATAGTGAGTGATAAAATACACACACACACAAGTAAAAAACAGTGCCCACAGTCCCTGCCAGTGCCATCTGCTACCAGTGCCACCTGCCAGGGCCATCTTCCACCTGCCAGTGCCATCTGCTGCCAGTGCCACCTGCCAGTGCCATCTGCTGCCAGTGCCACCTGCCAGTGCCATCTGCCAGTGCCATCTGCCACCAGTCCCATCTGCCATCTGTGCCACCTGCCAGTGCCATCTGTGCCACCTGCCAGTGCCATCTGTGCCACCAGTCCCATCTGCCACCAGTCAGTGCCATCTGTGCCACCTGCCAGTGCCACCTGCCAGTGCCATCTGTGCCACCTGCCAGTGCCATCTGTGCCACCAGTCCCATCTGCCACCAGTCCCAACTGCCAGTGCCACCTGCCAGTGCCATCTGCCATCAGTGCCACCTGTCAGTGCCATCTCATCAAATGGCTAAAAGAGTATTCTCAGCCGAGGAGGCGTATGAAATTCTTGCGGCCGACGGGAGCAACGGGGAGCGCTCCGATTCGGAGTCCTCCGCATATTCAGATGAGTCTGACGTGGACTACGAGCCTGTCATAAGCAGTGGATCAGTGACGGAGGAGACGGAGACGGCAGAGGAGGAGGAGGAAGAAGAAGAAGAGGAGGAGGGCCCCCCGCCAGACGAAGGCGTTCTGCTGAGGAGGCAGTGCCATCCACCAGCACCGCAGTGCCATCCACCAGCACCGCAGTACCTCGAGAAGCAAGGCCACGTACCAGTGGGGTGTCACCTCAGCCCCAAAGGGTTAGGTCCCATGCCAGCCTTCCCTATTCCCTTCAGTACCCTTTGTGGCTTCCTCCAAATTCAGGAGAAGCCAACATTCCCCCTTTCACTGCCCAGCCAGGAGTCCAGGTGGATACAGAAAACTTTTCCCCAATAGATTTTTTTAATTTAATTTTTACTAACGACATGCTGGCAACAATTGTGGCCCAGTGCAACTTATATGCCCAACAGTTTATAACCAGCAACCCAACGTCCTCTTATGCCCGTCCCTACGTGTGGAAAGCCCTTACAGTGGAGGAGTTTAGGATTTTTTTGGGCCTCACATTCTGCATAGGACTAAATGGAAAAAATCAATTACGTTCATATTGGTCATCCCGCCCCATTTATCATATGCCCATCTTTTCCTCAGTAATGCCCAGGTCCAGATATCTAATGATTATGAGATTCCTACACTTCAATGATAATACCCAGTGCCCTCCCCGAAATGACCCAAATTTTGATAAACTTTATAAAATTCGGCCGCTACTAAATTATTTTTCTGAAACCTTCCCCCAGTTGTTTACCCCAGACAAACACATATGCATAGATGAGTCCCTTATCAAATTTTCTGGCAGGCTGGGTATAAAACAATTTATACCCAGCAAAAGGGTCCGCTATGGGGTGAAGCTGTATAAATTGTGCGACAGAGAAACTGGGTATGTGTATGGCTTCATCATATATGAAGGGAAGGACTCCGAACTGAACCCCCCTAATTGCCCAATCTACATTGGAACCAGTGGGAAAGTAGTTTGGGAACTCATAAACCCACTCCTAGAGAAAGGATACCACTTGTATGTGGACAATTTTTATACTAGTTTGCCCCTGTTCCGAAATTTGCACAGAATGAAGACTCCAGCATGCGGCACCGTACGGACGAACCGGAAGGGCTTTCCTCAAAGCCTGGTCACCAAAAAATTGAGAAGAGGGGAGACGGCGAGTTTGCGTAATGAGGAGATTTTGGCTGTGAAGTGGAGGGACAGAAGAGACGTGTACTTGCTTTCTTCCATCCACAACAATGAATTTGTTGAAGTCACCAGGAGGAATGGCCGGATCCAAAAACCCAAATGTATCTACGATTACAATAAGTTCATGGGGGGTGTCGACTTCAACGACCAGATGCTCGAACCCTACCTTTCCACAAGAAGATCATACCAGTGGTATAAGAAAGTTTCAATTTATTTGTTCAATTTGGCCATGTACAACTCATATGTAATATATCGAAAATCCACTAGAAGACCCAAATCCTTCCTTTTCTTCCAGGAGGAAATCACCACTGCCCTTTTATACCCGAACAGCCCACCAGTAAACATAAGATCCGATGTCGTTAGCCGTCTCTCCGAGCGCCACTTCCCAGATAAAATCCCTCCCAGACCAACAGGCCAAAAACGCCAGAAAAAATGCCGGGTGTGCTCCAAAAGAGGAGAGAGAAGAGACACCATTTATCATTGTGCCCAATGTCCTTCAGAACCAGGCCTCTGCATAGGCAACTGCTTCCGCCATTACCATACCAAAATAAATTATTAGTTCACTTCCTGCCATTTATGTTCACACCCCTTATGCCTCTGCTTTCTCTGTAACTGACCCTGGACTGTTATTTGACCACGCTTCTGCCTAACGATTCTGTTTATACCTCTGCCTGATCTGGAACTGACCCTGGACTGTTATTTGACCACGCTTCTGCCTAACGATTCTGTTTATACCTCTGCCTGATCTGGAACTGACCCTGGACTGTTATTTGACCACGCTTCTGCCTAACGATTCTGTACATACCTCTGCCTGATCTGGAACTGACCCTGGACTGTTTGACCATGCTTTTTGTCTGCCTCTTGGACTGATCTTGTACCCTGCCAGTGGACTAGTGGGATTCATAACACAGGGGTCTCACATATGTGAGGGGCTCCAGAATTGTTTTTCTGGATGAAGAAAACAATTGTTTTTGTTTTTCTCATTCCCAGATTAGGGTCTGGAGACTCGGAGGCTTCAAAGAGATTTGGGTGGGAGAAGCCTCTACCCCTGTCCCCATTCAGTCCTGAACAAGGCCCTACTTCTGCCAACTGCCTGTAGGACCTATGCCATCATGCCTCTGCCTGTCGGATGAACTGACCACACCGCTTTTGCTGACCAAGTCCCTGCCTCTTGCCTGGACCAGTGCTGTCCTCCTGTGGAAAACTGCGCTACTAAAACCACAGGTAATCTTTTGTTTACCATTTGCTCAGCAGAATGTATTTTGGGGTGTAATTCTTGGTATGTTCATGCTATGTGTCCCTAGAACACCTGATGGTGTACCTTGCATGTTGGGCCTCTGTATGTGGCCAGGTTGTATAAAAGTCTCACACATTTGGTATCGCCATACTCAGGAGGAGTAGCAGAATGTATTTTGGGGTGTCATTTTTGCTATGTACATGCTATGTGTTGGCAATATCTTATAAATGGACAACTTTGCGTAAAAAAATTGCGTTTTCATTTTTTTCCCGCAATTTCCAAAAACTTCAGGAAAAAAATGAACCGTTCAAAAGACTCATTATGCCTCATAGATTATACATTGGGGTGTTAGCTTTCCAAAATGGGGTCACTTTGTGGGCGTTTCCATTGTCCTGGTGCTCCAGGGCCTTCAAAATTGTAATAGGTGGTTGAGAAATGAGATGTGTAATTTATGCTCCTAGAATGCCTGAAGGTGCCATTTCAATATTGGGCCTCTGTATGTGGTATAAAAGTCTCACACATTTGGTATCGCCATACTCAGGAGGAGTAGCAGAATGTATTTTGAGGTGTCATTTTTGCTATGTACATGCTATGTGTTGGCAATATCTTATAAATGGACAACTTTGCGTAAAACAATTGCGTTTTCATTTTTTTCCCGCAATTTCCAAAAACTTCAGGAAAAAAATGAACCGTTCAACAGACTCATTATGCCTCATAGATTATACGTTGGGGTGTTAGCTTTCCAAAATGGGGTCACTTTGTGGGCGTTTCCATTGTCCTGGTGCTCCAGGGCCTTCAAAAGTGTAATAGGTGGTTGAGAAATGAGATGTGTAATTTATGCTCCTAGAATGCCTGAAGGTGCCATTTCAATATTGGGCCTCTGTATGTGGGCAGGCTGTATAAAAGTCTCACACATTTGGTATCGCCATACTCAGGAGGAGTAGCAGAATGTATTTTGAGGTGTCATTTTTGCTATGTACATGCTATGTGTTGGCAATATCTTATAAATGGACAACTTTGCGTAAAACAATTGCGTTTTCATTTTTTTCCCGCAATTTCCAAAAACTTCAGGAAAAAAATGAACCGTTCAACAGACTCATTATGCCTCATAGATTATACGTTGGGGTGTTAGCTTTCCAAAATGGGGTCACTTTGTGGGCGTTTCCATTGTCCTGGTGCTCCAGGGCCTTCAAAAGTGTAATAGGTGGTTGAGAAATGAGATGTGTAATTTATGCTCCTAGAATGCCTGAAGGTGCCATTTCAATATTGGGCCTCTCTATGTGGGCAGGCTGTATAAAAGTCTCACACATTTGGTATCGCCATACTCAGGAGGAGTAGCAGAATGTATTTTGGGGTATCATTTTTGCTATGTACATGCTATGTGTTGGCAATATCTTATAAATGGACAACTTTGCGTAAAAAAATTGCGTTTTCATTTTTTTCCCGCAATTTCCAAAAACTTCAGGAAAAAAATGAACCGTTCAAAAGACCCATTATGCCTCATACATTATACGTTGGGGTGTTAGCTTTCCAAAATGGGGTCACTTTGTGGGCGTTTCCATTGTCCTGGTGCTCCAGGGCCTTCAAAAATGTAATAGGTGGTTGAGAAATGAGATGTGTAATTTATGCTCCTAGAATGCCTGAAGGTGCTATTTCAATATTGGGCCTCTGTATGTGGGCAGGCTGTATAAAAGTCTCACACATTTGGTATTGCCATACTCAGGAGGAGTAGCAGAATGTATTTTGGGGTGTCATTTGTGGTATACACATGCCATGTGAGAGAAATAACCTATTATAATGACAATTTTGTGGAAAAAATAAAAAAAATAAAAAAAAATCTTCATTTTGCAAAGAATTGTGGGAAAAAATTACAACATCAAAAACCTCACGATGCATCTTACTAAATACCTTGGAATGTCTAATTTAAAAAAAGGGGTCATTTGGGGGGTATTTGTGCTTTGCTGGCTTGTTCGGGTCGTAAGAAATGAGATAGGCCACCAGTACATTAGGTGTGATCAATTGTTTATGATCCGCACCACAGCTTGTAGACTCTATAACTTTCACAAAGACCAAATAATATCCACTAATTTGGGTTATTTTTTACCAAAGATATATAGCAGTATAAATTGTGGCTAAATTTTATAAAGAAAAATTAATAATTTGCAAAATTTTATCACATAAACTAAAAAAAAGCGTTTTTTTTTCAAAATTTTCCGTGTTTTTTCATTTATAGCGCAAAAAATAAAAAACCCAGGAGGTGATCAAATACCACCAAAAGAAAGCTCTATTTGTATGAAAAAAAAGGACAAAAAAATCATTAGGTTACAGTATTACATGACTGAGTAATTGTCATTCAAAGTGTGAGAGCACTGAAAGCTGAAAATTGGTCCGGGCACGAAGGGGATTTAGTGCCCAGTTGTCAAGTGGTTAAAGTGGAGGTCCACTCTGAAAAAATCTTTACACTAAAAATTCTAAAAAAAAAAAAATGAATAGAAAAAAAAATGAATAGAAAAAAAAATAATTTTTTATACTCACCCTAAATGCTTGTTGCTATGCAGAAGTCCCCTAATCTGCCGCTAATGTTCCTCTTCTCCGTCCGCGGTGGCTGTCCTTCCGCTTCCTCTTCTTGTGAATGGGCCGTGCTGCCTTCTGGGAACTGTGTGTATCCCAGGAGGCAAGCCGCCCATTCACAAAGCGCCGTGCGAGTGGCACATGCGCAGTAGGAAACGGGCAGTGAAGCCTTACGGCTTCACAGCCCGTTTCCCCTACTCAGAATGAAGGAGCCGGGAGCCTGCCAGCAGCGATCGATCGCCGCGGCAGGACCGACATCGCGGGAGAGTAGGACAGGTAAGTGTCCTTATTAAAAGTCAGCAGCTACACTGTTAGTAGCTGCCGACTTTTTTTTTTTCCTGCACCACCGCTTTAACTGCACAGACCGCAGTAACAATGTCCCACCTCCTGTGACAGACGGCACACTGATCCAATGGTAGGACATTGAATCAGTGTGACGTGTTAACAGCGGGACATTGTTACTCTGACCCGGGCAATTCAAATACAGCTCCGTGACACATGGAGATCGCCGCTGATCCGGGCACAGGCAGGCTGCATGACAGGCACAGCCAGGCTGCAAATGATGGGCACTGGTAGGCTACTGGGCACAAACATGTTGCATATGCTGGGCACTGGTGAAGCAGGCTGCATATGATGGGCACTGGTGAGGCTGCACTGATCTCCTGTACCATGTCCCCAGTCTCTGACCATCTCCTACATCATATCTGCTAGAGGTGCATCACATGGAAATTTTGCGAATACTATTAGTAATGTGTTATATAAAAATGTATACATTTTATTTAAAATATAAAAACATTACGGCCTAGTGTATGCTTCATTTATTTTCGGTATCGGTACCAAAATTTCCATTCGGTGCACCCCTAGAGATCAATAACCATGCCCTTTGCCGATTGGGTTGAGGATACCCGTAAACCACCACACAAGCCGGGTTTGCGCTACAGCGGTCTTCTTCACATCCATACAGCAGCTTCCTTGCCAAACTCTGCACCTGCCAGCTGATCTCTGCTATTGATCCTGTGGTGGCTTCTGGGCATCCTCAACCAACTCGGCAAAAGGGGAGTGGTTACTGATTTTTGCCATCGTTTGGCAAAGGGGGCAGAGCCTCAAAATGCAGAACCAAACTCCCTTTATGGAGTAAAGACCACTTCACACCACATTCAGTCCAGTGCGGTCCCCCCCCCCATCATTAAAAACGCATGAAAAGTAGGCTATATGGTTCCCAATGGCATGATTCACACCAGTGCTTGTAGTTCCAGGGCGTTTTATTTTTCTCTGCATCAAAAATGCATGGAAAGTAGGTTATATGGTTCTCAATGGCATGGATCACACCAGTGCTTGTGGTTCCAGTAAAGAAAAAAAAAAGTAGAGCATGATGTATTTTACCTGCACTGGAACGCTGTAAAATGCACGCGTCCTCATTTATGGTTATGGGGGAAGAAAAAAGGGGGGGGGGTGCACTGGATTGCACCAAAAATGCGCATACAGAAACGCATCCGGACTGCGTTTCTATGGTGTGAACTGGCCCTGACGTCACTAATTGGAGCAGAGCAGGCTGAGGATTCACAGGAAGCCGCCACACAAGCAGGGTTAGTGCCCCAGCAGTCTTCTCCACATCCATACAGCAGCTTCCTGACCAAACTTTGCCACTGACGGAAAGTCTACTAATCGATATGCTGATCCTTTCTTCATTTATTTATTTTTGGTCTTACAAGGTCTACACTCAGATGGAGGCACCCTCTCTCATTCGCAATAGGTTTACTCAAGAGAGAGATGATTCCGCTACAAATCCCTTGCCTTGGCTTCCGTCCCACTAAACCACACTGGCTATGCAAAGGTGCATTGGATAGAAAGAAATCCTGGACTGCCACACTCCATAAAACATCTTTATTGGGTAGGTAAAATCCAAAAACAACCAAAGCGATAGTCAATAAAGTGAACAGGAAAAAAATAAATAAAAAAAATAGCCAACATGTTTCACATCATGTGATGCTTACTCATAGCACCATTGATGACAAGTCTACTACCGATGATATTCTGATCCCTTCTTCTTAATCTGCGAGTGAATTACCTTAGGCTTTTTTTTTTTTTGGTCTTACATTGTCTACACTCAGATGGAGGGACCCTCTCTCATTTGCAATAGGTTTACTCAAGACCTTCTCTAGGGGAGCTGTCCCACCTTCACTTAACAGAGTTCTATTCACTTCATCTCTCGCTCAGCACGTATTCCTGTGTGATTTTTGGAGGGGGGGGCCCGACAACGATACAGCAGCGCCATAGTCCCCATCCCCTTCTGCTCAGCCCACTCAAAGCGAGTCTTTAGAGAAGGATGACACCTACAGTAGGACTGGGTCATGACTTTGACCCAGAAGGCACTTGGCCAAACAAGCACGCTTAGATCTGGAAAGCGCTAAAGTACAGCCCAGACCATAAGGCCACATTTCAGTCCAGCTAGGTTAGGGTATGTCCTCCAAAGCTAGCGCTGAGGGGCTGCCGATCCAGACATCCGAGTTTGGAGACCAGCTCTGCGGCTTGGAGTCTTTGGGCAAGAAGAAAAGTTAGACAGGCCCATGGACTGTTGGGGGCTATGACGCATGGTTTGGGGGTGGGTATCAAGCAAAGTGGCTCGATTTATATTTGCGGCCACTCATATTGCCATCCTAACCCCTTCCCCCCAGCAGAATGTAGCTCCTGCTTCACACACACACCACAACCCCAAACAGAGGGTGAAGAGAGTTCACTGCCATACCTGCTGCAGGCACACAGAGGAACTCCAGGAAGGAAGTGGGCACCAATCAGCTCATTGCTCCGGTCAGCTCTACGGGACGGAATAGTAGTCCAAGAAACTGAAGAATGACAGAGACCAGCCATGTGCAAGACTACCAATCCTATAACCCCGCCCCTGCAGCAGGCCAGATCAGTCCATCTAGAGCAGCCAGTCAGCCCAGGCACTTGGCATTCCTGCGATTTCAGTATGGTCAGATCAATGATGTGGAAGAAGGAAGGTTGGTGCCCATCTCTTGAGGCCCAGTCAGCAATACAAGGGATTGCAAATACAAACCAAGCACCCCCACCTCCCCAGCTGGTCACTGGATTCTCATGAGAGTGCGGGCAAGGGAACAGAGTTGCGTGCACGGAGGTTTGGCTGCATGGAGACTCCTATGGCAGCCATATTGGTGAGCAGGTAACAAATTGGACTGCATCCACCCGCCACTTCCAAGAAGCCACAAGATCTTCAGGAGCACGGGCCCTGCTGTGGGTTGCGTGCACAGAGGTTTGGATGCATGAAAAGACTACTACGAAGGCCATACTTGTGAGCAGTAACAATTGGGCTGCACCCACCTGCCACCCCCAAGAGGCCACCGGGTATTGGATCCCCATGGGAGCACGGGCCCTGCTGTGGGTTGCGTGCACAAAGATTTGGCTCCATGGAGACTCCAATGGATGCCATATTGGTGAGCAGGTAACAATTGGGCTGCACACACCCGTCACCCCCGGTCTGTGGAGGGGTGGTCTTCTGCAAGGCTGGTCCCTGGGAGGTTGGGGACCAATGACTCAAATGATCAAAGAGGGAAAATGGGTTAACAGAAAAAGGTAAATCAAAGCTCGTTTTACAGGGTGGTGCTTTGGTTTACAGTGGGCACCATCCGGATCATGAAGACACTTCAATGAGCTCCGGGGTCACCTCTTTAGTATGGAGATCGTGGACCTACCTAGTTTTGAGACTTCTGTAACTGAAGTTAAAAGCTCTCCGTCCACAAACATCCAGGATGGAAAGCGTACCGTCCCTTTAAGACTTACCATAGGATTTTGTAAATGGCGCACGGATTTCTAGAAAGGCAGCCGGACACAGACAGACTTGTAAAGTGTTTAATGATTGTTCAACAGTAATAAACACCGCGGCTACAAAACCTGACGATACCCTACACACTGCCAAAAGACGAGACGCCGATTGTCAACAGCGGTCCCGTCCTGAGAACGGCCGAGGGCCCATACACACAATGAACGTTACAAAGACCTGCGATGTGGTGCGCCAATCAACGGGCCACCTTTACCGCGATGCACCTTAACGCAGCAGACCAGTGTGAATGGGGCCCCTCGACAGGCCACATTTGGAATCTGCAGGGCAGTGATAAAAGATTTCCTGTCCATGGAGGAGACGGGTGGCGGTGTGTCCCGTCGCCGTACATTGTCAATAATAAAATACTTGAAAACAAAAACCAGTTCTAAGTATCAAAAAAAGTAAAAGGAACTCTAAAACGAGGTGATGAGCCGGTTGGCTGCCGTTTTTTTTCTGGTCTCCGGCAGAGGCTGGTAAGAATTCAGTTCGTTAAATAAAAAGCTGGTCGGTCAGTCGTTGGTTTCGGGGTCCGCCTGAGCCATGTAGGCATCCAGCTCGGCGTCCAGGTGGCCTTTCGTCTTGGACATGTAGGCATCTAGCTGGTTGTCAAGCTGCTCTCGGGTCAGTGCTGGGCGTGGGGATCCCCTTCCTCTACTGCGGCCTCGTCCTCGGCCGAACCCTCCTCTACCCCGAGCAATGACTCCGCCACGGCCTGAGGACAAAAGGAAGAGATTAAATTAGAACACTGAAGGTATAAAATACACCAGGTACACAACCTAGGAGGTTAGGCATCATTTATGGGGTTCCCTTGGATCCCCCTACCAGGCTTCACTTATGGGGTTCCCTTGGAGTCCTACCAGGCTTTACTTATGGGGTCACCTTGGATCCCCCCTACCAGGCTTCATTTGGGGGGGGTTCCCTACCGGGCTTCATTTAGGGGGGGGTCCCTTGGAGCCCTACCAGGCTTAGTTAATGGAGATCCCTACCAGGCATTTGGTTGGAGTCTACATTTGTATTCTTATCACTTATGCAATGTCCCCTTCCGAAACTGGAGGAGCCCAAAAATACAAAAGCACAAATGATTTGCGGCAGCAGACCATGGCCATAAAACTATTGAGGGGTAAAAACTAAAAGTACACTTCATAGTGCCAAATCTGAACCACGCTACCCCCTAGTGGTGTGATGAAGGCACGCGAGTACCAACCTCTTCCTCCAGGACCTCCACGGTTCATGACTCCCCCTCTTAGTCCTCCTCTTCCAGCCATGCCACGTCCTCGCAGCCCACCTCTCATTCTCATTCCCATCCCCATTCTTGGAGAACCGCCACGGCCTCTGAGGTTTTGCCCTGCATGGAAAAAGATTAAATAGTATATTAGCGGTCAGCCATTGCAAAAAAGCTCTCCGTTAAGATTTAATATCGGCCAAATCCAACCGACCTCTCATGCTCATCGCGCCCCTTGGCATTCCTCTACCTCCGCGGCCGGCCCTCATCATGCCTCTCTGGGAGCCCCGCATTCCTATGCCGCCTCCTCTCATCCCGCCGGCTCCTCTCTGGAGGTTCCCCACCGGTCTCCCCAACCGGGCCTGGATGTTGCTCTTGCCGAGCCGCTGCTTCAAGCTCTGTCAGGACAGGGGAGGAAAGAAAGAAATTAAAGGATGTCCCTACGTTAAAAGGGGTGGAGCCAACAAGCTTATGGCAGGATAGACAATAAGGAGACAACACAAAAGGACAGGTCTTTCCAGGCTACCCCTCGAAAAAAAATAGCCCAGGCACAACAATATTTGAAGAGGACCGGGTTCTTCAGGCAAAGTCCACTTTGTGGATGTGCCCCTCCCAAAACACTGCATTAAATTCCCCCAAAAAATAATTTAAAGAATAAAAATGATGGTCGATGCCATCCTCCTGCTGACAAGATACCTGGGAATGCCGAATAGCAAATCTTGCAAGACGATCCTGCACTGCGCTATGTCTTCCCGGGCCACTCAACATTCTCAAAAGAGCTGGTGGAACGGAGGATGACCTCACCCTCACCTAGTTGCAGTAAATATCGGTGTGGCATGACATATGGTAAACACGTGGACTTCGTTTAGGTAAATAATGCGCAGAGTGCCCAGAACTGCCCTTGGACATTGGACACAGTGCTTGCCGTGACAGCCAATCTTCCCTTACAGCACAGACCATCTGACCAATGCCTCGGCACTTATGACAAAACTGGTCCTTGAGTCCACGGAATAGGAGTTGTGGGATTTAGAACTTTCTACAGTAATTAGCAGCACAGAGAGATTTTTATGTACATCTACTGCTTGGATCTAAAGTCCCCCAAGGCCAATGGCCCAGTAGCCCCCCCCTTCACCATAGCCCCATGCCTAAGAGCCCAGCCCCCCCTCCCCCCCCAGGTTAAGGGCCCAGCGCCGCCAGACACCCAAGCTAAGGACCCAGCGCCCCCCCCCCCCAAGGCCAAGGGCCCAGCGCCCTCCACCACCCCCCTCCAAGACTAAGGGCCACACCTTCCTCTAAGCCATGTGAAAGGCCAGGAGAAATGAGAGGTGGTGCCAACTAGAGTGCGAGACCTGCGGCATTTAACAATATCTGAGAAAAGGGAGTACACCCCTCAGTCACATTGGTGTAAATATTTTCTTGTGACAACACTGAAGAAATGACACTTTGCTACAATGTAAACTAGTGAGTGTACAGCTTGTATAACAGTGTACATTTTCTGCCCCCTCAAAATAACTCATAGCGCCATTAATGTCTAAACCGCTGGCAAAAGTGAGGACACCCCCAAGTGAAAATGTCCAAATTGGGCCCAATTAGCCATTTTTCCCTCCCTGGTGTCATGCGACTTGTTAGTGTTACAAGGTCTCAGGTGTGAATGGGGAGCAGGTGTGTTAAATTTGGTGTTATCGCTCTCACTCTCTCATACTGGTCACTGCAAGTACAACATGGCACCTCATGGCAAAGAACTCTGAGAATTGTTGCTCTACATAAAGATGGCCGAGGTCAGTGACGGAGAACCTTGGCACCCCAGATGCTTTGGAACTACATTTCCCATGATGCTCATGCACTCTGCAGTGTAGTTGAGCATCATGGGAAATGTAGTTTCAAAACATCTGGGGCGCTGAGGTTCGCCATCACTGCCCTAGACTAAGAAGATCGCCAAGACCCTGAAACTGAGCTGCAGCACGGTGGCCAAGACCATCCAGCGGTATAACAGGACGGGTTCCCCTCAGAACAGGCCTCGCCATGGTCCACCAAAGAAGTTGAGGTCACGTGCTCAGCGTCATATCCAGAGGTTGTCTTTGGGAAATAGACGTATGAGTGCTGCCTGCATCGCTGCAGAGGGTGAAGGGGTGGGTCAGCCTGTCAGTGCTCAGACCATACGCCGCACACTGCATCAAATTGGTCTGCATGGCTGTCATCCCAGAAGGAAGCCTCTTCTAAAGAGGATGCACAAGAAAGAGCCGCAAACAGTTTGCTGCAGACAAGCAGACTAAGGACATGGATTACTGGAACCATGTCCTGTGGTCTGATGAGACCAAGATAAACGTATTTGGTGTCAGGCGTGTGTGGCGGCAACCAGGTGAGGAGGACAAAGACAAGTGTGTCTTCCCTACAGTCAGGCATGGTGGTGGGAGTGTCATGGCCCAGGGCTGCCGGCACTGGGGGGGCTACAGATCATTGAGGGAACCATGAATGCCAACATGTAGTGTGACATACTGAAGCAGAGCACGATCCCCTCCCTTCAGAGACTGGACCGCAGGGTAGTATTCCTACATGATAACCACCCCAACACACACCTCCAAGACCACCACTGCCTTGCTAAAGAAGCTGAGGGTAAAGGGGATTGACTGGCCAAGCATGTCTACAGACCTAAACCCTATTGATCTGTGGGGGATCCTCAAACGGAAGGTGGAGGAGCGCAAGGTCTCCAACATCCACCAGCTCCGTGATGTAGTCATTGAGGAGGGGGAAGACAACCTGTGAGGCTCTGGTGACCTCCATGCCCTAGAGGGTTAAGGCAGTGCTGGAAAATAATGGCGGCCACACAAAATATTGACACTTTGGGCCCAATTTGGACATTTTCACTTAGGGGGTGTCCTCACTTTGGTTGCCAGCGGTTTAGACATTAATGGCTGTGTGGAGTTATTGAGGGGAGAGGAAATTTACACCGTTATACAAGCTGTACACTCACTACTTTACATTGTAGCAAAGTGTAATTTCTTCAGTGTTGTCACATGACAAGATTTACACAAATGTGACTGGGGGTGTACTTACTTTTGTGAGATTCTGTATATCCCTGGGAACTACAGGCCAGTCAGCCTAACATCAATAGTCTGCAAACTATTAGAGGGGATGATAAGGGACCATGTGTCAACGCCTTCCTGCATGTGTCAGCACAAAGGTGGGCTTTAAAGTCGGCCATAGAGGACTCCCAATTTTGGTGGATACCTGCCGAATTCAGACCACCAGGTATGCCGCCTCATCTTCTACGTTATAGGAGTAGGTGTATAGTATACGTACGTCCTGACACAGCGTCCACTCCTCTGCCAGCATACGAGGCTTAGGTCTCCTCTTTTGAAGCTACAAAATCTGACAGGTTCTCTTTGCTGCTCAGTAGACCCCAACGTTGGAGGACGGCCGCTGGGAAGTGCTCACAGGGCTATAGGAGAAGTTCCCGGAACATAGGGCGGAAAGGACGTCCGCTTGAGAGCGGACCACCTATACATCTCCTCCAGCCAGCCCTGTGAGTAGGGATGAGCTCCGGCGTGTTCGCACACTCCACGTGCAGAGCCCGCCAAGAAGTCAGCACCACGCTGCGCTAATCACAGGCAGCGAGACATTTCCTGATCTCTGCAGCCATGCATCGGGACAATGTCTCCCTGCCTGTGATTAGCGCAGCGCCGCGCCGACTTCCTGGCGGGCTCTGCACATGCAGCGTGTGAACAAGCTGGAGCTCATCCCTAGCGGTGAGCAACCCCAGACCAGACCCTGGTCGGCACCCCCAGCGGCCATGGTTCCCCCCCCCCCCAATCGGTTAGACGGGGACACTACGCAGAGTTGGATATGAGCAAGGGGGTTCATGTACTCAATGCCAGATGACCACATGGAGTTTGAAAGAAAGATGGCCGTTCCTGGGACACAAATGGTTCAGCCATCATGGCTACATAGACATGGAATGCAAGTCCTGGTTGCGGCCTCTAGGATGTGAGATGGTGGGACGACAGAGTGCAAGATCCCCTGGTTCAGAGACTGATGTGACTGGCTCAGTGTTGGAGTCAGGCGTGACAATTCACCCCATATGTGAAGTAGTACCCCACGCAGATGGACCACCACCCCCCACCCCTCCTCCTCACCTGTTTCAGCTTCAGAGCGGCTTGCACCGAAGGCCTGCTCTCCATCTGCTGGGCAAGTCTTCTGTTCCTGGCGCTGGCCAGGTGCTGCTGTTGCATGGTGGCGCGGATGTTGGCCGGAATCATCTGTTTGTTCTTCAGCATGTTAGTAAAGCTTCAAGGTCGAACAAAATGGGGGGGGAGGTGTTTAGATAAAAGATTTCAGACAGACACTATGCCGTAACCTCAAGGCCCCCCACACTGGAGATGGCCATGATTTTTTTTTTTTGCATTCTTTTTCTCCATTATTAGGCGGCACTCAGGCCGGTGTAAGATCTAAGCCATTGCAATTTCCACATAATGCACAGCAAATAACGAGACCTAGAAGATAGGCTGGGGGCAGCACAGTGAAAGCAAAAGGAGTCTGGGAAATAGGAGATGAAAGAGGTTGAGGAGAGACGGAGGACGAAACATGACAAGAGGAGACAGACGATGACCACAGAAGGAGAGTGTGTTAGATAAAGAACAAAGTACGAGACCTTCACACAAGAGGATGAAGTTGGTCATTGCCAGACACACCGTTATATGGGACACCATTAAAACAAACCTGTCATTAAAGTGTAAAATAGTGGCCAAGTATCACTTACACATGGCTCAGTCACCATCTTTATGCTCCACACAACTGGTGTGGCCTAGCTCATTGTTGGAGCTCCCAGCCTGGACTATACACGGCAGGATGGAGCTGGGTTGGGGTACCACATACTGGAAAGGGGTACAATCCTAGGCAGACCTACGGGATAGATCTAGAGGGGGACCTCAGACTCTTGGCCACACAGGGTCGGTGGCCAGGGGCTTCCCCTCGGCCGAGCGCTTTCCCTCGACCAGGCCTCGAGGGGCTTTCCCGCAGCCAAGTGCTTTCCCTCGACCAGGCCTCAGGGGGGCTTACCCTCAGCCGAGCGCTTTCCCTCGACCAGGCCTCGAGGGAGGGGGGGGGGGCGCTTTCCCCTCGACCAGGCCTCGAGGGAGGGGGGGGCGCTTTCCCCTCGACCAGGCCTCGAGGGAGGGGGGGGGGCGCTTTCCCCTCGACCAGGCCTCGAGGGAGGCGCTTTCCCCTCGACCAGGCCTGGGGGGGGGGGGGGGCGCTTTCCCCTCGACCAGGCCTCGGGGGGGGGGCTTTCCCCTCGACCAGGCCTCGGGGGGGGGGCTTTCCCCTCGACCAGGCCTCGGGGGGGGGGGGGGCTTTCCCCTCGACCAGGCCTGGGGGGGGGGGGGGGGGGGGGCTTTCCCCTCGACCAGGCCTCGGGGGGGGGGGGGCTTTCCCCTCGACCAGGCCTCGGGGGGGGGGCTTTCCTCCCCTCGACCAGGCCTCGGGGGGGGGCTTTCCTCCCCTCGACCAGGCCTCGGGGGGGGGCTTTCCCCTCGACCAGGCCTCGGGGGGGGGCTTTCCCCTCGACCAGGCCTCGGGGGGGGGGGGGGGGGCTTTCCCCTCGACCAAGCCTCGGGGGGGGGGGGGGGGGGGAGGGCTTTCCCCTCGACCAGAGTTGGTCGGTGTCCAGACTCTTGAACAGCGTTTCTCAATTCCCTTCCTCAAGGCGCACCAAGAGGTCATGTTTTCAGACTTTCCATTATTTTGCACAGTTGATTTGATCGGTTTCACTGCCTTAGTAATTACCACAGCCGTTTCATCTGAGGGAAATCCTAAAAAAAACACGACCTGTTGGGGCGCCTTGAGGACGGGAATTGAGAAACACTGCTTTTGATCATATAGGTTTGATAATGGTGAGGGGTCCTCAGACTTTATTGTATAGAGTGTATTATGACCTGAACCACTTTTTGGGGTATTAGGGTTTCTATAGCGACAAGAAACGAATCTTCTGAGGGGTGGATTCACTTCACCTTCTCAGGCCCAGAACTGGAGAGGAAGACTGAGCTGTACTGACTGAGGGGCCCGTCGGCCTAATTACCTCCATAGCACATATGATGGCATCACAAAATGGAGAGACTAATGCACGATGGCCAAGATGACTCTTGGCTATATGAGGTTGAAAGTCAGGGGGCCACAGACTCGCTGCTGTACTGAAAGGACGGTTGGGGCCCACAAGACTCTCGGCCATGTAGGGTTGACGGTCAGGGGGCCCACAGGACTCTCGGCCATGTAGGGTTGACAGTCAGGGGGCCCACAGGACTCTCGGCCATGTAGGGTTGACAGTCAGGGGGCCCACAAGCGCAGAGGAAGACTAAACTGTACCGAGAGGCTCATCGGCCTGGTTACCTCCATAGCACACATGATGGCATCACTTGACCAATGAAATGGAGACACCGCAATGCAGGATGGGAAGGCAGCAGGGAGAGGGAAGCAGTAGGGGGAGGAGCAAGCTGAGGGGGGAGGAGCAGACACAGCAACACAATTGCCTCTTACAAGACCCCAGATTGTGGTCAGAGGGTCTCGGGGCAGGGAGGGTGACCCGCCATCATGCCTCTTACAGTACCGGCCACACGTTGGAGTGCGCCGGCCCCGGACACGCCAGCGGGTTATCAGGCAGCACAGGTAACATGCTACCAGGCTGCAGCCAGAAGTGGAACCATATACAACATGGAGTATATAGAGAGGGGGGGTGGGAGGTTGGCTAGAGGCCCCCACTGTGTGATGACCCAACGCTACACACATGACTCCTCCCACACACACAGTGTACCACCGCTGCCACGTCTGGGCACCCCGCTCTCATGTAGGGAGGAGCCGGGGCCCTCGGAGGGGCTCTGATTGGGTACTTTGTATACATTGGAATGTTAGAGTGCAGAGGGTGGTCCTCACCGCTCGTTCAGGGACAGCTTGGTGGTGCTCTTTAGTACAACTTTAGATGCAGCCGGAGTAGCCATCTCTCCTCCTGGATCTCCTACAACAAGAGAGAGAGAGTGAGAGAGAGACACTGCTTACTACGGACACCTACCTCCCACAGGTACCTACCCCCCCCCCCACATCAACGAGAGAGAGACTGCTTACTACAGACACCTACCTCCCCCCCACACCACAAGAGAGACTTCTTACTACGGACACCTACCTCCCACAGGTACCTACCCCCCCACATCAACAAGAGAGACACTGCTTACTACGGACACCTACCTCCCACATCAACAAGAGAGACACTGCTTACTACGGACACCTACCTCCCACAGGTACCTACCCCCCCACAGCGAGAGACACTGCTTACTACAGACACCTACCTCCCACAGGTACCTACCTACACCCCTCACACACAACACGAGAGAGACTGCTTACTACAGACACCTACCTTCCACAGGTACCTACCTACCCCCCCCATATCAACGAGAGAGAGACAGCTTACTACAAACACCTACCTCCCACAGGTACCTACCTCCCCCCCCCCACATCAACGAGAGAGAGACACTGCTTACTAAACAGACACCTACCTCTGATATGCCCCCCCCCCCCACACACACACACACAGAAACCTACCCACAGCATATGTCACTCTTGTGAGATACTGTATACCTCCTTGTTTACTTACTCCATCTAATGTACCCCTCCCCCTCCTACATACCCCGCCCACCCCCTCTAATGTACCCTGCCCCCCCAACATCAACATACCCCGCCGCCCCCTCCAACATACTCAGCCCCCTCCTAAATAACCCACCCATCCCCTCCAACGTACCCCGCCGCCCCCTCCTAAATAACCCCGCCCCCTCCCACATACCCCTCCAACGTATCCCGCCGCCCCCCCTAAATAACACCCCCACCCCCTCCTAAATAACCCCGCCCCCTTCTACGTACCCCACCCCCTCCTAAATAACCCACCCATCCCCTCCAACATAACCCTACACCTCCAACGCACCCCTCCTACCCGCTATAAAACGTACCCATCCCCCTAAATACCCCTCCTCCAACTTACGCCTCCACCATACCCCTCCCCATTATCCACACCTTTTCCATCCCTCATATCTCTCTATACACCCTCCATGTGTACCCCGGATGCCCCATTACCTCTTTTCCCCCATTCCATCTCTCCTCACTCGCTGAGCGCCCTGGGCTCGGGTGAAGATTCGGGCGGAGGCCCTGTAGTCGGGTGTAGATTCGGGCGGGGAGCCGGTCAGACCTCCAGCTACAAAATGGAGTCAGCAGCTGAGCGCTTCTCTGTGAGATGGACGCGTCTTCCCCCTTACGTCATCACGCACACCAACCGCCTACGTCTCCGCCGCTCTTATCCTCCCGCCCAATCCCTGCGCTCCGGGGAGGGAGGGCGGTCACCATGGAGACAGCGGTGCCATCTTGTGATTGGCAGCCGCGTTCTTCTTGAGGGAGAGCGGTGAGGTGTGAGTGGTGGGGGAGGCCATCTTGTGGTTGGCAGCCACGCCCCGGGAATATGAGGCAGACCACCTGGGCGGCCATTTTGTTCTGGGAAGTGGGATTGGCAGCCATCTTTGTATGAAATAAAATGGCTCAGGATGAGGAGTGTTCACTGAGGAGGAAATGTCCCCCATATATATATATATATGTGTATATATATACATACACTTACTGGCCACTTTATTTGGTACACTTGTTCAATTCCCATATTTTTTTTTTGCTAGAAACTTACTTAGAACCCCAAACATTATATATATACTTTTTCTAACACCCTAGAGAATAAAATGGCGGTGGTTGCAATACTTTATGTCACACCGTATTTGCGTAGCGGTCTTACAATCGCAATTTTTGGGGAAAAAATACACTTTCTTGAATTAAAAAATAAGACAACAGTAAAGTTAGCCCAATTTTTTTTTATATTGTGAAAGAGGATGTTACACCATGTAAATTGATACCCAACATGTCACGCTTCAAAATCGTGCCCATTCGTGGAATGGCGACAAACTTTGACCCTTAAAAATCTCCATAGGCGAGGTTTATAAATGTCTACAGGTTGCATGTTTTGAGTTACAGAGGAGGTCTGGGGCTAGAATTATTGCTCTCGCTCTACCGAACGTGGCGATACCTCACATGTGTGGTTTAAACACCGTTTTCATATGCAGGTTTGACTCACGTGCGCGTTCGCTTCTGCACACGAGCTCCATGTGGACGGGGCGATTTAGAATTTGTTTTTATTATTATTTATTTTACTTTTTATTTTATTTTTTTACGCTATCCTTTAAAAAAAAAAACAACAGTTTTAGGTCACTTTTATTCCTATTACAATAAATGTAAACATCCCTTGTAATAGAAAAAAGGCATGACAGGACCTCTTAAAGGTGAGCTCTGGGGGAAAAAAATACCTCATATTTACACTAAAATGCAAATAAATAAATAAATAAATGAAATACTGTATTTATTGGCGTATAACACTCACTTTTTTACCCTGAAAATAGAGGGTAAACTGTGCCTGCGTGTTATACGCAGGGGGCTGTGGATTTTTTTTTTCCTGAAACTTCCCTCTTAAAGTTAGGGTGCGTGTTATACGCCTGTGCGTGTTATATGCCGATAAATACGATACCATTTTTCCCACAAAAATAAAAATGTCCCCTTTAAGACCGTTGGGCGGAAGTGACGTTTGACGTCGTTTCCACCATTCAATGTTATGGAGCCGAGCGAAGGCCATCTTTCCCTCACTCGGCTCCATGTCTCAGAGAGGATTAGACGCGATCGTCTCCGCCGCTACAGACAGCTCCGTTAAGCTGCAGGGATGACCACAATGTGGCGGGGGGCCCTCTCCCGCCACCCATAAAAGTGATCTTGCAGCGAATCCGCCACAGAAACCACTTTTATCTGAAAGAGCTGCCATAACAACGGTATTTAGCGTCAAAGTACCGACATACAATGATGGTGATTTGCGATAAAGTGGTTAACTGATGACTTGATTGTTGTACCATGCTTGTCTTTTATATAATGAACTGAAATTTTTGACCGAAAGTTGTTAGCTGACAATTGCGCAGTCATGCGACGTTGTACATTTGTAATGGTTGGAAACCACAAAAGGGTTAATATGGATTCTACTGCTGTTCCGAATTGTAAAGTTTAGATAACATTGCGTGCACGCTGAAAGTAAGACTCCGACACGTCCGTGCAGATCCGTTATTTCCTTATCTAATGCTTTATTACAGGCAGTACTAAACTTTTTTACACATAGCATGATATGTCACTATTATGTTAATGTAAAACTAGAAAGCACATCTGATTGGCTGAAATACAAGAAGAGTACAAAAATTTGATGGTCAAGCTTGGTTGTCTCTCTGATCTGTCTTCACTTCCGCATTCCTAAAGATGTGTGGGAGAAGAGGGTATCCGCCATTTCTGTCTTCTCCAGTTTTTTCGGTGGGAGGGGGTGTTATTAGAGGCTGATTTGAGTAAGGAAGGATTACAGCAGTGGTGTACATGAAAAAGCAATATAGACTTTATAGTATAGTAAAGATGCATAGAGAATAGACATTTTCTAATTTATTATTATTCTCATTACATTCCTTCACACATGTAGCACCCTTGAGTTTAGGCAGGGTTGCTCCTCACAAATTTACTTGTCAAGAGTAGTTAACCTGGTCGATTGATAGAGATCTATTGATTTCTCTCTAAGTTTGGCCTGGATGCACTTTTCTCTTCTGCCACTAGGTGGTCGGGTACTTGGTGGTACTAGATATGAGAAGGGCAACCCAAGGTTGGGTTATGAGTATATGGGATATCTCAGCCAATGGGCAGGGGTTTTCTTGGATCCCTTGGCCTGCTGAGAGAACCTATATATTCGGGTGGAGTCAGGTGATCAGTGTTCTCTGTGCCACCTGGACGGCTGTCTGGGTGGACGTGTGTCGTCTGCCCCGGGCTGCTAGGCCGGAGATTGGGCCTATCCCGGGGGCATCTGGCTGTCTGAGGGTCTATCCAGAAGCAAGAGAGCAGCGCAGGGTTGGGATTGCGGCTTGCAGTCCAACCAAAAGTGACGGTTCTGCTGGTCGGAGAACCTGTCGAAGTCGGAGGTAGAAGAGAAGCTGTCACCACTAAGGCCCCTTTCACACTGAGGCGTTTTTACCGCGTTTTCGCGGTAAAAACAGCGCTGTAATAACGCCTGAAATAATCCTGCCCCAGCATTCTCAATGTGAAATCTCTGAGGGCTTTCACATTGAGGCGTTTTGCTGGCTGGGCGTTGAAAAAAATCCTGCAAACAGCTTTTTTAGAGCAACTTTAGGGCGCATAAAATAGCGCTGTAAAAACGCCTATCCCCATTGAAATGAATGGGATTCGCGGTAAAAACGCGGTAAAAACGCATAGGCATAAGCGTTATGTTAAAAAATAACGCTAACGCCTATGCGTATTTACCGCGTTCGCGCTAATTTTAGCGCGAATGCGGTAAAATCGCGGTAAAAACGCATAGGCGTTAGCGCTATTTTTACCGCGATCGCGGTAAAAACGCGGTAAAATCGCGGTAAAAAATGTCATTATTTTTTAGCGTTTTTTCAACGCCTCAGTGTGAAAGGGGCCTAAGGGAGCATCCACTATATTACCAGGGACCTCAGTGAGTAACTGAAGCATATATTATTCACATTTCATTATTGCACTATATATACATTAACCCTTGAGGGTTTTTGTACTTTTGTAGCGCTGCATTTTTTGTTTTTTATAACTGAAGCAAGTACCAGAGCAGTATTGTCACCGAACGGGCACGGTGGAGAATCGGGAAACTTCAAGCGGTGATCAAGTCAGGGACCCAACCAGCAGAGGAGACGCTTGCAGAGCAGCCTTGTGTGTCAAGCCAGGGACAGAGCAGGTCAGCAGGGGTGAAGCTTGAGAGGTAGGTATCTGAAGTGCCAAGCTAGGGACCCAGCAGAGAAGCGGGGGTGACGCTTGAGGGAGATACCCCCGCAAACCTTGGAGGAGCTCAAGGGATTCAGAGTCAGTGAATCAGAGGGTCTAGTGAGAGACCGGGAGCTCAGTGGTGAAGAACTACAAGGAGAAGTTGTAGTGAAGCTGAAGGAACTGTTACGTTTGAGTTAGGAACTGTTAAAGACTGTTACCATAGGAGACAGCAATCCTGCATGTGCAGATGTGGCGCCTTGCTGGAGGCCTTTCCCCGCACGGCTGTCCTCCTATTGAAGTCTCTGAGTCTGACATTTGAGTTTGCAACTATCTAAGGGTGTCCTGGCCCTAACCCTCTTCTCCCCCAAAAATACAAAAAGGACTGTTAAAGAGGAAGTAAACCCTGATGGGTTTTACTTCCTCTTTTGCTCGCTGCAAAGCCTGCAAATGAAAAGCATAATGTGCCGCTTACCTGCAAAAGAATCCAGCGATGTCCCCACAGTGGGCAGCGTCCATCTTCTGTCCCCTCTTCCTTCCGGCCGCTGACTCCGGCGCTGTGATTTGCTGGAGCTGCGTATCGTCAATCCCACGCATGCGCACGGGAGCCGCCATTCACGGCACTTAGTTTCGTTTCTTCCCTGCGCATGCGCAGTTACGTTTTTCGGCGGACTACAAGTGAAATATCTCCTAAACGGTGCACGTTTAGGAGACATTTCCACTACCTATAGGTAAGCCTTCTGCTAAATTGGGTACTTGCTCCCCCTATGCTCCTCAAAAGTGCCAATTGTTCAAGAGGAGCGGGAGTGGGGGGGACGAGTTTAGGGGGAGGATCAATTGGTGGGATTCCTATTATTCCGGCCTCATCTGGCGGTTACAGCGTACCAACTGTTTTGACAGTATTATGATGCTTTGGTTTAGTTAGGTTATTCTCATTGTTTTTTTTCTTGTGTTATGCATTCCAGCCTGGGGATGCCCAATAGGCTCTGTTCTGTACAATGATCTCAAGAACTTACAATAAAAAATAATAAAAAGAAAACTATTCGAATTTCATCCAAAATTTTAATTCAATGTTTTCGGTTTCGTTTAAATTCGTTACTATTGGAATTCAGAAATTTGGATACATCCAAATTTCCGAATAACGAACAATTGGTCCGAATTTCAATTCAGAACGAAACGCACATGTCTATACCCCAGAACGTTATCTGTGAGAGGTGGCGAGATCTGTGCTGAAGTATCATTACATACTTTTCTTTATTCACAAATATTACTAGAATATCATAACTAGTGTTTCCATGGTCGTCTATTGCTGGGAATTGTGGATGGTGATTTGCTAAATTTTTCCTGAATCTTTATATAGATAGACCAACACAAAGTGGCACATAGTTGTGAAGTGGAAGGAAAATGATAAATGATACAAATAAATATGTAAAAAGTGTGGGGGGGGCATTTGTATGGCGCCCCCCGGAGTTAATACTTTGTAGAACCCCCTTTCTCTACAAGTCTTTTTGGGGATGTCTCTACCAGCTTTGCACATCTAGAGCGGGACATTTCTGCCCATCCTTCTTTGAAAAATATCTCAAGATCTGTCAGATTGGATGGAGAGCGTCTGTGATCAGCAATTTTCAAGTCTTGCCACAGATTCTCAATGGGATTTAGGTCTGGACTGTGACTGGGCCATTCTAACACATGAATATGCTTTGATCTAAACCATTCCATTGTAGCTCTGGCTGTACTTTAGGGTCGTTGTCCTGCTGGAAGGTGAACCTCCGCCCCAGTCTCAAGTCTTTTGCAGACTCTAAAGCCCTGTACAGGTTTTCTTCTAAGATTGTCCTGTATTTGTCTCCATTCATCTTCCCATCAACTCTGACCAGCTTCCCTGTCCCTGCTGAAGAAAAGCACCCCCACCACATGATGCTGCCACCACCATGTTTTACGGTGGGGATGGTGTGTTCAGGGTGATGTGCAGTGTTATGCCCCGTACACACGACCCGTCGGAAAAAGTCAGATGAGAGCTTTTCGTCGGGAATACCGACCGTGTGAATGCTCCATCTGACTTTTTCCAATAGGAAAACTGCCGGAAAAAAAAAGAGAGCAGGATCTAATTTTTTCCGTCAGGTTAAAATCCTAGTGGGAAAACCGTTCGTCTGTATCCTTTTCCTACGGGAAAAAAAACATGCATGCTCGGAAACAATTCGACGCATGCTCGGAAGCATAGAACTTAATTTTGTCGGCTCGTCGTAGTCTTTTACGTCACCGCGTTCTTGGCAGTCAAAAGTTCACCGGACTTTTGTGTGACCGTGTGTATGCAAGGTAGGCTTGAGGGGAATTCCGTTGAGAAAACCATTGTTTTTTTTTCCGACGGGAAAAAACGCTCGTGTGTACGGGGCATCCGCCACACATAGCGTTTTGCTTTTAGGCCAAAAAGTTGAATTTTGGTGTCATGTGACCAGAGCTCCTTCTTCCACATGTTTGCTGTGTCCCCCACATGATTGCTGTGTCCCCCACATGGCTTCTCACAAACTGCAAACAGGACTTCTTATGACTTTCTTTCACCAATGTCTTTCTTCTTGTCACTCTTCCATAAAGGGCAGATTTGTGGAGAGCACGACTAATAGTTGTCCTGTGGACAGATTCTCCCACCTGAGCTGTGGATCTCTGCAGCTCCTCCAGAGTTACCATGGGCCTCTTGGCTGCTTCTCTAATGAATGCTCTCCTTGCCCGGCCGGTCAGTTTAGGTGGACCGACATGTCTTGGTAGGTTTGCAGTTGTGCCATACGCTTTCCATTTTCGAATGATGGATTGAACAGAGCTCCGTGAGATGTTCAAAGCTTGGGAGATTTTTTTATAACCTAACCCTGCTTTATACTTCTTAACAACTTTATCCCTGACCGGTCTGGTGTGTTCCTTGGCCTTCATGATGCTGTTTGTTCACTAAGGACCTCTAAGGATGCATTTAAATTGTACTTCATTCATTGTTATTTTTATCTTAAGTCGTATCCTCCCTTCCTTCAGCCCTGGAAGGCAGGGAAACATGTTTTAAGTAAATTTGGTATTCTGCTATCCATTGGTTAATCACGGTTTATACACATTTATGGTTATATGCTTTTCTTGTGTTTGCATTTGAAGTTTAAACTCAATTGCATTTAATTGTTCTCATTTCCTTTGATCAAGTGTATGAACTACAAATCACCAGAAAGTTAATTTTGTATATATGAAAAAAATAAAGGAAGCACTTCCTGAAGATGTCTGGAAAAGACGAAACGTGTAAGGACAGGGACACTATTTATTGCAGCATTGAGCACTGCTTTTAATTTTAGACACTTTATTGTCTACAAAAAACACAGACGGGGAAGTTGTTGTATCATTTTATTGGAGATAAGTGTAGCACACAGTTTTATTCACATGTTTATTGCACTTTACTAACTTACTGCGATCTGCACCATATACGACTGATTGCACTGGATGTAGGAGCGCTGTTTTCCAGATTTGCCCGGTCCATAAGTGCCCACAGTAACCTGAGATTTAGTTCTACCAGCACATTCAACAGGAAAGAAAAAACAGGTAAATTAGGTTGAAAATATTAAAGTCATTGTCCACCTTCAGATGTCGGTGTGTCTCAGTCTTGGTGTATCTCGGTGTTGGTGTGTCTCGGCCTTGGTGTATCTCGGTCTTGGTGTGTCTCGGTCTTGGTGTGTCTCGGTCTTGGTGTGTCTCGGTCTTGGTGTGTCTCGGTCTTGGTGTGTCTCGGTCTTGGTGTGTCTCGGTCTTGGTTTGTCTTGGTGTGTCTCGGTGTTGGTGTATCTCGGCCTTGGTGTATCTCGGTCTTGGCGTGTCTCGGTCTTGGTGTGTCTCCGTCTTGGTGTGTCTCCGTCTTGGTGTGTCTTGGTGTATCTCAGTCTTGGTGTGTCTCGGTCTTGGTGTGTCTCGGTCTTGGTGTATCTTGGTCTTGGTGTGTCTTGGTCCTGGTGTGTCTTGGTCTTGGTGTGTCTTGGTGTATCTCGGTCTTGGTGTGTCTCGGTCTTGGTGTGTCTCGGTCCTGGTGTGTCTTGGTCTTGGTGTGTCTTGGTGTATCTCGGTGTTGGTGTGTCTCGGTCTTGGTGTATCTCGGTCTTGGCGTGTCTCGGTCTTGGCGTGTCTCTGTCTTGGCGTGTCTCCGTCTTGGCGTGTCTCCGTCGTGGCGTGTCTCCGTCTTGGTGTGTCTCCGTCTTGGTGTGTCTCCGTCTTGGTTTGTCTTGGTGTATCTCGGTCTTGGTGTGTCTCGGTCTTGGTGTGTCTCGGTCTTGGTGTGTCTTGGTGTATCTCGGTCTTGGTGTGTCTCGGTCTTGGTGTGTCTCGGTCCTGGTGTGTCTCGGTCTTGGTGTGTCTTGGTGTATCTCGGTGTTGGTGTGTCTCGGCCTTGGTGTATCTCGGTCTTGGCGTGTCTCGGTCTTGGCGTGTCTCGGTCTTGGCGTGTCTCGGTCTTGGCGTGTCTCGGTCTTGGCGTGTCTCCGTCTTGGCGTGTCTCCGTCTTGGTGTGTCTTGGTCTTGGTGTGTCTCCGTCTTGGCGTGTCTCCGTCTTGGTGTGTCTCCGTCTTGGTGTGTCTCCGTCTTGGTGTGTCTCCGTCTTGGTTTGTCTTGGTGTATCTCGGTCTTGGTGTGTCTCGGTCTTGGTGTGTCTCGGTCTTGGTGTGTCTTGGTGTATCTCGGTCTTGGTGTGTCTCGGTCTTGGTGTGTCTCGGTCCTGGTGTGTCTCGGTCTTGGTGTGTCTTGGTGTATCTCGGTGTTGGTGTGTCTCGGCCTTGGTGTATCTCGGTCTTGGCGTGTCTCGGTCTTGGCGTGTCTCGGTCTTGGCGTGTCTCCGTCTTGGCGTGTCTCCGTCTTGGTGTGTCTTGGTCTTGGTGTGTCTCCGTCTTGGTGTGTCTCCGTCTTGGTGTGTCTCTGTCTTGGTGTGTCTCCGTCTTGGTTTGTCTTGGTGTGTCTCGGTCTTGGTGTGTCTCGGTCTTGGTGTGTCTTGGTGTATCTCGGTCTTGGTGTGTCTCGGTCTTGGTGTGTCTTGGTGTGTCTCGGTCCTGGTGTGTCTCGGTCTTGGTGTGTCTTGGTGTTGGTGTGTCTTGGTGTTGGTGTGTCTCGGCCTTGGTGTATCTCGGTCTTGGCGTGTCTCGGTCTTGGCGTGTCTCCGTCTTGGCGTGTCTCCGTCTTGGCGTGTCTCCGTCTTGGTGTGTCTCCGTCTTGGTGTGTCTCCGTCTTGGTGTGTCTCCGTCTTGGTTTGTCTTGGTGTATCTCGGTCTTGAGCAAGTTCTATTCCCTGTGCTCTCCCTGTAATGATGGATCATATGCTGAAGCTGCAGTTTGTAGTGTCATGGCTGATCAGTCCCCTATGTCAGGGGTAGGCAAAATTTCAGAGTTTGAGGTCTACCTGGACAACACAGAGGAAAGCAAAGATCCCCCGAGATGGGGGGGGGTACTAGGTGTCACCCTTAAAAAAATAATAATAATAATAATAGTAGTGTTCTCTCGTCCATTCTTATCACCCTCCTTCCCCACTGTAGTGTCCTCTGCCCCTCTCCCCCAGTAGTGTCCTGTACCCCCTCAAACAATGTCCCCTACCCCCTTCACATCACCTCCCCCCCGTAGGGTCCTCTACTCCCCATAGCAGTGTCCTCTGCCCCTCTCCCCCAGTAGTGTCCTGTACCCCCTAAAACAATGTCCCCTACCCCCTTCACATCACCTTATCCCCCTCTGTATTGTTCTCTACCCCCCATAGCAGTGTCCTCTGCCCCTCTCCCCCAGTAGTGTCCTGTACCCCCTAAAACAATGTCCCCTACCCCCGTCACATCACCTTATCCCCCTCTGTATTGTTCTCTACCCCCCATAGCAGTGTCCTCTGCTCCCTCTCCCCCAGTAGTGTCCTGTACCCCCTAAAACAATGTCCCCTACCCCCGTCACATCACCTTATCCCCCTCTGTATTGTTCTCTACCCCCCATAGCAGTGTCCTCTGCTCCCTCCCCCCACACTAGTGTCCTAAAATCCCCCTAAAACAATGTCTCCTGCCCCCTTCACATCATCTTCCCCCCCACTGTAGTGTCCTCTACCCCCTTATAGCAGTGCCCTCTGGCTCCACAAAGTGTCCTCTGCCACCCTAAAAGCAGTGTCCTCTGCCTCCCCATCCCCCAAAGTAGTGACCTCTGTCCATTTCTCATCACAATCCCCCCCCCTTCACTGTTGTGTCCTCTGTCCACCTCTAACAGTGTCTGCTCTGTCCCCTTCATGACAGCCTAGCAACCAATCACTGAGGCAGCTCCCGCCCTCCATCCAGCACTATGCTGCCTCCCGCTCTCTGCTTTGTACTTAACATGAGAATGGCGGAGGCTAGGGGGAGGCAGAGCCGTGGTCACGATCCACCTGTCGGCTCCCTTCGGTCAACCAGTCGATCCCGATCGACGACTTGCCGACCAGCCGCCCTATGTCAATGTATTCGTTCAGCATGTTTGGCACTGTAGAATGTTTAGGGGGAGGATCAATTGGTGGGATTCCTATTATTCCGGCCTCATCTGGCGGTTAGAGCGTACCAACTGTTTTGATAGTATTATGATGCTTTGGTTTAGTTAGGTTATTCTCATTGTTTTTTTTCTTTTGTTATGTATTCCAGCCTGGGGATGCCCAATAGGCTCTGTTCTGTACAATTATCTTGAAAACGTGCAATAAAAAAAAAACGAAAACTATTCAAATTTGAATTTCGTACAAAATTTGAATTCGATGTTTTCGGATTCGTTTTAAATTCATTACTATTGGAATTCAGAAATTCAGATTGTTGTGGAGATTTTTATGGAGATGTATTTAATATGTATTGTCATAGTGTCACCCAGTGTTACTACTTCCGCAACCCGCTCTAAAAGAGCTGTTTGGGGTAGTCTGAGGCTGGTTGAATCCCGTCTGATAGGGGAAAACGTCTTGAGGTTGGAGTGTGATGTTTGCAGGGTGCGGATATGTCCACCGACGGGGGCCCTCTGTGCATTAGCACGGACGATCGTTAGGGAGGGGATATGCTCACTCTGCAATGACATCATTGGTTATAGGCGGATGCGCGCTCTTGTCTCTGCTGTGTCTGATCAACATTGATTGGGATTCGTAGCGTGCGTCTGCAGATAGCCTCCCTCCCCCATTCAATAATAGTATAATCTTAATATGCGTTATTCTATGGAATAGCGCAGAATAAGAATTCCTATCAACGGTAACTTTCGCCATCCTACGTTATTGTATTCATGTATGGCATCTCCTGTTGGAAGGAATGTCCAGGTATTGCCATTTTCCTTGTATGGTAGGGACAGCCTGTGATGTCCCCGCCCATGGGGGGAGGTGATTGCTTGCTGCAGCCAATCACCTCCTGTCTGAGATCTTTTGAGTTTAATAAAAGCCTATGATTAGGCGTTGGCTAGTCAGTCTATGCTGGGATGGCCTGACGATAAGATCTATGTGTGAGCCTTGCTTCTTGGATGAATGATGGGATGAACGGTGAGTGGATTTTAGCAAACTTAAAGATAGCATTATTGCAAAAAGATGAATCTAAAGTGTGTGCTTATAGAGCACAGGAAATATAGGCTGTGTGCTCTGCAAACAACCCATATTTCTACGACAAGATACATTCAAATTTCCGAATAACGAACAATTGGTCCGAATTTCAATTCAGAACGAAACGCACATGTCTATACCCCAGAACGTTATCTGTGAGAGGTGGCGAGATCTATGCTGAAGTATCATTACATACTTTTCTTTATTCCAAATACTACTAGAATATCATAACTAGTGTTTCCATGGTAGTCTACTGCTGGAAATTGTGCATGGTAAAATAATTTGCTAAAATTTTCACGTATCTTTATATATATATATATATATACATATACAGTGCCTTGAAAAAGTATTCATACCCCTTGAAATTTCCCACATTTTGTCATGTTACACCCAAAAACTTAAATGTATTTTATTGGGATTTTATGTGATAGACCAACACAAAGTGTCACATAATTGTGAAGTGGAAGGAAAATGATACAAATATGTGAAAAGTGTGTGTGGGGGGGGGGGGCATTTGTATGGCACCCCCCGGAGTCAATACTTTGTAGAACCGCCTTTCTCTGCAAGTCTTTTTGGGGGTGTCTCTACCAGCTTTGCCCATCTAGAGAGGGACATTTCTGCCCATTCTTCTTTGTAAAATATCTCAAGTTCTGTCAGATTGGATGGAGAGTGTCTGTGATCAGCAATTTTCAAGTCTTGCCACAGATTCTCAATGTAGCATTTAGGAAAGTTGTATTGTAGGAAATCTTGAATGGCAGAGCAAAGAAATTCAACTAGTTTGGCTTTAGCAAGCAAAGAAACAGAATCTTCCTGTGTTTTTTAAGTGTAGAGAGATCACTGTAATTGTTGACTTAAAGGTATTGCATCCGGTGGTTACAGCAAGGTGAATGGAGACAATGGTGTCTGTATACAGTGTCTATGTAGCTGTATGGACCTATCCTGTAGCACTACAGGTAACAGCAAGGTGAGTGGAGACAATGGTGGCTGTATGCAGTGTTTATGTAGCTGTATGGATCCTGTAGCACTACAGGTAACAGCAAGGTTAGTGGAGACAATGGTGTCTGTATACAGTGTCTATGTAGATGGATGGGCAGGTGCCTGCTCACCGATACTGCAATAGATGATGCTAGCGGTGATAAAAGTGACTTTACAGGCTCTCCCTCAGGGTCCTGGCTCAAGGGATGGCATCTGAACACGGCCGCAGCGCGGTGCGACGCACCCGGATCAGCAACAGCGTGATTTTGATGGAACAGAAGCAGCCTCCAGGCTGCCGCTGGACAGTAAGACAGTGCTGTCCGCAGATGCTAAAAGGATACACGTGTGGTGACTTTTGTTGCACAGGCGCCGACTCAGTCTCAGCACTCTCAAACACACAGTCTCTTCTTGCTGATCCAGGCCGGGGTCCCAAGAGAGCGATCCAGGCCTAGACCAACCCTTTTTATCTCCTCTCCCAGCAGTCTGTTCTTTCTTCTCAGCCTCCCGTAGTTGTAGTTCCAAACAGTTCAGCTGAAAGGCAAATCTTAGCAGTCTAAACTACATGTAGGGTTGCCACCTGTCCAGGATTCACCCGGACAGTTCAGGTTTGGAATCATGCGTCCGGGTTTCAGACTGTCTGAATTTAGACTGGACTATGATTTCCCAGCAGCGTTGCTGGCTGCAGTTGTCTAAGCTGAGAGTGTCTGTTTCACTCTTTCACACTGCCCAAAGCCAACACTAACAGTTCCTCCCCCCCATACACACAGACGGGAGAGGAGTGAGGGATTGATCTGCACCTCTTCCCCCCACCCAAACCCCTCTGTGTCTGCCCACACTCCAATCCCCGGCGCTGTGCCTCAGAAAAGGAAAATGGGGGCCGAAAAATTTGAAGTCCAGCCTCTCTGGATGAGAGGTGCTGACTGCCAAGGGGTAAGTGAGCTCACCATCCATCCCTGTCTGTGACTTAAAGCGGAGTTCCACCCGAAAAGGGAACTTCCACTTTTCGGAACCCTCCCCCCCTCCGGTGTCACATTTGGCACCTTTCAAGGGGGAGGGGGTGCAGATACCTGTATAATACAGGTATTTGCACCCACTTCCGGGCAGAGACTCCCACGGGAGTCACCCCACTTACACCCCCCCCCCCCGCTGCCTTCTGAGAAACACACTGGTCCTAGGAGACAGCGGGGACTACTGGGAACGCACCGCGCTACTCGCGCATGCGCAGTAGGGAACCGGGCAGCGAAGCCGCAACGCTTCACTTCCTGATTTCCTCGCCGAGGATGGCGGCGGGGGAAGCTGAGAGATGAGCGATTGCTTGCCTTCGGCTGCCGACATCGCTGGACTCCAGGACAGGTAAGTGTCCATATATTAAAAGTCAGCAGCTGCAGTATTTGTAGCTGCTGGCTTTTAATATTTTTTTTTTTCGCGGGACCTCCGCTTTAAGTCTCCCCCCTTCTCTTTCCTGCCTCTGAGTGAGTACACTAAGGTAAATCAGGGTTCTCAGAGCACTCCTTACATCAGAGTCCTCTTCATACATCAGAGTTCTCAATGTTCCCCCTTACATCAGGGTTCCCAGAGCATCCCTTATGTCAGAGGCCCCAGAGTTCTCCCTTACATCAGAGTCTTCTCTGTACATCAGAGTTCTCAGTGTTCCCCCTTACATCAGGGTTCCCAGAGCATCCCTTATGTCAGAGGCCCCAGAGTTCTCCCTTACATCAGAGTCTGCAGTGTCCCTCCCCCCTGCTTACAGTGAAAGGGAACTCTGTGAGTTCAGATGTAAAAGGGGAACTCTGTGGACTCCGTTGTAAATTTTATTTAATAGCAAAATATATGTATGGTGTATACTATAAAATAATTGTCGTGCGCCGCTAAAGTGTTCGGGTTTGACTTGAAGAAAAGGTGGCAACCCTGACTAAATGTCCCAAGATGCTTTGCTTAGTTATTACATTCAGAATGTGACAGCACAGAGTCTAAGCTCAACACTAGAGGGAAACAATTCCACAACAGCAATGCCGCGTACACACGATCGTAATTTCCGACAACAAATGTTCGATGGGAGCTTGTTGTCGGAAATTCCGACCGTGTGTAGGCTCCATCGGACATTTGCTGTCGGAATTTCCGACAACAAAAATTTGAGAGCTGGTTCTCAAATTTTCCGACAAGTTTTGTTGTTGGAAATTTCCGATCGTGTGTACAAAATTTCCGAAGAACAAAATTCCACGCATGCTCGGAATCAAGAGCCTATTGAACTTAATTTTTCTCGGCTCGTCGTACGTCTTGTACGTCACCGCGTTCTTGACGTTCGGAATTCCCGACAACATTTGTGTGACTGTGTATGCAAGACAAGTTTGAGCCAGCATCCGTCGGAAAAAAATCCACGGTTTTGTTGTCAGAATGTCCGATCGTCTGTACAATGGCTGCACAATGTCTCCTGATTGCAGGCACAGATAGCCGGCTCCGGGCTTCACATCACTCTGTGTAAAAGCTGAACATGGCTGAGGGAGATAGAGATGGGGCTGTAGTAGGAATGCAGAAGGTAGGTAACTCTGGCACACTGACTGTAAGTCAATCCACCTAAACAAACCTCTAATCCTCCTGTTTGCTGTGGAAGTCCACAACCATGTCTTCTCACCGTTTTCCTGGTTCATCACCACTTAAATCATCAACCAACTTGTTCTCTTGTCGGGATCTTCAAACTTCTCCATCTAAATAAAAAAATAAAAAATCTTCCATCCTATCATTTCTAGATAATTGACCACAATTAGAACTTCAAGCTTCTACTTTTTGGCGGTACACCCATTTGACCTGTAGCGGGGTGTTCAATTTAAGGGAAGTGTCTGAGTGGTAACCAGGCTCAGACACATTAAATTGATAGGATTCATTGACCATTTTTGTACTATGGGGTTAATGCTGGTGATGTGTTCCCTGTGGCCGGTGGGTGGCGCTGCCATTCTGGGCCAGGGTTAAACCGCGAGCGCAGTGCTGTGCCTTTTGTGTCCCCTCTTGGCAGCCGTACAGTGGGGCGGGGAACCTGCGTTGCATGCCGGGAGAGGGTATAAAAGGGGCAGACATCTTCTGAGAGGGGTTGTCGTCCACGCCCAGGCACCTTCGGCCTGGGTGTGTGTGCAGGGGCGGGCTGGGCCAGGGGGCAGAGTGGCAATTGCCTCCCAGGCCGCCCTAACTTATGTTCAAAATGGCCGGCAGCCGCTGCCCGCTGCCATTTTCTTTTTTATTCTGGTCTAGGAAGTCGGGCCGGGGGCATGGCCATGGCGGCCGACCACTAGCTGTTGAATTCGGGGAGTTGTAGTCCGCAATCAAGCTTGTGGTGGGTGGAAAACACAGCAGCGCAGAGGAAACTACAACTCCCTAGGACCAGATTCTTGGAAGCAGGCAGAGGCAGGGCGTGCCAGGGAGTCGGGACGCAGGGCTGCAGGGCTGGGCGTTGGCTGCAGCTTGACCCCAGGATCAGGAGCGTTACCCCCCCCCCAGGAGACCGTGGTGTGCAAGGACCTGCTGAGCTGAGATCGCTGAGGTGTGTTGTGGAATTTTTAGGCTGCTGTTTGCAGAGCACACAGCCTATAATTCCTGTGCTCTATAAGCACACACTTGAGATTCATCTTCTTGAAGTAATGCTATCATTAAGTTTAGTTTGCTAAAGATCCACTCACCGTTCATTCCCATTCATTCAAGAAAGGCAGCACCACAAAAGCTTATCTTCTTATCAGGCCATTCCAGCAAAGACTCCTAAGCCGACGCCTACTCATAGGCTTTTATTAAACTCAAAAGATCTCAAGACAGGAGGTGATTGGCTGCAGCAACCAATCCCCTCCCCATGGGAGGGAACCTCATAGGATGTTCCCTCACATGAAAATGACAACACTTGGACATTCCTTCCAACAGGATATGTCATACATGAATATAATAACGTAGGATGGCTTAAGTTACCGTTGATAGGAATTCCTATTCTGCGCTATTCCATAGAATAACGCATAATAAGATTATACTATTATTGAATGGGGGAGGGAGGCTATCTGCAGACGCACGCTACGAATTCCAACCAATGTTGATCAGGCACAGCCGAGACAAGAGCGCGCATTTGCCCATAACCAATGATGTCATTGCAGAGTGAGGATACCCCCTCCTCAACGATCGTCCATGCTAATGCACAGAGGGCCCCCGTTGGCGGACATATCCGCACCCTGCAAACATCACACTCCAACCTCAAAACGTTTTCCCCTATCAGACGGGATTCAACCAGCCTCAGACTACCCCAATCAGCTCTTTTAGAGCGGGTTGCGGAAGTACTAACACTGGGTGACACTATGACAATACATATTAAATACATCTCCATAAAACTCTCCACAACAGTCCTCCCTTTTTTGTCATATGCACCCTATGTGTCCCTCGATGAGAGTTGATCTGTTTCTTACACCTGGAAATGAATCAGTTCTTAGTCCATAAAAAGGAAAACACGGCTTGACATGTAGACTCTACTCTTCAGGGGCATGACTTATAAAGAAGGACACGACATGGTGAGCTGTAGTAATCGCTGATCCGTCTGTGATCCTCTGTGTCTTGTATGTGGGTCCAGCTTCGGGGCGTCTCATCAAGGAAACTCTGGTCACGCGTCAAATCAGGCAACAGGAGCACCTCGTCACGACATAGAAATAAAAACGACATGAGTATATATATTACCACTTCCTTTAACCACGATCCGCTGTAAAATAAAAAAATTAGATCCCCAAAGATTCCCAGACCCTTAAAAAGGACTCCCAACCTTCACTTAGCTACAGCTCTGGCTTCAACAATTACATGAAGAACCCTATCCTTAACGGATGAGAATTGTTCAATTGTATCCCAAGCCTGAGCCGCCCCCACTTTGTACATGCAGGACCCCATGCCCAGACCTGGTCGGGATTGGTGAACAAATCCCTTCTAGCTGTCCCTGCCATTCTTAATTTCCTGCGCCATCAGATCCTCGCGATCGGCCGCGACCTAAAATGTTGGGACAGCTTCACCATCGCGCATGAACCTCTTGCTTTGGGGGAATTACCTTTATAAGCTGCAGATCCACATAAACACCAAACTAAAGTTCAAACACACTTGTGGGCTGCCTAGATACCCAAACCGACAAGAGGCAGAGCCATTAAAACTAAAACCAATTTTACCCTCTAAAAAAATGCATTGTTAGATTCCATTGACAAGTGTCTGTCTGGAGTCTTCACTAGTTTGTCAAAACTCCTCATACCCATAATAACATCATAAATGTCATGTACCGCTGTCATCGCTGGGGACTAAAACTCCTCATACCCATAATAACATCATAAATGTCATGTACCGCTGTCATTGCTGGGGACTAAAACTCGGTGAAGACTCAGAACAGACCATCGGTCCTGTTCGCTTTCTGAGCTAGTCAGGACATACACTTTAAATAATAACTTGGGATGCTTTTCACCGTTACCCTCGCTAAAATTTACTAAACAACAAAAATATAAATAAACAAAGATACTCCTCATTCTTTGGTGTGGTTGAGCCGCTTCTTGCAGTGGCTGGCGTGGTCTCATCCCTCAAGCTTCTTTACAACGACCCAGTCACCTGGTTGGAAAGAATGTAAACTGATTATTGAGTCGGGTCCAGGAGGGACTCGTGAACCCTGTGGTGGACATTTTGAAGTTCATGTTACAGTGATCGCACCCACCCCATCAGCCGAGAATATAAGTGACAGCTAATGAGGAAAGTACGACCCTGATTTTGATTGACCTCCAAACAACCCTCATATGACAATAACCCAGACATCGGGACTGTGGTCACTGCATAACCTGTGCGTGGCTTACAATACCTGGAACCATTGACAAGGTTCTTAGCCTCTGGGATGGGAACCTACTTCACCAGACTGCTGCTTGCCGATTCAAATTCTATTAAAGAAAGACAGTCTTGGCACAAACTTGGTTAGAATTACAGAGGTTATTATTAGTTTGACAAAAATAAAAACTGTCACTCTTACATTTATCATTCTCCCCCCTTTTCTTCCTCATTACAGACTGAAGGAAGAAATGCGTGGTGCAGGAAAAAAGAAACAATGAAATAGCCTATGATACTTTTACCGCCTTAGACTCATATTTATCCATATGTACAGCTGTCTACATACACCTGTTCTCTGTGTACAAACTCCTTGGACCTGAAAAATACTTATAAGCAAAATCATTACTCTATCCTTCATATTTAACCTGCAAAGAATGGTAAAATAATAATGACATTCCTGTACATTGGTAAATTGTCAATGACATTCTTTCAAAACCGATTCAAACAAAACCCTCTGTAACCCTTACTTTTCCCGTTCCTACAAACATACAACAGCCGTGACGCATTGAAGGATCGCCGCGGTAAGTTCGAACATATTCACGTTACTACATACAAACATTCCGATACAAACGTGGGGGAAATACTTCCCAGTTTCCAAAACCACAAATGAAAAAAACAAAAACAGCCAGGATTCTACCTTCACTCTTTCAGCAATAGGAAAAAATACAATGGGAATATGAGAGCAACTCGAGAAGCTTGCATGGACCAGCCATACAAGGTTCAAAACAAACGGGCATGAGACTACACCTCCATCAACACACTCATCATTACAGATTTCTGAAGCCGCAACTCAACTACATCCATTCCAGAGGGATACCCAAAATAGTATCCTTGGACCACCTATGTTAATCTTTTTGGGGTTCAAAGGCCTTTGCCCCAAAACTAGGCTTTGTGCACTGTGTGACCGTCTGACTATGGGAAGCCTCCATTCCTTCCCTTTTCACAGACCTCCTTGTGTCCATGGCGATTCGAATCGGCTTATCATCTTAAACCTGCGTCCAGGTTAAACCGTTGCACCCATTTTCGGAGATCACCGCCCGGTGTCTTCTTATACGGTGAATTGCAGAACTACAACCACTATATGGTCAAGTCCTCCAACTAGAAACCCTAACCGAGGCGTCAACACTATGGCTTGTTGTCCCAACACTTTTGGAACTACAGCAACAACCACAGATCAACCCCCGAATTAGGCCTCTACCCCTCACAGTGTATGCATACACAAGCGTTTTCCGCTATACACCCATACACTGCGTTGTCAGACTAAACCTCACAGAACAATTACGCCAGTTTACCACCTGCAGAACAATGTGGCTTCTCTCTGTATCTAGATGATAAAATAATGGTGCTACCCCCTGTTTTTCTCTCTACCCAAAACTGTATTACACAGTACAAAACTTCACAAAACTGGAACAAAATATAAAACACTTTTAAACGCCAAAATGCTTTCCATTTTCCTTCTAAGCACAAATCTCATTGCTCACCTTTAAAAACCCCAAGCTCCTCCCACTAAATTTCTGCTGATATATAAATGCTGAAAAGAAACTTCCGGTTATGCTCAGCTACTTAAAAAAACCAAACTGGTTTATTTACATATCAATTGTTCAGGAAGAGGGAGGGGGAGGGGGGGGGGAGCCCAGCCACATTGCTGTGTCTATCAAGACTCCAAAAAAATCCATGGCTACACATTATATATTTCAACAATTTAAAACCTTGTCAAGAAGATGGTGGAATAAAACCCCCCTTTGCAAATGGGAGGGTCCTGACCCAAACATCCCCTGCAAGCAAAGCCACAAGTTGACTCAAATGCAAAACTCCTGCAAAAAGATGGTTCTAGGGGTTTCGACCAAAACCCCCACTCCTCCTCTACAGGCTATACAATACAAGCTTCAAAACATATGAATTGCCTTCTGGGAAGGAAATATTTAAACATAAAAACACATCATTGTACAAAAACTCTGTTAGTCTTACAATCCATCAAAATTCAGTGTAAAGTGAAGTTTTTCATATACTGCAAAGCCAGCCGACCCTGCAATAGCTCACATCTACTTAAATGAAAACAGAGAAATCCCCCCTCCTAACACCATCTGCATGGAGTTTGCATGTCCTCCCTGTGTCTGCGTTGGCCTCCTCCCACACTCCAACTGCTGGTAGGTCAGCCAGATCCTATCCATAAATAGGCCCCAGCATGTGCGTGTGTCCGCAAGCGCGTCGTAGCCCCTCAGGGTAAGACCGCGCTATTTTAAGATACCTCTCAACTCAAAAGGCGATGCTTAGAAAAACAATTTAAACCAGCAAATTCATTAAACAAAAACCAGTCTCTCAGTATGTCCCCCTGGTGTCTCACTACTCTCCCCAGCAGTGCACAGGTCAAACTGTAAACGCATAAAACATAAGAAAACTGCGCCGATCAACAAATGCCAATACAGCATATTCAGGAGTCGTGTTTGCCAAACTGGAACTTCCTATCTCAAACTGTAAACGTCTCTCAAAATGGCCGACAAGCCAGGACTACAAAATGGTGGATGACCCACCACAGCACCTCATGGACAACAAAAATTGCGCCATTGACGCATGCAATTTTTTCCCGCCAATAACCCGCATGGGGCGTCACAATGAACACCACATGGGTTCCCCCACACAAAGACAAACACAAATGGCCTCCAGCAGGTTAAAAAGGCCGCACTACCCAATTCGCACTAAACATCAAAAACTGAGAAATTCTATCAGCAACATAGCTGACGAATGCCACATGTTATAGTGCCCAAAAGAAAGGTGTCTAGCCTGTGAGTATCCTATAAGGGAAGGTGCAAAGAAAAACTGTGCCTCAAAATGGCAGACAAACCTGCAAGGCTAACAAAAACCAAGAATGGCGCCATTGCTTTTTCCCGCCAAAACCAGCATCTCTTTAAAAGAAAATCAAAAATGTTTCTCTCCACAAAGACTGACTACACCATTGAAACTTTTCTAAATTATCATCAAAATGCACTGAAAAAGGTGTCAGCTACACTCTACAAGGACCACATGTACACTTACAAACTTAGCCTCCCTTTGGCCAACTAAACAGCACATTCAATAAATGTTAGTTACATGACAATATTAAAAACATATTCATTTCTCTAAGTTCATATACTCTGAGATATTCACCACGTCTCTACCTAAAGTTCACACACAGTGGCCTCAGCCTGGCCACTTGGCAGGAACTTTCAACTCAAAAACCAAACACTTAGGGCTCTTTCACACGGGGCGGATCCGTGCAGATCCGCCCCGTGAAGCTCCGCTTGCTCAGCGGGGATCGCTCCGTTGATCCCCGCTGAGCCGACGGATGACTGGGCGGTCCCCGCACACTGTGCAGGGACCGCCCTGTCAGAGCGCCGCTCTCCCCTATGGGGATTCGGATGATGACGGACCGTAGAGTCCGTTGTCATCCGATCCGCTCCGCCGACGGAAGGAAAAGTAGGGTTTTCCTCCGTCACACTTTGGCGGAGCGGAGCGGATGTCAGCGGACATGTCTCCGCTGACATCCGTGCCTCCATAGGGGTGCATGGAGGATCCGTTTCAGGTCCGCCTAAAAAACTGACAGGCGGACCTGAACGGACCTCCGTGTGAAAGGGCCCTAAATATTTTTACACTTATGGGGACATGTGTCTTTGTCCCCTATAAAGGCAAAAATCACAATCTAACCATTTCTATTTTTCATAGAAATCACAAACACTACACACATACAGTATATTGTTGCTTGTAACATTTGCTTAGAGTGTCTTTCCCTCAGGGCACAGCCCCTGCAACACAAAACAGTGGGCAAGCCCTTCCCCCATTCAAGCACATGGCAGCCAAACAAACAATCTACTTACAAACTTCTCAGTGCACTAAATACCACAGCTATACCTTCATTTCATACACAATATACAGTCTATATTTCTCGCTTAGTTACACTCTTACAGCCCACAGTTTCCATCAGATCATCTCTCAGGGCCCTCCCACTACAAAACTCCTGCATGCTATTTACAGAAAGTCACCAACTTTCACCATTGTAACTGAGATGCTTCCTGCCCCACCCCCACTAAACCTCATGGCTCAAGGACCAGAACAATGCAGCACCTCTGCCGGGTTAGCCCCCCCTTATCAAAATTTTTGAAAAAATCTTATGCAGTTTGTTAGATCTTTGTTAGATCAGGTTAGATCAACCGTTGTTTGCGTTAGATCTCACACAGAAGAAGCAATATTAACAGTTATTTGCTGGGGGGGGGGCTAACCCGTCATCAGCCCCCCCTTATCAAAAAATTGACCAAACAGTTAGCTATTTTGGAAGCTATTTGTTAGATCCGGTAAGATCAAGTGGTTTTAACGTTAGATCTCACATAATTAAAGACTTATTAAGTGATTAATGAGGGGGGGCTGGCCCCCCCTTATCAAAATTTCTGGCCAAAAATGATTCAGGCTAATAGATATTCGTTAGATCCGGTAAGATCAAGTGGTTTTAACGTTAGATCTCATATAATTAGAGACTTATTAAGTGATTAATGAGGGGGGGCTGGCCCCCCCTTATCAAAATTCCGGGCCAAAAATCATTCAGGCTAATAGATATTCGTTAGATCCGGTAAGATCAAGTGGTTTTAACGTTAGATCTCACAGAATTTCAGAGATATTCCACATAAAAATACTGATATTAGGTGGTACATAAGGACGGGTTGGCCCCCCCTTATCAAATTTTCAGGCCAAAAATCATTCAGGATAATAGATATTCGTTAGATCCGGTAAGATCAAGTGGTTTTAACGTTAGATCTCATATAATTTCAGAGATATTCCACATACAAATACTGATATTAGGTGGTACATATGGACGGGTTGGCCCCCCCTTATCACATTTTCGGGCCAAAAATGATTCAGGCTAATAGATATTCGTTAGATCCGGTAAGATCAAGTGGTTTTAACGTTAGATCTCATATAATTTCAGAGATATTCCACATACAAATACTGATATTAGGTGGTACATATGGACGGGTTGGCCCCCCCTTATCAAATTTTCGGGCCAAAAATGATTCAGGCTAATAGATATTCGTTAGATCCGGTAAGATCAAGTGGTTTTAACGTTAGATCTCACATAATTTCAGAGATATTCCACATAAAAATAGAGATTTTAGATGGTACATATGGACGGGTTGGCCCCCCCTTATCAAATTTTCAGGCCAAAAATCATTCAGGCTAATAGATATTCGTTAGATCCGGTAAGATCAAGTGGTTTTAACGTTAGATCTCATATAATTTCAGAGATATGCCACATACAAATACAGATATTAGGTGGTACATATGGACGGGTTGGCCCCCCCTTATCAAATTTTCGGGCCAAAAATGATTCAGGCTAATAGATATTCGTTAGATCCGGTAAGATCAAGTGGTTTTAACGTTAGATCTCATATAATTTCAGAGATATTCCACATACAAATACTGATATTAGGTGGTACATATGGACGGGTTGGCCCCCCCTTATCACATTTTCGGGCCAAAAATGATTCAGGATAATAGATATTCGTTAGATCCGGTAAGATCAAGTGGTTTTAACGTTAGATCTCATATAATTTCAGAGATATTCCACATACAAATACTGATATTAGGTGGTACATATGGACGGGTTGGCCCCCCTTATCAAATTTTCGGGCCAAAAATGATTCAGGCTAATAGATATTCGTTAGATCCGGTAAGATCAAGTGGTTTTAACGTTAGATCTCACATAATTTCAGAGATATTCCACATAAAAATACTGATATTAGGTGGTACATAAGGACGGGTTGGCCCCCCCTTATCAAATTTTCGTGCCAAAAATCATTCAGGCTAATAGATATTCGTTAGATCCGGTAAGATCAAGTGGTTTTAACGTTAGATCTCATATAATTTCAGAGATATTCCACATACAAATACAGATATTAGGTGGTACATAAGGACGGGTTGGCCCCCCCTTATCAAATTTTCGGGCCAAAAATCATTCAGGCTAATAGATATTCGTTAGATCCGGTAAGATCAAGTGGTTTTAACGTTAGATCTCATATAATTAGAGACTTATTAAGTGATTAATGAGGGGGGCTGGCCCCCCCTTATCAAAATTTCGGGCCAAAAATCATTCAGGCTAATAGATATTCATTAGATCCGGTAAGATCAAGTGGTTTTAACGTTAGATCTCACATAATTTCTGAGATATTCCACATAAAAATACTGATATTAGGTGGTACATAAGGATGGGTTGGCCCCCCTTATCAAATTACACAGTACACACCTGACAGTGACACAAGGCCTGTCTGGTGCCCCAGCCACCTTCCAAAGGCTAATGGAGAAGACCGTGGGTGACATGAAACTGATCGAGGTGTTGGTGCACTTAGACGACATCATCGTTTTCGGCAAGACCCTGGAAGAGCACGAAGAACATCTGGAGAAGGTCCTGAAGAGACTGCATGATGAGAAGGTTGAAGCTGTCTCTGGAAAAGTGCCAGTTTTACCAACCCTCAGTCAACTACCTTGGCCATATTGTGTCTTACGACAAAGTGGCCACCGACCCCCAGAAGCTGGAAGCTGTCACCTCCTGGCCGAGGCCTACCAACGTGACTGAGCTTAGGTAATTTCTGGGATTCTGTTCTTATTACAGAAGATTTGTCAAGGGATTCGCTAAGACGCTGATCTGGCGAAGCCTGTCAGACCAGCTGGAGGGCCCAGAAAACCCAGAGAGTCCATTCAGGAACAATGGACTCCGAAGTGTGAAGAGGTTTTAGGCAGCCTAACAACCGCTCCTGTTCTGGCCTATGCAGATCCAACCAAGCCATATGAGCTACATGTTGACGCCAGTCGAGATGGGTTAGGTGGGGTGCTATATCAAGAGCATGACGGTCATCTACGGCCCGTTGTCTACATGAGTCGGAACTTGGCCCCCCGCCAAGAAGAACTACCCCATGCACAAACTTGAGTTCCTGACCTTGAAGTGGGTGGTGGTTGATAAGCTGGGGGATTATCTATATGGAGCGGAGTTCGTGATCAAGACTGACAACAATCCTCTCACCTACATCCTCACTACCACCAAGTTGGATGCCACAGGTCACAGATGATTGGCTACTCTATCAGGGTTTATTTTCAGCCTGAAACAAGATGTGGATGCTTTGTCAAGAAGGCCCCATTGTTCCAGAGACCCCCCAGCTGACACCTGAAGGGGTACGAGCCTTATGTCAAGGAGCAGAACATCAAGCTGGAGAAGGATCCAGGGCCGAAGACATTGGAGTGTCAGCCGCTGGTGTCCCCAGATGTTATTGCAATGTCACCCAAGTCGGGGATAAAGGTCTGCCCGAAGCTGTCAAAGAATGACCTGCAAAGGGACTGTCAGGGTCACCTGTGGCCAGGTGACAGATGCACACCGTAGGGGGACAGGAGTGCACCGCGAGGTAGTGAACCCTATGGCTGGCTTCTGTGGATAGGAAACTGGGTGGTTGTGGAAAGCGGGACCAGAGGAGCACAACCGGGATCCCAACGGAAGCGAGAGCCAAGATTCCCCAGGGCGCGGAGTCTAAGACCCAGCTGGTCTTCTCCAGGGCCTCTAGTGGTGAGGATGTTACGCTGCAGGCTGGGACCAGGTCGCGGCCCCTGGAGTTTCCTAGCTCACGCCCCGTAGGATAAGGGGAAGCAGCAGCACACGATAGAGAGAACCGAATAACAAGCCGAAGGTCAGGGGCCACAAGCAGACAAGGATAACGAAGAACGAGCCGAAGGTCAAGGGTCACGAGCAGACAGGGATGGTCAGGGACAAGCCAATAACGTAACAGAGAGACAGACGTAGCACACGGCAGGCAGGAACCCAAACACACAATGCCTAACAAACACGTTGATCAGCAAAGCAGGCTTGCAGTGCACAGGTTAATATAGTGTTCAGTGATAGGGCCTGGGGTGGAGTCAGGCTGGGAGGAGATTATAAAGGAAGCCAGGTGAAGGAGGTCTGGTCTCTAGATGAACACATGAGGAGGAAGGTAAGATGGCAGACAGACATTAATGCATATCCATGACAGTACCCTCCCTCTTATGGGCCCTCCCCCGCCTGGACCCAGGCTTAAAGGGAAATCTCTGATGAAACCTTCTCAACAGATGAGGTGCAGCGACATCAGATGCAGCGATCCAAGACGCCTCCTCAGGACCAAAACCTCTCCAATGCACAAGGTACTGAAGAATGCCTCTGCAGAGCCGAGAATCCAGAACTTGTCTAACCTCGTACTTAAAATTATCCTCAGAGACCGAAAACGAGGTAGGGAGATGACAAGAAGATCTATTGAGGACCAAAGGCTCTCTAGGAATAAGCAAGGGCATGAGAGGATCAACAGGAATCTGAGGAGGGTCCCCTAGACCCTTAAAGGGGAACTGGTCATCTTGCACAGGACCATCAGACTGGGCAGATGTCAGTGGAACCCTGAAGTCAGGTTGGTTAGAAGATGACATGTCGCCGGAGTCAAGCTGAATAGCTGAGTCAGGTGTAGCGACTACCTGAATCGCATCGCAAGACGTAGCGACTGCAGGACTTGTAGACAAGCTAGCCTGGCTGTGCGTCCAAGGGTGGTTAGGGACAGAGAAATGTAAATGGTTATGCAACCTGGAATGAATGACCGGCTCAGATTCACAGGGGGCAACCTTGGGTAGACAGGAGGAGGAACAGGAGGGACCCCAAGCCAGGATCTGTCCAGTAGTCCAGTCCACATGAGGAGAATGGAGCTGTAACCATGGGAGACCCAAAATTATAGGCGTTGAGGCCTTGGGTAAGATAAGGAAGGATATCCACTCCTGGTGGAGTGTCCCTACCGACATCTTAACAGGGAGGGTCTGGAAGCGGATAGGTCCCCCTGGGAGAACAGTACCATCAATCGCCAAGACCACCAATGGCGTGGTGAGGGGCAAAAGAGTAAGTCTCATGGACGATGCGATTTCCCAGTCCATGAAATTACCAGCGGCTCCGGAATCCAGATATGCTGAGACCGAATGAGAAGAAGCACCAACATGAAGGAACACAGAAAGCAGAAGACGAGAAGGGGAAGGTGATATTTCTGGGTCCAATACTCCACTTTCCAGATGAAGTGGACCCGAACGTTTTTCTGGACAAAGAGAGCAAGTGTCACGAAAATGACCTTTGCCCCCACAGTAAAGACACAGACCAAGAGTTCTGCGCCTAGCACGTTCCTCGGGGGATAGCCTGGTCCGACCCAGCTGCATGGGTTCCTCAGCTGGTAGGAGATGCTCTACGGGTCGAAGAGAGGGGAGCTCAGGCTGACTAAGAACCAAGGAGGGCTGGCGTTGCTTTTCTAAGGTCCTCTCCTGAAAGCGAATATCGATCTGGTTACACAAGGAGATAACGCCGGCCAGATCAGTGGGGATGGTTCTTCCAGCTAATTCATCCTTCACTCTATCAGACAGGCCATGCAAAAAGGTTGCGACTAAGGCCTCATTGTTCCAGCTCAACTCAGCCGACAGTATGCGGAAATGAAGGGCATACTGTCCCACAGAAGCAGACTCTTGGCGGAGACGTAAAAGGGTGCTGGCCGCTGAAGAGACACGAGCCGGTTCTTCGAAGATATTCCGAAAAAGTTTCAAGAAACCAGACAGGCTAGAAACCACTGGATCATTCAGTTCCCACAGAGGGGCTGCCCAGGCTAAAGCTTCACCAGAGAGGAGGGAAATGATATAGGCTACCTTAGCCCGATCAGACAGGAAGTTTTGGGGCTGGAGCTCAAAATGAATCGTGCATTGGCTAAGGAACCCCCTGCAAGCCTTGGAGTCCCCAGAGAAACGGGACGGAGCTGGCAGTTGTAGCGAGTGTGTGGCTGCGACTGGTGCAATAGGTGCAGCCACTGATTGTATTTGAGGTTGCGGATTCAGGGTTCCCAAGGAGGCCTGAAGCTGCTCGAAGCGAGAAGCCAGATCCTGGAGGAATCGCATCACCTGAGTCTGATTCGATTCCTGGGTTTCAAGTCTGCAAACTATGCCCTGCAATGGATCATCCGCGGGTAGCGGGATGTCAGCCGGGTTCATGGCTGATCAAACTGTCAGGGTCACCTGTGGCCAGGTGACAGATGCACACCGTAGGGGGACAGGAGTGCACCGCGAGGTAGTGAACCCTATGGCTGGCTTCTGTGGATAGGAAACTGGGTGGTTGTGGAAAGCGGGACCAGAGGAGCACAACCGGGATCCCAACGGAAGCGAGAGCCAAGATTCCCCAGGGCGCGGAGTCTAAGACCCAGCTGGTCTTCTCCAGGGCCTCTAGTGGTGAGGATGTTACGCTGCAGGCTGGGACCAGGTCGCGGCCCCTGGAGTTTCCTAGCTCACGCCCCGTAGGATAAGGGGAAGCAGCAGCACACGATAGAGAGAACCGAATAACAAGCCGAAGGTCAGGGGCCACAAGCAGACAAGGATAACGAAGAACGAGCCGAAGGTCAAGGGTCACGAGCAGACAGGGATGGTCAGGGACAAGCCAATAACGTAACAGAGAGACAGACGTAGCACACGGCAGGCAGGAACCCAAACACACAATGCCTAACAAACACGTTGATCAGCAAAGCAGGCTTGCAGTGCACAGGTTAATATAGTGTTCAGTGATAGGGCCTGGGGTGGAGTCAGGCTGGGAGGAGATTATAAAGGAAGCCAGGTGAAGGAGGTCTGGTCTCTAGATGAACACATGAGGAGGAAGGTAAGATGGCAGACAGACATTAATGCATATCCATGACAGGGACCAGTTGGAGGACACTCCCTGCAGCTTGGCATTGAAGGCCTTGGAGAGCCAACGCCCTAACTTGCTCCTCACTGACTCCCCAAAGGAAACCCGTCTGCTGTACCGAGAGTGGGATCAGTTTCAGGTGCACCAAGGGTTGGTCTACTGAAGGGGCCCCTCTGACGATTCTGAAAAAAAATTGCAGCTATTCCTACCTGAAAAACATAGGGAGACAGTATTAACTGCCCTACATGACAACCATGGCCACCTAGGGCCCAAAAGGACTTTTGACCTGGTGAGGGACAGGTTCTACTGGCCCTGCATGCAGGCGGAAGTTGAGGACTATTGCCACTCCTGCGTCAGATGTATCCAAAAGTAGACTTTGCCTCACAAGCTGCCCCAATGGGCCATCTTCGGAGTCAGGGACCCATGGAGCTGGTGTGCATTGACATTCTGTGCTTGGAGCCTGATTTTAGCGGGCAGGAAAATATCCTGGTAGTGACTGACCATTTCACTCGGTATGCCCAGGCGTTTTCCACGAGGGGCCAACAAGCATCCACGGTGGCCAAGATCTTTGTGGAGAAAATCTTTGTGCACTATGGTCTGTCCCAACGCATCCACTCTGATCAGGGGAGAGATTTTGAGAGTAGTCTCATCAAGAGACTTTTAGACCTGTTGGGCATCAGGAAGTCTAAAACCCCCCCGTATCATCCTCAAGGAGATCCTCAACCAGAGAGATTCAACCAAACCCTCCTGGATATGCTCGGAACTCTAAATTCAGAACAAAAACAGCACTGGAGCAAGCATATAGTGGCTATTGTGCATGCTTATAACAGCACCGCCAATGATGCCACAGGTTACGCTCCCTATAGTTTGATGTTCGGACGGTAGGCCCGGCTGCCAGTCGACTTGGCCTTCGGCACATCCCTCGACCATACCTCAGCAACTTCCCGCTGGAAGTCGCAGCCCTATGTCATTTGCAAGCATCTGCCTGGACTCCCAGTATATCAAATCCGGCCAGAGGGAAGCACAGGACTTGGCATCGCAATCATCTGTTGCCTCTGTCAGAAGCAGTTCATGTGCCACCACAGCCAGATTTACAGCCCACACCCACGGCCTCTCAAAGATCCCAGCCAGTGACTAGATCTCACTCAGTCTGTACCCCTTGCTGAAAATGAAAACCGCGAGGCAGGACAACCTCCCCTCCTATGCTAATTGGTTGGATATTCCTCTGCCATGGTTTTATGCAGATGCAAATTGTATGGTTTCCTGTGCACACTAACCTGTTTTTTTTTTTACGTGTGTATATCAAAAGCATGTAACAGGTCATAGACTCTTTACCACCTTTGGCGGACCTAAGGTTTTTTGGTGGGGGGAGTGTGTAGCGGGGGCTGCTCTGTCTCCCATGGTCCCACACCTCCCTCCATTCCCGCCAGGAACCGTCGGACTGAATAGACACTGACACAGGCACTTACTCAAGGAGAGCACGCCTGTCAGTACCTGGGGGGGATTTCTCCCCCTAACTCTACTCTTCCTTGAGTGACGAGCAGCGGTCACTCACGGGCATCAGTCGGCTCTGCTCTCTTCTCTGTGTTCCTATTGGCAGGGAGAGGAAGTCAATCAAGCAGCAGCAGAGGACCACAGGACATAAAGGCTCATCACAAAATGGCACCATTGATTTTTACTGGGGATGGAGCTGCTACTTCTGCTGTGAAAGAAGGGGGCTAGCTAAAGACTTAATCTTGTGTGTCTGAAAAGAGATCACCATGAGGCTGGGAGGTGAACGGAGGTGTGAGAAGAGACAACAGGCATCCGCTGAAGAACCATCCAAAGACAGTTGCAGAGACCATCCAGAGACGGTTGAAGATGGATGTACCTTCTGTAAAACCTAATATCCCTATTTTTATGTGAAATATCTCTGAAATTATGTGAAATCTAACGTTAAAACCACTTGATCTTACCGGATCTAACGAATATCTATTAGCCTGTGTAGCGCCCTGCTCCTATTGGGTAGGTGCTAGTGTAAATTTAGTTATCTGAGCTGTCGTTTAGCTCAGAACAATTGTACCAAATTATGGTCTCTGTTCCAGTTTAGCTGGGCTGCACATTTCCACCTGACTGTAGGTGTCGTTGTTACCACAGGTCAAGGTTGGAATTGCTGTAGGCTGGATGCATTGGGTATTCCTTTCCCAGGGACAGCGCAGTGGGAGTGGTGACCCCGCTGTGCATTCTGGGAGAGGGTACTTAAGGAGCAGACACCGTTTTTCGGGGTCTTCCGATCCTGACCTGACGGCCCTCCTGGCCTCAGGGATGTGTTAGTAGTGTTCTGCGTCGGGGCCTGTAGGCCCGAGGCTCTGTTGCTGAGAGTAGGCCCAGGAGTTTCTGGGGGCCTACTGATCTCTGGATGGTCCCGTGTCGCCTTGCCTGAGGGAAGGGACCGAACAATTGAGGGCTCAATTGGATGACGCATCCGGATAAAAATATGCCTCGCAGTGCTGCCGGCTGGCTGAAAGATCATGGCACTGTGTGTTATGTTTTCAGAACTTTATCAAGTGAGTGATTACCCAAGTCTGTGGCAGAAACTATTTGTATTCTTCAAGTCTGGCAGAAACTATTTGTATTCTTCAAGTCTGTGGATAGAGACTTTTGGCCGAGCACCACACCGGCTGCTAGGTCAGTGAGAGAGGCCTATCCGGTGGTTGCTATATCCAGTGTGGAGACTGTTTGTCCTCTGGATTAAGAAGTACCCGTGATCCGCAAGCAAGGTACCTGAATCCCCCCCTAACCCTCCATCCCTCTGTTAATAAAACCCTTGAGAAAAAGAGACTCAGGCCTCGTACACACGACCGATTTTCTCGTCGTAAAAAACACGTCGTTTTTTTCGACGAGATTCTTGTTAAGCTTGTCGATTTTCTCGTCAAGCTTTCTATGCGTACACACTGTAATTTTCCAATTTCCTCGTGGTTCTCTGCGCTCACGTCCAGCACGTACGACGGCACTATAAAGGGGAAGATCTTTTTTCTTGGCGCCACCCCTTGGGCTGCTTTTGCTGATCTCGTGTTACCGCGTGTGAAGTAAAAGTTTGGGAAGAGACGATTCGCGCTTTTCAGTCTTCGTACTTTTCAGATCGTTTTCTGCGGTTCAGTTTGTGCTTGTGGGTTCGTATCTTGACTTTCAGGGCGTCTAGGCAGGTCGTATCTGTTTTACAGTGCGTTATTGCCTGTTCGTTTCTGAATTTCAGTTCGTTATTCATAGGCCTTGCTGTTCTAAAGTGCGTTCTGTTCTGTACGTTCTGATTAGACGACCGTTTCCTAGCCATGTCGCCTGGACGTTCTCGTCGTCGAGTTCGTGCTGTGCGTGCGCTTGGTGTTGGTCTGCTTGTTTTGGACCAAGACCAGTCCATGAATGGTGTGAGGAGGAGTTCATGGACCAAGAATTGGTTGCTCCAGCGGGACCAATTCTGCCACATGCCTCTGATGCGGGAGATCGTCGAGAATAATCCTGAGGACTACAGGAATTTTCTGAGGATGTCTGACCCCGTTTTTCAGGAACTGTTGGCTTTGGTGTCCCCCTATATTACCAGGAAGGACACCGTTATGCGGGAAGCCATCAGTGCTGAGCAGAGGCTCATCGCCACGTTGCGTTACCTGGCGACAGGGAGAAGTCTTCAGGACTTGAAGTTCACCACAGGCATCTCCCCCCAGGCTCTGGGCCTCATAATCCCAGACATCTGTTCTGCTATTATACAAGTCCTGCAGGAGGACTATATTAGGGTAAGTTTTCTCCCTTAACATCACATTTTATGTATTACATGTATGCTAATGTATTGTATTTCTTTCATCCTTCCCTAATTACCATGATTGTAATATGCTGAGAATGTCCCCTTTGTCCCCATGCATGTTGGAAGCTTTAGATTGCCCCTTTTTTATCCTCCCTAAATATTTCCCCTCACTAACTTTTCCAGCAGGGGCGCCTGTTGCTCCAAATGTTGGGGGGTTCCAACCCCAATTTCGGAAATAAACTTCCTCCTTTTTTGCTCTGTTGCCTAATAAACGCCCCCAGTTGTCCCCTCCAATGCAGCCATTTAGTCCCCTCTAATGCAGCCAGTTTCCCCCCAGCCCTGCACTTACCTTCTTGTGGTCAGCGCCATCCTTCTTCTGTCCTTGATGTCTTCTCCTTCCCTTCATGTTGCATCAGCCAATCATGTTACCATTAAACAGACTTGGTGAACATGATTGGCAGAGCAGCCTGTCAGTGTTTACACAAGGAATGCCCCCTCCTTGCGTCCCCGATTTTTCTTTGAGGAAGCCAATTACATCCCTCAGGTTGTAATTTGCAAGACTTTTTTAATACCTGTTTCTGCTCTGCAATTTTAACCCCCTAAATGACGCAATTATTCATATGTCGGTCGCTTTACAAGAGGCCATCCACCTGAATAGTGTGCGGCATAGACAATACATAGGTTCATGCAACGCATGAACCTATGTATTGTTCTGAGTGATGGGCACAGGAGAGAGGGGACAGTGCTCCAGCGCCCACTCTGGACGCACCGCCACTGCAATGCTATCCTGTGGCCAAACACATCTCCCCCCCCCCAAAATAATTTAGTAATGGCCCATCAGAGGTGGTGATGAATATGATAAATGAGCCTTCCATTATACTTTTTTTACACACCTTAATAAACGTATAATTAGATTGATGTTGGTCTCTAATTTTTTGGTTTAGAATTTGCTTGTAATGTATGCCTTTGTTTTTCTAATATTATTTCATCTTGTTTCACTCCACAGCTTCCTTCCACGCCACAGGAATGGCAGACTGTGGCATTGGAGTTTTCCACGCGGTGGGACTTCCCCAACTGCGGTGGTGCCATAGACGGGAAGCACGTCCGCATCGTGCCGCCACCCCGTTCTGGGTCCTACTACTACAACTACAAGGGGTTTCATAGCATTGTGCTGATGGCGGTGGTGTCAGCACGGTATGAATTCCTCTATGTTGATGTAGGGAAGAATGGCCGGATGTCCGATGGGGGATCCTTCATCCAGACGGAGTTTGCCCTCCGTCTCCAGAGTGACGACCTTGCATTGCCACCGGATGCAGGGAATATTGAAGGACTCCCCTTTGTTTTCTTGGCTGATGAAGCCTTCGGACTCGGACGGCATCTTATGAGGCCATTTCCACAGAGGACCCTGACCCCAGAGAAGAGTGTGTTCAATTACCGGCTGGCCAGGGCCCGAAGAGTCGTTGAAAATGCCTTCGGCATAATGGCCAGCCGGTTCCGCCTTTTTATGACTTCCATCCACTTGGCGGACTACAAAATAAACTATGTAGTGTTATGCTGCTGTGTGCTACACAACTTTCTGAGCCAAAAATCTAATTCGTATATGGCCTCAGTTTTGCCAGAGGCTGGACTTTCCCCTGCAAATCCCCTTCCGGGCCTGGAATCTGCCCGTCTTGGCTTGCCCCCCCAAAATGCCCGTGTGGTTCGGGACAAATACATGGAGTATTTCACGGGTAGGGGGGCAATTCCTATGCCAGCCTATGTCTAAGTATCCCAATAAAAATCTTGTTTAAACCTTTAATTATTTGTTCTTTCCTGTCTCCTAGTTTGTCTTTGTGCATTTGTAGTGGCAAGTGTATTTTACTTTAGTAAATAACAACCAATTTCACTATGTTACCTTACAAAAGAACCAAATAAGCTTAGAGAGTATTATAAAAAGAAGCTACACGTTGTTTGTGGTCAAATATTTTACTCTCTGCACTTTTTTTTTTTTTTTTACTTTGGGGTTGGCCTGGCCACAACCCGGCAAATTTTGGCTTATGAAAATACAAAAATACCACTTGCATTTCTAAAATGACAACATTGGATACCTCTGAGCAATCTGAGACATTCAGTTACACAAACTATGTCTCTATGTGCCCGTCCTAATATGGGGTCCTGCCACCCCTTGCCCAGCCAAAAATTCAATATGCACACATTTTTAATTTTTTGCAAATAGGAAGTTTACAATCCTGATCCCTATTGTCAACATGTGCTATCTGCCATCAGGGGTGATCAATGGACGTGTTTTGGGGGTGCATCCCCTTCCTCAGTTCACCGACTTTTGATACGAGGAAGGGGTTGCACCCACAAAAGACGTACATGGATATCCCCTGATGGCAGATAGCACATGTTCACACACTGTGTGCATATTCAATTTTTGGCTGCTTTGTTACTCAAAAAATTAGTAAAAATATAAAAACAAACATGTAAAAACAAATGTGTTTGGATGGCTTATTGAATTCTCCCCAAAACATCGAGAATGTCTTTAAATGTTTGTTCCATCACATGGATTCTTTGTTTAATTAGGTCCAGTTCCGTGCTACATTCCATCACTTGCTGGATGAGGCGGAGGGCACTGTCAGCAGAGAACGGTGTGCTATCCTTCACAACATTTCCATCCCCTAAAAACCATAAAAAAAAATTAATAAAACTCTGCAGGCCTACCTCGCTTACCTTAAGCTGTGGTGTCAGATACTGACCTGTTGTGGTGACCAGATCCACAACGTCATCCACCTCTCCTTCCTGCACTTCTCCTTCCTCCACCTCAACTTCCTGCACATCTTTCGGTTGTGGATCTTTGGGAGTTTGGGGTTGCTTGGAAGTTGTGGGGTGCATGTGCTCCCTGGAGTGTCCTCCTCCCAGTCTTCTCTCCCCTATGAGAATAAAACCAAAGGTCTATTTATCACACTGTAAAAATCTCATTTTTAAACTTAAAACAGGCTAAATTGTTTGGAAGTGGGGTACAAGTGTGTGTTTGTGCGGAATTTAAAGAAAAATGCATTATTTATGACCCCAAATATGTTTAGTATTCACATTTGGATGTAATTTTTTGGACATGGAGGCACCACAAATAAACTCTGATGCACCTGTGTGGGACACCCAAAAAAGGCGGGTCTGGTGGCCCACACTATAGTGCTCCAAAGTACAGATGTGGAAGCAGCTGCTGAGTGTCCTCTCCTTTACACTGATTAAAGTTTGCATTTCATTCTCCTTACAAACACATCATCTAGACTTAAAAATTAGCCACAATACTTGATCAAAAATGGCAGATGTCTAATTACTTTTGGGGGTCTTAAATAAGCCAAAACCGCGGATAGTGGCCGAACGAAGTGTCGGTAACGTAACGAACGATTACTGTGCCCAACCTAGTTCAAAATATTACATTTTGGAAGGGAGTCCAATATGAAAAAAAAAAAAAAAAGGTCAGTTTCTAAAAAGATTAATAGCAGAAAGGTCGTCATTTTACTTACTTTTAGCGAGCATCCTCTTTATGCTCCTCAACTGGTCTGGCTCCCTCAGTTTGAGGTCTGACCACCTCTTTCTGAGCTGCTCATTTGAGCGTTTCACCCCGAACTTCGCCCTCAGACTCTTCACAACTTTAGTGAGGATTTTGGCCTTCCTTCTATTTGGTTTGCTATACGGCCCATGCTTGGCATCATAATCAGCCTTGACCAAGATGTCCACCATCTCCGCCATCTCCGCCAAAGACATATTCGATGCCTTGAATCTCCTCCTTGATCGTGACGTGTCCTCGGTCTCCGGGCTTGTCTCCTCGCTAGTTGCGGAATTATCAGACACCTGCTGTAACTCCGCCATATCTGTCTGCGCGCCGAAAGAGAAGGGGCGGGGAAAAGATGTTAGTTAGAACGTCATGGGCGGGCGACGTGTGCGGAGCGACGTGTTCGAATTTGGACGCATGCGTGGTGTGTATATAGCAAACACACATGTGACTATAGTACATTCGGTGTGCGGAGAGAGGAGTTCAAGTGACGGACGTGCGAACGAAGGTATGTGATTTTGTGAGACTTGTAAAAATTGTGGGCCTATACTGTCTTGAGATTGGTGGAGGATATATATGGTGACTAGGATGTGAAGGAGGTTAGACTGTTTGCCTCACATTATTTAAATATAAATTATTTTACTTGCAGATACAATATGAATGTCTTTATTAGCGACAAAGAGTTCCTGGCGGAATTTATTGACCGGGTAAGGGAGCTGCCGGCTCTGTGGGAGACCAAAAACCCCATCCATAAAAAAAAAAGGGGTGAGAAAAGCAGCGCTGGAGAAGCTGCTCCCATTTGTGCATACCAAGGTGCCCACAGCCACAGCAAAACAAGTGGACACTAAAATTGGGAGCTTGAGAGGTACCTACAGGACTGAACGCTCTAAGGTGCTGGCTTCTCAGAGGTCAGGAGCAGCAGCAGATGATGTTTATGTCCCGGTTTTGTGGTACTACAGCAGGATGTCCTTCCTGGATGACCACATTGAGCCAAGGCCATCACTCTCCACTCTTCCCCCCAGACTTCCCTGCAGCCAACCTGAGCCTTCTCTGGAGCAAGAGGAGGCAGCCATCCTGGATGATCCTGATTTGTCCATCTGGAGCCAGGTATAGTATTAACTGAAAATGTAGTAGGATAAAATTAATGTTTCCCAAATATGTCAGGATGAGAAACATACATTATTTTGTATTCCACAAGTGAAATCATGATCTGTAGACATTATTCTGCACTTAATTGTGTGGTAAATAGTCAAGCTGATGTAGTGGTAAATTTAAAGCAAGGATTTATGCATTTACATTCTAATTGCTTCCATCAGGATTACAAAGTTTGAGGCAAAGATTAAACCAACATATTAAACTATGTTTCTTTTTCATACACAGGATGAAATCAGCCAGGAGGAGGGTCTGGAAACTGTCAGGCAGGAGGAGGAAGGGCCCAGTGGCAGCCAGGAGGTGGCAGGGCCCAGTACCAGCCAGGAGGTGGCAGGGCCCAGTGGCAGCCAGGAGGTGGCAGGGCCCAGTACCAGCCAGGAGGTGGCAGGGCCCAGTACCAGCCAGGAGGTGGCAGGGCCCAGTGGCAGACAGGAGGTGGCAGGGCAAAGGAGAAGCACCAGATCCCAGGTGCCTCCCATCAGGCTTCACAAAAGAGGCAGGAGGGACAGGACCACCAGTGAGGCAGCAATGGCCCTTATTAAAGAGGCCCATGCCACCCTCAAGGAGCCCACATCCCCTGAAGAGGCCATTGCCGGCCTAGTGGAGGCTAAGTTCAAGGTGATGAGCATGGAGCAACGCCTCCTATGCGAACCCCTGCTCATCACCTTGCTCAACAAGGGGGTGATGGAGCAAATTACCCCCAATACCGCCATATGTGAGGTGGCCCAACTGACCCAACCTCAACCTCCACCTCCACCTTCCTCTTCTGCCCCACCCCCTTCTGCTACCCCTCCACCTTCTGCCCCACTCCCTTCTGCTACACCTCCACCTTCTGCCCCACCCCCTTCTGCTACACCTCCACCTTCTGCCCCACCCCCTTCTGCTACACCTCCACCTTCTGCCCCACCCCCTTCTGCTACACCTCCACCTTCTGCCCCACCCCCTTCTGCTACACCTCCACCTTCTGCCCCACCCCCTTCTGCTACACCTCCACCTTCTTCTTCTGCCCCACCCCCTTCTGCTACACCTCCACCTCCTCCTCCTGACAGGAGTACCCCTCCAGTGGGCCAGCCTCCAGCTAAACGAAGAAGGAAGGCTGCAGGAAAGGCTGCAGGAAAGGCTTCAGGAAAGGCTGCAGGGAAGGTTGCCAGGAAGAAGAGGAAGTGATGGCCTTGCTTCATTGTGGTCGCACTGGTCGGACAGAAGGCAGCCTGTTGTAGTACCACACACTTGGGACATATATCTCACCTGCTGCTGTTCCTGACCTCTGGGAGGCCAGCATCAGATTGTGTTCTGAAATGTGGGCCTTCTCAAGCTCCCAATTTTAGTGTCCACACAGGGTTGGTGTGTGCTCTGGGGTCCCTGGGATGCACAAATGGCAGCAGCTTCTCCAGCGCTGCCTTCTCTTTATTTAATTTATAAACATGAATAAATGTGTTTTTTGTTTAAGTTCATACTTGACTATGTGTATTTTTAAATAAAAAAAAAAAAGCTTTGGAGTAAGCAGATACATTTGACTGACAATAAAAGGCACAGATATCACCCCCCCAAAAGAATAACTAAATCTGATTAGCTCAAAAACATGGTGTGAAATTTTAAAAATATAGATTAGAAAATTAAATGTGAGATCGCTATCAAAACATTGAGAAATTATAATTAACATCATTTTGAAAAATCTAACCATTTAAATTATTCCTAAAAACTTGCACGATATAATACACATAAATCTTATAAAGAGCAGCATGAAAAAGGTTAAAAATAAGGCAGAACTCTGTGTGAATATCAGCAGCAAAAGAAGGTCTCTCGTTTTGATTAATGTAACATTCTAACGAAGAATTCAATGCAGAACATTTAAACGATGAAATATTTATGAGCGTGACGAATGTGCTCTCTCCATTATGAAGGCTTGTTTTACCAGAAGATGCGCTCCCGTCTCATAGTTGCTTGTGAGCATGCGCGCTTTTGGAAGAGTCGTAAAAGCATACACACGAACCATTTTCTCGTCACAAAACAGGCCGACGAGAAACACGACGAGGAAATCTGGAATCCTGACGAGAAAATAGAGAGCAGGTTCTCTATTTTCTCGTCGAGATTCTCGTCAAGTTTCTCGTCGTAAAACCATACACACGAACGTTTTTCTAGACAAAAAAACTCTCGCGGCACTTTTCTTGACTGTTTACGACGAGAAAATCGGTCGTGTGTACGAGGCCTCAGTGTTTGGTGCAGACATTTGTGAGAAATTCTTCAAGGAAGACCCCCTAGGACGGACCTGGTGAACAGTAAGGTAATGGTAGACCCAAATCTTAAACCAGCGCCCCCTGCGGGGGTATTGCTACACCTGATATAGACACTAGTATGGATATCCGTGCATCGATACCAAATATCCATAATATCCCTGTAATTATGTATGATCAACCATTAAAACCACTTGATCTTACCGTATTTAACGAATATCTATTAGCCTGAAGGATTTTTGGACAGTAAATTGCATGTGGGGGGGCCAACCCGTCTATATGTACCACCTAATATCAGTATTTTTATGTGGAATATCTCTGAAATTATGTGTGATCTAATGTTAAAACCACTTGATCTTACCGGATCTAACAAATATCTATTAGCCTGAATGATTTTTGGCCCGAAAATTTGATAAGGGGGGGCCAGCCCCCCCCCCCTCATTAATCACTTAATAAGTCTCTAATTATGTGAGATCTAACGTTAAAACCACTTGATCTTACCGGATCTAATGAATATCTATTAGCCTGAATGATTTTTGGCCCGAAAATTTGATAAGGGGGGCCAACCCGTCCATATGTACCACCTAATATCAGTATTTGTATGTGGAATATCTCTGAAATTATATGAGATCTAACGTTAAAACCACTTGATCTTACCGGATCTAACGAATATCTATTAGCCTGAATCATTTTTGGCCCGAAAATGTGATAAGGGGGGGCCAACCCGTCCATATGTACCACCTAATATCAGTATTTGTATGTGGCATATCTCTGAAATTATATGAGATCTAATGTTAAAACCACTTGATCTTACCGGATCTAACGAATATCTATTAGCCTGAATGATTTTTGGCCTGAAAATTTGATAAGGGGGGGGCCAACCCGTCCATATGTACCATCTAAAATCTCTATTTTTATGTGGAATATCTCTGAAATTATGTGAGATCTAACGTTAAAACCACTTGATCTTACCGGATCTAACGAATATCTATTAGCCTGAATGATTTTTGGCCTGAAAATTTGATAAGGGGGGGCCAACCCGTCCATATGTACCACCTAATATCAGTATTTGTATGTGGAATATCTCTGAAATTATATGAGATCTAACGTTAAAACCACTTGATCTAACGAATATCTATTATCCTGAATGATTTTTGGCCCGAAAATTTGATAAGGGGGGGCCAACCCGTCCTTATGTACCACCTAATATCAGTATTTTTATGTGGAATATCTCTGAAATTATGTGAGATCTAACGTTAAAACCACTTGATCTTACCGGATCTAACGAATATCTATTAGCCTGAATGATTTTTGGCCCGGAATTTTGATAAGGGGGGGCCAGCCCCCCCTCATTAATCACTTAATAAGTCTCTAATTATATGAGATCTAACGTTAAAACCACTTGATCTTACCGGATCTAACGAATATCTATTAGCCTGAATCATTTTTGGCCAGAAATTTTGATAAGGGGGGGCCAGCCCCCCCTCATTAATCACTTAATAAGTCTCTAATTATGTGAGATCTAACGTTAAAACCACTTGATCTTACCGGATCTAACAAATAGCTTCCAAAATAGCTAACTGTTTGGTCAATTTTTTGATAAGGGGGGGCTGATGACGGGTTAGCCCCCCCAGCAAATAACTGTTAATATTGCTTCTTCTGTGTGAGATCTAACGCAAACAACGGTTGATCTAACCTGATCTAACAAAGATCTAACAAACTGCATAAGATTTTTTCAAAAATTTTGATAAGGGGGGGCTAACCCGGCAGAGGTCAATGCAGCAGCCATTGCTGGCAGCCAACTGCTCAATAGATCGCACGATCTAATCACACAGGCACATGCAGGCATACCCACACACAATCAAATTCACAGGCATACGATCCATGACAAAATCACACACACACACATACGATTCGCAGACATACACACGCACACATACACACGCTGCAAACTTGAAACATTATTTCAAAAAGACACTTTTTTTTTTTTTTGTTCGTTTCAAAGTACAGCCTCTTTACACATCACATCGCAGGTCCACTCTCCCCCCTCTGCTGATCTGATGCTCAAAGAGGCCACAATTGGTCCCAACCGTGAGGCGCCATTACTGTTGTGGAATTTTAGGCTGCTGTTTGCAGAGCACACAGCCTATAATTCCTGTGCTCTATAAGCACACACTTGAGATTCATCTTCTTGAAGTAATGCTATCATTAAGTTTAGTTTGCTAAAGATCCACTCACCGTTCATTCCCATTCATTCAAGAAAGGCAGCACCACAAAAGCTTATCTTCTTATCAGGCCATTCCAGCAAAGACTCCTAAGCCGACGCCTACTCATAGGCTTTTATTAAACTCAAAAGATCTCAAGACAGGAGGTGATTGGCTGCAGCAACCAATCCCCTCCCCATGGGAGGGAACCTCATAGGATGTTCCCTCACATGAAAATGACAACACTTGGACATTCCTTCCAACAGGATATGTCATACATGAATATAATAACGTAGGATGGCTTAAGTTACCGTTGATAGGAATTCCTATTCTGCGCTATTCCATAGAATAACGCATAATAAGATTATACTATTATTGAATGGGGGAGGGAGGCTATCTGCAGACGCACGCTACGAATTCCAACCAATGTTGATCAGGCACAGCCGAGACAAGAGCGCGCATTTGCCCATAACCAATGATGTCATTGCAGAGTGAGGATACCCCCTCCTCAACGATCGTCCATGCTAATGCACAGAGGGCCCCCGTTGGCGGACATATCCGCACCCTGCAAACATCACACTCCAACCTCAAAACGTTTTCCCCTATCAGACGGGATTCAACCAGCCTCAGACTACCCCAATCAGCTCTTTTAGAGCGGGTTGCGGAAGTACTAACACTGGGTGACACTATGACGATACATAATAAATACATCTCCATAAAAATCTCCACAACAGGTGAGAGACCCTGACACCCCTAGCTGACCCCCCATCTCCCCCCCCATACACACCATGTAACCTGCCCCAGTGATCAGGCTGCATTGATGGGCACTGGAGTTGGCTGCACTGATGGGCACTGGTGAGGCTGCATTGAAAAACCAGGTGGGCCATGGATGGTGAGCTGATTCGGCGGTTCAATGGGCCACTTGACTGAACTTGCCCCCTAGGCCTAAGGCCGCCAGCCCTCCCCTGTGTGTGTGTGTTGTCTCCGGGTGCCCTAGGCCCAGAGGCCTTGTTCCGGTTCCACCTCAGGCACCTTTAGCCTGGGGTGAGGTACTACCTCACCGTTCCTGTCCGCCTGGGCACGGAGGCCCAGGAGTTGCAGTAACGGCCCGGAGCCCAGCAGCCTTCGGCTGGGGTCCACAAGGGATCGAGGAGTCCAGGGTGCCGCCTTGCGAGGGGACCCGCACCCTAAGAGAAGGGAGGACTTGTTCCTTGGGACCGGTGCTGTGGACGCGGTGAAGGAAGGGGTCTGTTGACTCTCTGGGGGGACGTTTTCTCCCTGAAAGGGGCTATGTCCTAGGAAGGAACCAAGGTTCATCAGGTCAGTGGCAGTGACCATGTTCGCCAGGTCAGTGGCAGTGACCTTATTCACAAGGTCTGTGGCAGAGACCAACCTCATGGTCTGTGGCAGAGACCGTGCGCCAAAACTGTTTGAGAAACCTGAACAGTCAGAAGAGTTTGAGCTACGTTTGTGCCTGGACCTCCTCCACATCTTAAAGCTGTCCTGTGTCTTTGCTCCAACCTTTCTTCTATCCAGTGGCGTAGCGTGGGTTGTCAGCGCCCGGGGCAAGGCAAGAAATTTGCGCCCCCTAACCTGCGGCCTTTTTGCACTCCCTGAGTCCCTTCCCTTCCTACAATAGTACTGACTACATGATTCCTAGACTGACCATTACACTTGCTTACCTGTCCACTGCAACTGACCTACCCGATTCCTACACTGGCCACTACACTACACTGACCACCAGGGCTGGTGCAAGGATTTTTGACGCCCTCCCCCCCGGCTGCGCCCTGACTCCACTTTACCCTGCAACACATTTGACCTTAGAAAAAAAGAAGCCCTAAGGCTAATGCTGCGCTAATATAAGAAGATAGTAAAAAAATGATGATAAAGTGTATAAGAAAGCAGCTGGCACTTAAGTTCAGTACTAAAAAACTTAGGATAGATAGCAAAAAATGGAAAGAGTGCAGCTCTATGTGGTTAAAACCATGCATGAAATTAATGTTAAACCTTGAAATGTAAACAAATGATATGTGAAAAATAAATATATGAAAAAGGAATTAAAAAGAAAACGAATGCAGAGTCCAAAAAGAACACAACATAGTCCGTGAAGAGTTCATTCCAAAAGCAAATCTGTGAAGGGTTAACTCCCAAAAAAAGACAAATTGCTTGCCAAAAAAAGTGAAGATAAATTTCGGTGAATAATAAGTCCCAAAATAAACCAGGGTATTGCCAGAGAAGTAGTGAGCGATACAAGTCTTCCCAAGAGCGGCGTGATTTTTCAGGTGTGATGCCGCGTACACACGATCGATTTTCTCGACGGTGAAAACACCGTTGAGAAAATCGATGGGAAAAACGAGGGAACGGCTTGGTTCCCTACACACGTCTGTTTTTCCCGACATTTTTCTCTTTGTCGAGAAAAACGACCGTGTGTGGGCTCCCTGGCAGTGTTTCCCTATGGGGAAAACTGCCGCAGAAAAAAACGACGGGAATCACGACGAGAAAAATTAGAGCATGTTCTAATTTTTCTCGTCGTGATTAATGCCGTTTTTCCCGTCGAGAAAAACAACAAAGAGCCCACAGACGATCGTTTTTCTCGTCCAAAGGAAAAAATTTCTTTTTTCTCGACGGGAAAAATGGTCGTGTGTACGCGGCATGACACCCAAGTGATTAATATCTTCCTTTCCAGATTGTGCATCGGCTATCTGGTAAGTAAGATATCACTTGGGTGTCGCACCTGAAAAATCACGCCGCTCTTGGGAAGACTTGTATCGCTCACTACTTCTCTGGCAATACCCTGGTTTATTTTGGGAATTATTATTCACCGAACTTTATCTTCACTTTTTTTGGCAAGCAATTTGTCTTTTCTTTTTTTTTTGGGGAGTTAACCCTTCACGGATTTGCTTTTGGAATGAACTCTTCACGGATTATGTTGTGTTCTTTTTGGACCCTGCATTCGTTTTCTTTTTAATTCATTTTTCATATATTTATTTTTCACATCTCATTTGTTTACATTTCAAGGTTTAACATTTATTTCACGCATGGTTTTAACCACATAGCGCTGCACTCTTTCCATTTTTAGACCTATCTGACCCCTACACTGACACCCTGACACACCTACCTGACACATACACTGACCCACTGACCTTACACCTACCTGACACATCCACTGACCTTACACCTACACTGATCTACTACACAGACCCACCTGACTCCTAAAGTAGGAGTCCTACTTCCTGCACTACTCACACCCCCCCTCCACACAGCTCGGTGCCAATACATCCTCCTTACCTCTGTCTGCCAGGACTCTCCTCATGACCTCAGCACTGGATCTGAATGTGCAGAATTCCTTCGCAGTCCCGGACTCCCCACCAGCGCCATCCACCCGCACCTCCGCTCCATGCTCCCATCTCCACCGAGCCTCGCCCTCCGACACACAGCGCTATACCAGAGTAGAGGGACAGGCGGAGGAGAAGATAGCGGCCCCGGCGGCTCACACAGTGCTTGTTTCCCGGCGCACTGTGATTGGGCGTATGGCGGTCATGTGCGGAGGCGGGACTTCTAGAGCGATCACAGACAGGCCAGCCACACGCCGCACATGACCCCCATACGCCCAATCACAGGGCGCCGGACACTAAACATGGCGGCCAGAGATCGGGGACACCCGGACACAGAAAATGAAAATTAAGAGGAGGCACGGAATGTGGCCCCCTAAATGTTGCGTCCGGGGGCCACGGCACCCCCTGCCCCCCACGCTACGCCACTGCTTCTATCCAAGAGACTATGTGTTGTGCAAGTGAAAATAAATATTGAGTTGAGACTTTCAGCTGGTGTGGACATTTATGTTCCTGGGGAAGTCAAGGACTTGCATCTACACACTGTAGAGGTGAGAATCATACTCAGGAGGACTTTATACTCTGGCTGCAGACAAGGCCCAAAATCAACACCGCCTAACCAATGGCGTCCCTAGGGGGGGACCAGAGGGGGCCCTGGCCCCCCCAACATTATGCTGTGCCCCACCATGTGCCCCCCCAAAAAAAAAAAAAAAATTTTTTCGCTCGGGCTTCTGCTGGGGTAACATAGTCTCTCCTGAGAGGGAGAGCGTCCCCAGTCAGCTCCTGTGGGGGATTCCTCCCCCTCCCTCTGCTCGCTGACACTGCATAATGCGAGCGCTCACACAACCACAGCCGCTCAATCTGCTCCTTTCCCTGCACCCTCATTGGCATGGAGAAGAGCGAGTTGCAGGAAGGACTCCACAAGCACTGTGGGAGGGGGGGAGGGGGGCCCAAGCCTTCATCTCAGTTACTGAAAAAACAGACTGATTTCTCCCGTCCTTAGGACAGGAGAACCAGCCTATAAATTCCGAGAGTGGTGACTGCAAGCTGAGCCGAGTGTCAGTCTATGACACTCTTTCACAGCCCAGCGAGTCCAGCCACCCCCCCTCACTCTCTTCACATACGAGCAGGGAGGAATACAGCTCCTCCTCCTCCTTCCAGTCCCGCCCACACTGTCCCAGCGTGCTGTATCTGAAGAGAGGGGATGTGTGGGCGGGAAATATGAAAATCAGCAGCATTCCAGGCTGTGTGTGAATGATGCCTGAGATTCTAGCGTAGACCATGGGTAAGTGTGTGCACTGCAGACTGCAGTACACTGTAATCACTGAACTGCATTATCTCCATCCCTTCTCTCCCCCATCTGTCTCCCTCCCCCTCTCCTGTTCTTTCAAGACATTCACAATTTACTTTCGCTTTCAGTTAGGCAGGGAATATACGCATCCACAGATTGCAGGAAAGAAACTTGCATGATTCCCCCATCAACACAGACAGTGCTGACAGGGGAATATCCCTCCTGCCCAGCAATTGTATTCCCCCGACAAACAGTGATTATCACTAGTGACTATAGCAACCACTAGTGATAATCATAAGAGAATCTGCTCATTAATGGTTCAAATCTCAGCCAGTTCCTGCTGAACCAGCTGAGATTTAAACTGTCTATGGCTGGTCTTAGCTCTTAGGCAGCCCATACATTGATCACTTTTTTTCATTCAACTATTAGGTTGAATGAAAAAAAAAGGAAATTATCCAATTCCCCCATCTACACATTATAGGTGGATGGGGGAATGTTCCCAGTGTGGACCAGTGCTGGAACAACCAGAGTTGCTGTCCTGTCCCGGCTATTCACAGCGCTGGTCTCTGTCTCCATGGCAGCGGCGGCAGCACATTGGAACCCAGTGCTGGTTACTTTATGGGGCTGATGTACAGGAGGGCCAGCTCAATTTGTTGTTAGAGATGGGCTGGGCATGTTCAAAATTCCACATGCCAGAGCCTGCCAGGAAGCCCACACTGCACAGCGCTAATCACAGGCAATGAGACATTTCCCGCTCCGCAGCTCCACAGATCAGGAAATGTCTCACTGTCTGTGATTAGCACTGTGGAGTGTCGGCTTCCTTGTGGGAGATCGGGCATGTGGGATTTTAAACACACCTGAGCCCATCTCTATTGGTTGTAGACAGTTGAGCTCCCTGCAGGTTGCTTAGCAGCAGTGGCGCCTTCTCTGACATGCTGATCGGGATGCAATCCAGGTGATGCTCCTAGTCAAATCCTAGTGTTAAATATCAGTGATTTTATTGATCAAAGCCCACACTTTACAGGCATAGAGCCCACATGGCCGCTGAACATAGAGTTTATATATATATATATATATATATATATATGTGGTTGTACTCTTGATGCTAATAAATACTGTGTTTATTAGATCTGACTGGGAGCATCACTAGGATCACATCCCGATCAGCATGCCAACAGAGAAGGTTATACAGCATTACTGCTGCTAGGTGACCAGCTGGGGGCTCGGCTCTCTATAACCAATAGTGCCAGCCTTCCCCTGCATGCACCCATAATGTCACCAGCACAAAGTCCTAATAGACTGCCACCGGTGCCAAGGAGACAGATGCCAGACCAGCGCTGTCAATAACAGGGACAGGACAGCTGGGGAACCCCACAGTGGCAGAACACCAGGGCCCGGTGGCAAGACAACCTTTGCAACCCTGATAGTTCTCCCACTGCTTTGGACCCTTATATTTTCTTGGTGTGCTGGTGACATATATCTCTTGTTTTCTGCCACCCTGGTGGGGCCCCAGTATAGTAGGAAGGGAGCTCACTACAGAACATGTGAAAGGGCCCGTTGTGGGACCGTAGTAAAGGGCCCGAGGATATATATATATTTGCATTTTATAGTTGGCCCCCCTACTTTTGTCCCTGTCCCCCCATGTGCCCCCCCTAAATATGAAAGCTGGAGACGCCACTGCGCCTAACCTCTTAACACAGGAGGGTACGGGCTTGTGGTGCGGTGTGCCCCTTTTTCCTGAGAGGAGCCGAAGCAGACAGGTAAAAGGGGGTCTGTGCGCTACAGACCTATCACTTGTCCACCGACCACTGACCTCACCAATCCTAAGATGACAGAACTGGAGAAATCCTTACCGTCTTCCACCATTATATCCGTAACCAGTAGTGTATTTAGGTTTTGTGCTTCCCTAGGCCTGATTAAACTCGTGACCCCCTAATTTAAATATGACCCACCCCTTCCTGTCAAGGCCACGCCCTTTCTGTTTAAGACTCGCCCTGAAATTTTCGAGTGGGGACACTGGTTCTGAGGGCCTGGGGGGGGGGCGCAATGGATTCCCTTTATTTGCATAGATTTCCTCTCACTTCCTGTTTGGCTATGGGGCAGGAAGTGAAAGGAAATCTCTGTAATGGGTCAGGGATGGTAAAAAATAAACTGACAGGGGCTATAACCCTCCCGTATTCTATCCAAAATGAAAAGTGTTGCCTATAGTTTTACTTTAAGCATAAATTTATGGGAGGGTACTAAGAAGATATAACCATGCCAATGGTGCAGCAGAAACATGTAGCACAGTGAGGAAGGTTTGTGGTTTGGGATGATAGGACAGTCAAAATTAGAAGCAGCATCCACCCCCCCCCCACAGTTGCGAAATGCCGGCCGCCCACATACCGGAAGCAGTGCGGCCACTTTATGGGGGCGCTAGACTAATTTTCCTCTCAGCCCAGTCCGCCCCCATAAGACTGGTGCTACACTAACAGTGTAGCGCAAGCTGGTGGGGACTCTTTCCGTGCTGCCCCCAGTGGCGGACTGACAACTCATGGGGCCCCCGGGCAATAGGAGATTATGGGGCCCCCGGGCAATAGGAGATTATGGGGCCCCCCAGGAAATAGGAGATTATGGGGCCCCCAGGCAATAGATTATGGGGCCACACAGTATACACACACACATATACAGTATACATACACAGTATACACACACAGACACACAATATTTACACACAGTATACACACAGAGTATACATACAGACACACAGTACACACACACACACACACACACAGTATACATGAACACACTGAGAAGGTACTGGAGAGGCGGGGCAGTTATAATCTTGTGATTTTTAGACCAAAAGGATGTCGGTAAGGGACATTTCTGGGACAGATGTAAAAAAACACAGATTTTTACATACTGTTCCTGGTTTTACTGAGGCTGGCAACCCTGATGGGGCCCCCTAGTGGCATGGGGCCCCTTGGGAGGTGCCTGAGTGCCCGAATGGTCAGTCCGCCCCTGGCTGCCCCCCTGAAAAGTGCTGCCCTAGGCCTGGGCCTTGTTGGCCTAGGCCAGGATACAGCGTTGCCCGTAACCATACCCTGATGAGCAACAAGCAACTAAATAATTTTATGCATAATGAGCTTGGAAGATTTCTTGAGGTGAGGCACAAGTCAACTCGGGACATGGACAGCTGTGGATTGTGCAATTATTTGGAATATTAATGTCAATGTGGTTTGTAGTATAAGTAATTACTTGAAGATAATTACTCCATGTGCGTCCTACAGAAAATTATACAAATTGTACGAGCCAGAGGCCTAATCACTGATTGGGAAATCCCTTTTACGAGTCCTCTTGTTGATATATGATGTGAAAAAAAGCATCTACAAAATATATTCAGGGTTGGATTGTATTGATTAATTCTGCAGAGGAGGAAATAAATCTTCTCACACTACCGAGATATCTTCTGTGGGGTAGAATGAGAAATAAAAAAACAGTAACATTATGTATAAAAAAAAGGAAAAAAATAGGGACAAATGATCTATTATTACACGGGGACCATAAATCATAGGGAGTCCTGTGCCGCCCACCTATCTTTGCACCAATGGGCTTATTAACTATGTTCCCAAAATCTATGGAATTTTTTTGAATGATATGGAGCACAAATTGTGACATTGACGAGACGTATGTAGCGACCTCACCCCTCTCACCCCTTCTCATTCACGGCTTGTCTATCTCATCTAGGGGTTAATACTGGGGGGAGGGATGAGATACACTACGGCTAGTGATGAGCCGAACACCCCCGGGTTCGGTTCGCACCAGAACCCGCGAACGGACCGAAAGTTTGCGCGAACATTAGAACCCTATTAAATACAATGGATGCGAACGTTCGGATTCTAAAGTGCTAATTATAACGACTATTATCCATGTTATTGTCCGAAACAGAGTTTGGGAACCCGGGTTCTGCACCAAGGGACATGTATCAATGCAAAAAGAAGTTTTAAAAACGGACGTTTTCCGGGAGCAGTCATTTTAATGATGCATAAAGTGAAAAAAAAAAAGTCAAATATTCCTTTAAATATCGTACCTGGGGGGTGTCTAAAGTATGTCTGTGAAGTGCCACGTGTTTCCCGTGTTTAGAACTGTCCCTGCACAAAATAACATTTCTAAAGGAAAAAAAGCCATTTAAAACTGCTTGCGGCTTTAATGCAATGTCTGGTCCCGGTAATATGGATGAAAATCTTTAGGAAAAATGGCATAGCTACCCCATCAACCCCCCCCCCCCCCCCTACTCCAGCCCATTACCAGCCCCTTTGGGTCTTGTATGGATATTAAGGGGAACCCCGCACACAAAATAAAAAAGCCCCTATATACTCTGAACAGGCGGTGCATACAAGACAGGGACTGTAGGTTTGTTCTTATGTAGAATCTGTTTGTAATTTTGAACAGCTGCATTGTTTAAGTGTAGCTCCATGCCAAATTCCTTTTTTTTAGCTTTTTGGAAAACATAGGGAACGGTTATCACCCCTGTCACATTTGTTTTGCTGTCTGTGCCCCTGTTCAGAACATTTCACCTCACTTTGCGTCCCAATGACAACTGTTTTTGAAATGTGGTGTTTGTATTGAAACAAGGATTGGTGATAAAGCATCAGTAGAGAGGAGACACCTTTCTCCCATATTAATTCTTACAGGAGAGAATTTTCCTTCCAAGGGGTAGATTTCCTCTCACTTCCTGTTGTCTTCTTCCATTTGCAAGTAGTAGTAGTTTGTAAGTTGGATGTTTGAAAGTAGGGACCTTCCGTATATACTCTGCAGAAATTGGCCCCTTAGGTGTTGGTGTTGGCACAACACTGAAAGCACTCACAGTTATTCTTGGTGGGTGCTGGAACGCCCTGCTGTCAAGTATAATATCAGGAATTGTAATAACATATAATTGTTGATCAGTGGTAGTAAAAATTGGGCCTTTGATGGTGGTGCTGGTGCCACAACACTGTAAGGCCTGACAGTTACTCTTGGTGGGCGCAGCAATGGTCCCTGCTGTGAATTATTAGATCAATAATTATAATTGCATGCCCCTGTTGAACAGGGGCTGAAAAATTGGGCCTTTGGTGGTGGTGGTGGTGGTGATGGTGGTGCTGGTGGCACAACACTGTAAGGCCTGACAGTTACTCTTGGTGGGCGCAGCAATGGGCCCTGCTGTGAATTATTAGATCAATAATTATAATTGCATGCCCCTGTTGAACAGGGGCTGAAAAATTGGGCCTTTGGTGGTGGTGGTGGTGGTGGTGGTGATGGTGTTGCTGGTGCCACAACACTGTAAGGCCTGACAGTTACTCTTGGTGGGCGCAGCAATGGGCCCTGCTGTGAATTATTAGATCAATAATTATAATTGCATGCCCCTGTTGAACAGGGGCTGAAAAATTGGGCCTTTGGTGGTGGTGGTGGTGGTGATGGTGGTGCTGGTGGCACAACACTGTAAGGCCTGACAGTTACTCTTGGTGGGCGCAGCAATGGTCCCTGCTGTGAATTATTAGATCAATAATTATAATTGCATGCCCCTGTTGAACAGGGGCTGAAAAACTGGGCCTTTGGTGGTGGTGGTGATGGTGTTGCTGGTGCCACAACACTGTAAGGCCTGACAGTTACTCTTGGTGGGCGCAGCAATGGGCCCTGCTGTGAATTATTAGATCAATAATTATAATTGCATGCCCCTGTTGAACAGGGGCTGAAAAATTGGGCCTTAGGCACTGGTGGCACAACACTGCAACCCCTCACAGATACTGTACTTGGAGCACAGCAATGAGGCCTGTTGCAAAGTATTGCATCAAAATTTTTAATTACACGCCCCTGTTAAACAGGGGCTGAAAAATTGGGCCTTAGCCACTGGTGGCATCACCCATAAACCAAAATGATCTTCCAAGCTATCATCGTTAATCGTATCATTGAGGAGGAGGAGGAGGAGGATAGCCAGACAACATAACAGCACAGGCACTCAGCATCAGCATCAGTCTTGAAGGGATGTGACATTTTAAAATCAATTAGTCTGTTATATCAGCATCTGGTGTGTGGTAGCTGGTGGTGATCCAAGACTGGTTCATCTTGATGAAAGTCAGTCGATCAACCGAGTCGGTGGACAGGCGCACCCTGTGATCCGTGACAAATCCTCCAGCAGCACTGAATGTGCGTTCTGAAAGAACGCTGGATGCAGGACAGGCCAGTAGCTCAATTGCATACTGTGCAAGCTCTGGCCAGTGATCCATCCTCAAGACCCAGTAAGCCAGAGGATTTTCGGTGGGGAAGGTGTCCAAGTCTGACCTTGCCCCTAGGTATTCCTGCACCATGTATATCAGACGCTGGCGATGGTTGCTGGAACCGATCATACTTTGGGGCTGCGGACTAAAGAATTGTCTGAACGCATCGGTCAGACGGCCACCTTCCCCACCGCTCCTTCTTTGACTGCCCAAAGCCTCAGCAACTCGTTGTCCAGGACCAGGAGTTTGTAACCTCCCAGTCTCTGGGAACGCGTTGCACAGACCTTTCTGCAAGGCCTCCCGGAGTTGTCTCATCCTCTGCTCCCTCTGCGATGGTACGATAAGGTCTGCAACCTTACCCTTGTACCGTGGATCAAGGAGAGTGGCCAGCCAGTAATGGTCCCTCTCCTTGATCCGAAGAATACGAGGATCCTTCCGCAGACTTTGCAGGATCAGGGAGGCCATGCAGCGTAGGTTAGCTGAGGCATTCAGTCCGGAGTCCTCTGGGTCACTAAGGACGACATGATCCGCAGCCACCTCCTCCCAGCCACGTACAAGTCCACTGGTTTCTTGGGACTGTAAATCATCCCTAAAAGACTGCTGCTGATGATGCTGAGTGCCAGCCTCCACCTCCATGCTGACACAATCCTCCTCCTCCTCTTCCTGTGCGATGGGTGGGACAGAAGGAACACTGTCTGGGTAAAGGGGGCCTTGAGAGGCAAGGAAGTCCTCCTCTTCCTGCCTCTGTTCTGCCTCAAGTGCCCTGTCCATTATTCCACGCAGCGTGTGCTCCAACAGGTGGACAAGAGGTACAGTGTCACTGATGCATGCACTGTCACTGCTCACCATCCTCGTGGCCTCCTCAAATGGTGCCAGGACAGTGCATGCATCCCTGATCATGCCCCACTGGCGTGGTGAAAAAAACCCGAGCTCCCCTGACCCTGTCCTGGTGCCGTAGTCGCACAGGTACTCATTGATGGCCCTCTGCTGCGTGTGCAGCCGCTGCAGCATGGCCAACGTTGAGTTCCACCTGGTGGGCATGTCACATATAAGGCGGTTCTTGGGCAGGTTCAACTCCTTTTGAAGCTCAGCCAGGCGAGCACTGGCATTATAAGATCTGCGGAAATGCACACAGACTTTCCTGGCCTGCCTCAGGACATCCTGTAAGCCTGGGTGCCTGCCCAAGAACCGCTGCACCACCAGGTTAAGGACGTGAGCCATACAGGGCACATGGGTCAGTTGTCCCTGTCGGAGGGCGGAGAGGAGGTTGGTGCCATTGTCGCAAACCACCATTCCTGGCTTAAGCTGGCATGGCGTCAACCACCTCTCGGCCTGCCCCTGCAGAGCAGACAGGACCTCTGCCTCAGTGTGGCTCCTGTCCCCCAAACACACCAGCGCAAGCACGGCATGGCATCTTTTTGCCTGCGTACTTGCGTAGCCCCTTGAACGCCTACGGAGCACCGCTGGTTCCGAGGACAAACCACAGGAAGAGGCCATGGAGGAAGAAGAAGAGGAGGGGGTGGAGGAGAGAGGTGTGTCACAACCAGTAGTAGCATTTTGGAGGCGTGGGGGTGGAACAACCTCCAACACTACTGCACCTTGTCCTGCATCCTTCCCAGCTGCCAAAAGAGTGACCCAATGGGCCGTGAAAGAAAGGTAACGTCCCTGTCCATGCCTGCTGGACCATGAGTCAGCGGTAATATGCACCTTACCGCTGACCGCCCTGTCCAGCGAGGCCAAGACATTGCCTTCCACATGCCTGTAGAGAGCCGGAATAGCCTTCCGTGCGAAAAAGTGTCGTTTGGGAACCTGCCACTGAGGAACCGCACATTGCACAAACTCACGGAAGGGGGCCGAGTCTACTAACTGAAAAGGCAGCAGTTGAAGCGCTAGCAATTTAGCCAAGCTAGCATTCAACCGCTGGGCATGTGGATGGCTGGGAGTGAACTTCTTTCGACGGTCCAGCAGCTGGGGCAGGGAAATTTGCCTGCTAGAATCGGACGTTGGTGTACTGCTAGCAGAGTGCTCGCAAGTACTTGCCTGTGACACACCTAATTCTACACCTTCATTCCTCTCAGAGCAGGTTTCAGAGAGGAGTGAAGGTATAGTGGGGTTGGAGATCCCAGCTGATGCGGTGCAAGAAGAGGTCAGCTTTGTTCTTTGGTGTGGGTCTTTAAGGTAGGCTTGCCAACGAGCTGCATGGCAGGTCAACATATGTCTGATCAAGCATGTGGTGCCCAAGCGGCTGATGTTTTGGCCACGCGATATACGCTTGAGACATATGTTGCAAACAGCAGCTGTGCGATCTGATGCACTCGCCTCAAAAAAGGCCCACACCAAAGAACTTTTTGAATGACGGGCAGAGGCAGCGCCCTGCACAGGCGGAGCTCTGCGGTGTGATTCCGTCGGTGTGCTGCCCATACGCTGGCCACTCAAGGGCATCCTGCCTCGTTGGAGATGTGCCTCCTCCTCATCCTCCTCCCCCTCCTCTCTCCTATTAGGCACCCACGTGGAGTCAGTGACCTCATCATCCCCTCCCTCCTCATCACTGGAGCCAATCTGGCAGTATGCTGCAGCTGCTGGAACATGACTGCCAGATTGGTGTCCTTCTTGAGCATCCCCTCTCTCTGCTCTCACGCTGCTGCCTTCCTCTAGCTGGGTATCATCATCAGATCCTTCCAAACGCTGGGCATCCTCCTGGAGCATGTACCCAACACGGTGCTCAAACAGTTCGGGGGACTCCTCAGGAGGAGGGCATGGTGGGTCTAGGAAAGGATTGACTAATGAAGATAATGATACCAGAGAAGAGGACGCTTTGGCAGCTGCTTTGCCACTACCCTGAGCCTGGGTGAGAGAGGATGAGGAGGATGAGGTGGGCTTGGTCATCCACTCTACCAAGTCTTCGGCATGATGTGGCTCAACATGTCCAGCTGCCGAAAACAAGGACAAGCGTGTCCCATGGCCATGTGCTGATGACAATGCACCGCGTACACGACCAGCACTGTTGCCCCCAGACACAGAGCCTGCTTGCCCTCTTTTTTTGCCTCCTGACTGTCTGCCTCTCCTTGGTTGCCTTCCAGACATTTTAATGGATGGCCTGCAGGGAGATGGGAAAAACAGCAATAAGGGCTACCTTCAGGTGTATATTGTGCAGGAGGCTTAGCAACAATGACACTGACACTGTCCCCTGCCTATCCTTCTCTGTCCCTAAACACAAGGATTGAAAATATGGTTCAGCAAAAAAGTTTTAGAACAGAATAGCACACTGACACTTTCCCTCACTGTCCTACTCTGTCCCTCCCTACAAACAAGATTTAGCACAGAATAGCACACTGATAATTTCTACGAGTGTCCTTCTCTGTCCCTCAACTCAGGGATTGAAAATATGGAACAGCAAAATAGTTTTAGAACAGAATAGCACACTGTCAGTTTCCCTCACTGTACCTCTCTGTCCCTCAACTCAAGGATTGAAAATATGGAACAGCAAAATTGATTTAGAACAGAATAGCACACTGTCAGTTTCCCTCACTGTACCTCTCTGTCCCTCAACTCAAGGATTGAAAATATGGAACAGCAAAATTGATTTAGAACAGAATAGCACACTGTCAGTTTCACTCACTGTACCTCTCTGTCCCTCAACTCAAGGATTGAAAATATGGTTCAGCAAAATAGTTTTAGAACAGAATAGCACACTGTCAGTTTCCCTCACTGTAGCTCTCTGTCCCTCAACTCAAGGATTGAAAATATGGAACAGCAAAATTGATTTAGAACAGAATAGCACACTGTCAGTTTCACTCACTGTACCTCTCTGTCCCTCAACTCAAGGATTGAAAATATGGTTCAGCAAAATAGTTTTAGAACACAATAGCACACTGTCAGTTTCCCTCACTGTACCTCTCTGTCCCTACAAACAAGGATTAGCACAGAATAGCACACTGTCACTGACACTCTCCCTACCCATTCTTATTTGTCCCTAAACACAAGGAATCCAGGATTAGTAAAGGAAAAAAAAATGACACTGTCCCTGCCTATGCTTCTCTTTCCCTGCTCCGGAACACACTACACAAGGCCGCCGCGTTGGCGGCCTTTTATAGTGTGGGGCGTGTACTAAACCCCATCAGCAATAATTGGCCACAGGCATCCTGCCTGTGGCCAATCATTGCTCTCCTCGCTGCCGGCGCTGTGATTGGCCAAGCATGCGGGGTCACAGTGCATGCTTGGCCAATCACAGCGCCTGGATGACACTGCGATGGCGTAGTGCATTGTGGGCCGTTCGCGTCACTCGAATTTGGCGCGAACGGCCCAAATCGTTCGATCTTCGTCGAACGATCGAACAGCCGATGTTCGAGTCGAACGTATGTTCGACTCGAACACGAAGCTCATCCCTAACCACGGCCCATGTCCTCCAAAGTGTAGAGGTGAAGGCCAGAACTATCAGGCTTTGTGTAGGTGTCCCAGAGTCAAATCCTCTCCTCGGATTGACTCCCCTTTGCTCCTAGTAACCAGAGTTCCACACACTGAATAGGTCCAACTCGTATTTATTCTTCTCAATAAATAGTCATACAGCACAGACTGGTTGAGACCCATATACCACTTCAGTATTTGTGGGGAGAAGGCCAAGGCACAATTCGTCTAGATATAGCTAACCACTGTGGTATCACCAGTGGCGAATAGTCAATGCCACTGACTATATGAGGTAGAACATGAATTACCTTCGCTAGCACAGCCCCGGTCAGGGGAAGGAAATCCGTCCAAGGGAGTCACCGGAGGCCTCTCTGTCACCAGCAATGCTGCGCTGGACTCTCCAGAGAAGTTCCGCTCACCAGTCTTCTCGACCTCAGACACGGACACCCAAGGAGTTAGGGCCCCCTCGGATTCCTCCACCCTCGCGGAACTCAGTCGAAGGTACTGAGCTCCAGGCTTCCGCCATAGTACCTCACCCCAGGCTAAAGGTGCCTGAGATGGACTCCATCTCCCACTCCGGCCAGGTCAAGGGCACCTGGGCCCGGAACTCCGGAACGCCAGCACCCAAGCTGAAGGTGCCTGGGTGCGGCTGCGTCCTCCGACTCTGAACCCCAAGGTCAGGGCGTCCGCCCCTTTTATCCCCTCGCCCTTTGCATCACAGCAGGTTCCCCGCCCTGCTGTACCAGTGCCAGGAAAGGACAAAAAGGAAACAGTCTTGCGGTGAGTGTTCAACTCCAGCCCATTGCGACAACGCCACCTGCAGGCCGCAAGGAACCTCACACCACCAGAGTCCTCCAAGAACCACAAAAGGGTCTCAGATTCCCCTGACAATCAATGCATCTGGGTTACACTACCACCCAGATGCCTCCCCTGAAATCAAACACCCGCTACACGTAGAATGGAATCTCGGTGTAATGTGGACCGGGTGCTCTGACGAGAAAGGTCCCCCGTCGGATAATGCCTGCCCTGGACTGCGCAGGCGTAGCGCTTGCGCAATAGGGAGAACACACTGAGCCGCCGAAAATCCCCGAACTAGAACAGCTGTTCATCAGCTGTACACGGCGCCTGCGCACTCAATACGACATTGCGGCGCACGCTTCCAATGCTCGTGCAACTCGGGTTATTCATTGAACATAGCAAGGGGCGGCCGCATGATGGGCAGAGCTCATACAATGGGCGTGCCAGATGTATTATTGAGAAGCGCGTAATGCCTACAGAAGAGGCCGTATTTTACAATGATGGGCAGAGCTGATAATTTGGGGGTGGTTTTCTCCATAAACTACACGTCTTTGCGGGGCGGGTTTACACAACTTAAGGGATACGGTCTCTTCTGTAGGCATTACACGCTTCTCAAAAATACATCCGTGCACTCCTATTGTATGAGCTCTGCCCATCATGCGGCCGCCCCTTGCTATGTTCAATGAACAACCCACCCCTTGCAGAGTTGCACGAGCAATGTGGTATTGATTGCGCAGGCGCCGTGTACAGCTGAGGATCAGCTGTTCAAGTTCAGAGACTTTCGGCGGCTCCGTTGCGCTCCGTACTGCGCAAGCGCTGCGTCTGCGCAGTACAGGGCGGGCATTATCCGACGGGGGACCTTTCTCGGCACAACACCGGCAGGGACGGGGCAGAAAAAGAAAATGGTGGTTGGTTAAACCTCTGTCTTCCTTCTCTAGGAGAATAAAGGCTCCTCTGCTGTGGAGATGTTAATGAAGGAAATAGCGAATCTTACAGCGTAAAAAATATTCAATTTTATTAACCACTTCAATACTGGGCACTTCCGGGCCATTCCTGCCCAGGACAATTTTCAGATTTCAGCGCTGTCACACTTTGAATGACAATTGCCAGGTCATGTAACATTGTACCCAAACTACATTTTTATCATTTTCTTCCCACAAATAGAGATTTTTTTTGGTGGTATTTGATGATCACTTCCTGGGGTTTTTGTTTTTTGCTAAACAAACTAAAAACGACCAAATTTTTTTGAAAAAAAAAAGTTTTTCTTAGTTTTTGTCATAAAATTTTGTTTTCCCCTTCACTGACGGGCACTGATGAGGCAGTACTGATGGGCACTGATGAGTTGGCACTGATAAAGTCGCACTGATGGGCATTGATGAGGAGGCACTGATATGTGTGTAGCGGGGTGTTCCCCTTTAATGCAGAGAGACAAGAAGTTCCAGGTGAGAGGTGAGTCAGGAGGAAGTAAAGAGACATTATGGAAGTGAAAGCAGAGGAGAGAGAGACTACATCTCCCAGTACATCTTGCAGCACCCAGGGTGCATTGCTCCAGAACAGAGACTGCTGGGGCAGACTTTATAAAGGGGAGGCGGAGTTTTGGTCGGCCTCTTTGGACACCCCTCTCCTAGCAAGAGGATCTCTGTGCTGAACTGCTGTGTGCACAAGGCCTGAAGCCTGGGCCTTGTGCTCCTTTCCAAAGAGCCCTCTGCCAGCCTAGCAGAGCCTTAGAGACATCTAATCCTCCTTGCTGCAGTACACCAGAAGGATTGAAGACTTGGATGTCGGTGGATTCCTGTTCCCAGACGAATCGATGGAGGAAACGGACTTGGACTTGCCCGGGTGGTGAGAGCTGTTTAAAGACAGATACTTTATCTTTACTATTCGTTGGGATTACAAAGTTGTTCTTCAAGTGCACCACCGAAAAGATTGCTAGCGAATATTGTTTCGCTGAACTTCCATTTAGATCAGTCAGGCCTGACTGCATAGGTAGACATTGCTGGGTGTTAGTCTACCCATGAGGGGAAGTAGCTGTAAAAGGGCAGCGCTAGAGTTACATAGCAATACTTTATTATTCTGATTACTCTGTTTATCTTTATTACTGTTTATTGCAGGGATCTGCAACTTGTTATACTGTTGTTTATTACTTGCCCATTAGCCTCAGTAAAATATCTGGGTAAAGTACATTTGGTGTCAGTTCCGCTTACTTTAATAGGAGTTTTAAAGTATATTCTGTGTATGTTTGTTATAGGACTGCGTCACCAACCGTTGCGGTCACGCGGTCCTATCCCTCTATCACCAGCTGTGCCACGGGAGGTTAGAGCCGATTGCCAGGGGTTGACAGCAGTGCACTACAGGGCCCAAATCAATATCAGCGGCTCTCTTAACTGGGGGTAGCGCTTCACGTGGGGGCTCGAGTCCGGGATCCTTGTACGTTGCACGCTGCAATCAAGCCGGTCAGAAGTACCAGCATGGACCCGCTGGCAATGTCACAGTGGTGCGCAGTGATTGGCGCCGATCCAACCACGGCGGTAGTCATTGTACTCCCGGGGGAAAGATGGAAGGAAGAGGAGATAAAACAGCTCGTATTGTTACTGTCTCCGAGCCACAAAGCATGGGTGATGGATTTTAGGCCAGATCCAGTGATCTCGTTTACATACGCACTGGTAGAATGGAAAAACGAAATCCCAAAGCATTTTAAAAGTCAGAGTATACAAGCCATAGATAATCAGATCTATCACTTGATACATACGCTGCCAGTGAAGGAAGAATGGTTTCAGACACCAAAGCCATCACTCCCACAATTATCTCCACCACTATCCCCTAAAGCAGAAAAGCTTAAGGAACTATTAAGCCCGGGATCACCGCTGGCCGCTATAGGGCCTGAATTGTTGAATGCTCTAGGAGACCTTGTAATTAAGTGCCAGAAAAGCAGTACGGTGCATGTGGAGGCCGGTTACCGGAAGCTTAGCACCTTCTCAGGGAAGCTCCCCGTCCCTGCGGGGGAGGAAGATTTTGACACTTGGGTGGAACAGGCATTGCAGGCAGTAGAAGCATGGGAGGTGCCTGAGGCACAGAAGAGACAGCGAGTCTTAGAAAGTCTGAAAGGTGCCGCAGCAGAAGCGGTGAAGAGCTTCCGGTTTGGAAATGAAAACTGTACAGCTCAAGATTGCCTGGCCATGCTGCAGGAAGAGTTTGGTCAGCTGGAGAAGGTGTCAGAGATGATTTATCAAATTGAACACACTCTCCAGCAGCCGAATGAGAAACTGTCAGAATATGTTAGAAGGCTGAACAGGCAGTTATGCAAGATTGTACTGAAGAAAGGAATGCTGCCCAAAGATGCAGATGAAGCACGCATGAAGCAGATCATGAGGGGAGCGCGGCGCTCAGACCCGGTCTGGCTGCACCTGAAAACCTCAGGAGGAGGAATGTCACTAACCTACTCTGATCTAATAAAAATTATTAGGGACGAAGAGGCGCTGCAGGAAGATCAGCAGGTGGCCAAGGCGAATGTCACACCTGTACCAGTGTTGGTCCATTCGGTCAAGAGCCCGGAAAGAGATGCGGAGGTTGACACTCTGAAATCGCAAATGGCCCAAGTGTTGGAGATGCTGACCTCTGATGGAGAAAGATCAGAGAAGACGAGAGAAACCAAGCCCAAGAAAGGAGTTGCTCCCGAACACCTCAGCACCGGCCTCCCTACAGGACCGAGAAGAGGTGATTTGCTATAACTGCGGAGGGAGTGGCCACTTTGCTAACGTATGCTCCAGCCCAAAGAAGAAGAGAACAGATAATTGCAAGCCGGCGGGAAACTCCAAAGGGCCCCGGTGAAGGAGTCAACCGGGTGCCCATCATCTTCAGTGCGCTCCAAACTAAAAAAAAAGGCCAAGAATGGAGGAGATAAAACTCCTAGGAGGAGGTATAGTACACCCCCACCAAGATGCACCCCAGAGGGAGGGGGCAAGACCCCTCAGTGGAAGTACAGCACCCCAAAGAAGGAACATCCACCTAAAAGGAACAATAACATCCCTCAGCGGGTTTGTGCCCCCATTGAGAGGGAGAAAGTCAATGCATGCCAGGCTCAGGAAAAATTAAAGTCCAAAAGGAGCAGGGCAAGGGTCGAAAGCCCAAAAAAAGAGGTGACCCCAGTCCGGCCATACCCAAAGGAACTGGTGGGCCCGTCTCCTACTGTGCCCATTCAAGTGGAAGGAGTCTATACTAAAGCTCTTTTGGACACCGGAGCACAGGTGACTTTACTATACCGGGACTTCTATGATAGGCACTTGAGTCATCTGCCTATCCAGAAGATAGAAGAGCTGGAGATATGGGGACTTGGAACCCAGAGTTTCCCTTATGATGGGTACCTGCCCATAAAGATGACTTTCGACCCATCCGTGGCTGGGAAGGCTGAAGTGTTTGACACCCTGGCAGTTGTGTGTCCCCGGCCGCCTTGAGCCAGCAAGATTTCCCTGATCATTGGGACAAACACGGATCTAGTCAGGAGACTCCTGACCCCTCTAGTGAAAGAGAGAAACCATTCAGCCACCAAAATCCATCCCATGCTAAAGACGGCCTACCAACGACTGGTCTTAGAGCAGAAGACCCCGGTAGAGGGGATAGGGAAGGTGTGGAGACTTGGCAGAGAAGGAGTAGTGCTACAGCCCGGAGAAGTAACCTGTCTTAGGGCCACTGTGAAGCTTTCGTGGGAACAACCTGGCCCCTTTGTCATGCTGGAATCAGACCCAAGGGAAGAGTCCTCAGGCCTGGAAGTGATACCAGAAGTGATTCCGTTCAAGGCCCTGAAGAAGGCCCATGGCAGAGTTCCGGTGAGTGTTAGGAACACTACGGGAGGACCCATGGAGATCCCTGCCAGAGTGTTGCTTGGTCAGGTGAGCCCTGCTGCCCCGGTCACTTGGTCCGAAGTCAAGGGGACGGGTGACGGAGGAGATGTTTGGGAGAAACTGTCCGTGGAAAACCTGAACCTACCCAGGGCTTGGAAAGAAAGAGCCAAGGCCCAGCTGACCAGGTGGGAGAAGATCTTTTCCGAAGATGAATTCGATGTGGGGTGTGCAAGAAGTGCCACCCATCGGATCCGCCTCCAAGAAGATAAGCCCTTCGAGAGAGGGTCAGGCGGGTCCCCCTGGCAGATCTGGAGGATCTGAGGGAACAACTTGTAGAACTAAAGAAGACTGGTGTGATCCGGGAGTCTAGAAGTCCCTATGCCTCCCCAATCGTGGTGGTCAGAAAGAAGAATGGGTCGTTGAGGCTTTGTATCGATTACAGGACTCTCAACAGGAGAACCATCCCTGACCAATACACCACGCCAAGGATAGAAGATGCCCTACAAAGTTTGTCTGGAGCCAAATGGTTCAGTGTGATGGACCTCAAGAGTGGGTACTATCAAATCCCTATGCACCCAGAAGACAGGGAGAAGACAGCCTTCATAACCCCGGTGGGATTCTTCGAATTCAATAGGATGCCTCAGGGTCTGTCTGGAGCTCCTGCTACCTTTCAACGCCTTATGGAGAAGACTGTTGGAGACATGAATCTTATAGAAGTCCTTGTGTACTTGGACGATGTCATTGTCTTCGGGAGAACCTTGGAAGAACATGAAGCCAGGTTGGAGAAAGTATTGAGAAGACTCAGCGAAGAGGGACTTAAGCTTTCCCCCGAGAAGTGTCGGTTCTACCAGTCTTCTGTGAACTATCTGGGGCACATAGTGTCTGAAGAAGGGGTGGCCACAGATCCTGAGAAGTTGGAAGCAGTCACTTCCTGGCCACGACCCACCACAGTAACAGAGCTCAGATCCTTCCTGGGGTTCTGCTCCTATTATAGGAGGTTTGTGGAGGGGTTTGCTCGGATTGCCCGCCCGTTGAATGAATTGCTAAAGGCAGAAGGGGAAGAGGATGACTCAGGGCCCAGGAGGCCTGGTGAGTCAGTTCAAGATCAGTGGAACCCAAGGTGTGAAGAGGCCTTTCATGCTCTGAAGAGGAGCTTAACCACTGCCCCAGTCCTGGCCTACGCCGACCCTACCAGACCTTATGAATTACATGTGGATGCCAGCCATGAGGGTCTAGGTGGTGTACTCTACCAAGAACATGAAGGACAACTGCGACCAGTGGCCTATGTGAGCAGGAGCCTGACCCCCTCAGAAAAGAATTACCCCACTCATAAGCTGGAATTCCTGGCCCTCAAATGGGCGGTAGTAGACAAGCTAAAAGACTACTTGTATGGGGCAGAGTTTACTGTGAAGACAGACAACAACCCCCTGACCTACCTCTTCACCACCGCGAAACTAGATGCCACCGGACACAGGTGGTTGGCCGCATTGTCTGGATTCAACTTCAGTCTGAAGTACAGACCAGGAGCCGGAAATAGGGATGCAGATGCCCTGTCCCGGAGGTCTCATGCCACGACAAATGACTGGGAAGATTGGACCCAAGTGGCACCGGACGGGGTGCGGGCCCTTTGTCAAGGGGCTGAATTCCAAGCCAGAGGAGGCTCCAGAGCAGAAGAAATAGGGGTTACCATGGTAGGAGTCCCCAAACACTATTGTGGGGTAACTCAACTGGAGGAAGACAACCTACCGAGACTGTCCAAGAAGGAGTTGAGGTGTGACCAATTGGAAGACCCCATGGGGAGATTGGTCCTCGAAGCTCTGGAGAATCAGGATCCCAACAAACTCCTACATCACCCCTCAAAGGAGGCTCGCCTGTTGAGGAAGGAATTGGACAGGCTACAGGTACATCAGGGAGTGGTCTACCGAAGGGGCCCCTCTGATGACTCAGAAGATAAGTGGCAGTTATTTCTTCCAGAGAAGCACCGAGAGACTGTACTAATTGCCCTGCATGACCATCATGGTCACCTAGGGGCAGAAAGGACCTTCCAGCTTGTCAGAAATCGGTTCTATTGGCCCTGCATGAGGGCAGAAGTAGAGGAGTATTGCCATTCCTGTGCACGATGCATTCAGAGAAAGACCCTACCCCATCAAGCTGCCCCAATGGGCCACTTACAGAGTCAAGGCCCAATGGATCTGGTATGCATTGACTTTCTCTGCCTCGAACCCGACCTGGGTGGATTGGGGAATGTTCTGGTAATAACCGACCATTTCACCCGCTATGCTCAAGCTTTCCCAACCAAAGACCAGAAGGCATCCACCGTGGCCAAGATACTTATGGAGAAGTATTTTGTCCATTACGGATTACCACAGAGACTCCACTCAGATCAAGGAAGGGACTTTGAGAGTCGGTTGATCCGAAGACTTTTGGATTCATTAGGAATAAAGAAGACCAGAACCACGCCTTACCACCCACAAGGAGATGCTCAGCCGGAGAGATTTAACCGGACCCTGCTCAACATGTTGGGAACCTTAGAAACAGAGAAGAAGCAACACTGGAGTCAGCACATATCAGCCCTAGTACATGCCTATAACTGTACCACAAGTGACGCCACTGGCTACTCCCCTTATCGACTTATGTTTGGGAGAGAAGCAAGGCTACCTGTGGACCTGGCCTTTGGCACTTCTATAGACAATACCTCAGCTACATCCCACAAGGGATACGTGGACAGACTTAGACGTAGCTTGCAGGTGGCCTATGAACAAGCCCAGGCGGCTTTGGATCAAAGGGGGGCCCGCAACAAGAGAAATTTTGATCTGAAGGTTCGAGTGCAAGATCTGCAGCCCGGGGACCGAGTACTGCTACGCAATCTGGGGGTCCCTGGAAAACACAAGCTTGCCGACAGGTGGAGATCTGAGCCCTATGTTGTCTGTAGGAAGTTGCCCGGTTTGCCTGTCTACAAACTAAAGCCAGAAGGAAAGGTGGGTCCACTGAAGATGTGGCATCGGAACCACCTGCTCCCACTTGCTGAGGCAGTCAGAATACCTCCCGTGAGAGACTCCCCTGAACCGGCCTCTATCCTGGATATTCCTAGGCCGAACACTCGGTCCCACACCTCTCGAGCCAAAGATGGGGAGGCCTCCCAATTGAGTACAGATGAAGGTGGAGAACTGGACTGGCTGTGGCCTCCCTCGACTCTGGGAACGTCCGCCATAGATCTCCCAAATAGAGGGGATACCCCAGATGCAACGCTGAATCCGGAGGCTACTGAATTCATACCCTTCAGTCCCTCAGCTGATTACTGGGAAGATGTTCCTGACACTTGCGCTGAGGAGGACTCTAGAGATTCCATACGTCAGTCGACTTCTGAATCAGAGGTTCCAGAACCAGCAATGTTACCTGAACTTACTCCTGAAGAAGAGCCTGTGGTGCCAGAGTCAGAAGAACCAAGAGAGCAGAGGGCTCGCAGAGTCATCAGGCCTCCCAAGAAACTAACTTACCCCCAAATGGGGATGAGCTCAGAGGACTCTGTTGTAACGGCTAGGAGAAGTGTTGAACAACCTGATCCTTCCACCGTCCATTTGGTAGAGGGCAACCCCAGCTCACTCTCTGGCACAGTTAGTCAGGCCACTCATGGTAGTGTGACCTGTGGGCAAGAGAGTTCCATCCCAAAGTTTTGGTGGGAATTCCCTATGCCAACATCATGCTCGACATTGTCCAAAATGGTAAACAGTATTTGTTGAAGTTTATCTTTGGGGACCAAAGAGTTCAAGTGGGGGGAGTGTGTAGCGGGGTGTTCTCCTTTAATGCAGAGAGACAAGAAGTTCCAGGTGAGAGGTGAGTCGGGAGGAAGTAAAGAGACATTATGGAAGTGAAAGCAGAGGAGAGAGACTACATCTCCCAGTACATCTTGCAGCACCCAGGGTGCATTGCTCCAGAACAGAGACTGCTGGGGCAGACTTTATAAAGGGGAGGCGGAGTTTTGGTCGGTCTCTTTGGACACCCCTCTCCTAGCAAGAGGATCTCTGTGCTGAACTGCTGTGTGCACAAGGCCTGAAGCCTGGGCCGTGTGCTCCTTTCCAAAGAGCCCTCTGCCAGCCTAGCAGAGCCTTAGAGACATCTAATCCTCCTTGCTGCAGTACACCAGAAGGATTGAAGACTTGGATGTCGGTGGATTCCTGTTCCCAGACGAATCGATGGAGGAAACGGACTTGGACTTGCCCGGGTGGTGAGAGCTGTTTAAAGACAGATACTTTATCTTTACTATTCGTTGGGATTACAAAGTTGTTCTTCAAGTGCACCACCGAAAAGATTGCTAGCGAATATTGTTTCACTGAACTTCCATTTAGATCAGTCAGGCCTGACTGCATAGGTAGACATTGCTGGGTGTTAGTCTACCCATGAGGGGAAGTAGCTGTAAAAGGGCAGCGCTAGAGTTGCATAGCAATACTTTATTATTCTGATTACTCTGTTCATCTTTATTACTGTTTATTGCAGAGATCTGCAACTTGTTATACTGTTGTTTATTACTTGCCCATTAGCCTCAGTAAAATATCTGGGTAAAGTACATTTGGTGTCAGTTCCGCTTACTTTAATAGGAGTTTTAAAGTATATTCTGTGTGTGTTTGTTATAGGACTGCGTCACCAACAGTTGCGGTCACGCGGTCCTATCCCTCTATCACCAGCTGTGCCACGGGAGGTTAGAGCCGATTGCCAGGGGTTGACAGCAGTGCACTACAGGGCCCAAATCAATATCAGCGGCTCTCTTAACTGGGGGTAGCGCTTCACGTAGAATTGATGGGCACTGATAGGCGGCATTGATATGCAGCACTGATGGGCACCAATAGGCAGCACTGATGGGCACTGATAGGTGGCACTGATGGGCACTGACAGGCGGCACTGATGGGCACTGACAGGCGGCACTGATGGGCACTGACAGGTGGCTGTAAAGGGCACTGACAAGCGGCACTGATTGGCACTGACAGGTGGCACTGATGGGAAGCACTGATGATGAGGTACTGATAGATTACTGACAGGTGTTACTGCTGATCACTGATTAACACTGCGGTGGGGCACTGATTGGCATTGCGGTGGGCTCTGATTGGCACTGTGGTGGGCACTGGCACACTTTAATGTTGGGACACTGTTGGGCACTGATTGACAGGTGATTTGCACAACTGGGGTGGCTGTGCTGATAATCAATGTGCTGATTATCAGCACAGACCCCCCCCCCCCCTGACAGTCAGGATAACAGAACTACTTCCTCGGCTGTCATTCTGCATACGGCGGGCGGGAAGTGGTTAAAACACAAAGAAATATTGTAAAAAAAAAAAAAAAAAATCACACTCACATTTGTAGGTGCTTATAAGAACCGGCACTGGGACATGATGGGTGATGTCATAAGGATGTGACGTCACGTGGGATTTCTACACATGCACAGCTACAGCCATTTTTTCCTCCCTAGGCAAGCCGTACATTCTCGGTGCCAGTTCTTATAGGCACCAACCAATGTGAGTGTACATTTTAAAAAAAATTTCTGTGTGTTTTAATGAAATTCAAGGGTTTTAGGCTGTGAGATCCTCTCTGGTAATTTATTTGCATGCATGATGGTACACCATCTGAGAAGGACCCATAGGAACAAACCATTGGAGACTTGTCGGTATATCCCCAAACACAAGCGCTACTGACCTGACTAGTGTAGCACACCCCACATAGGAGCTGAAGATGAACAGGGATCCCCCTACCAACCAGGCACACCGAATTTCACTCCTAAAGGATATGACAGGCCTCTTGTCAGTTCAGTAACAGCCCTTTACAGGCAGGAACTCACAGTCCCTTAAAAGCAGCACATGTGTGGTATAACGGTGTGTAACCTTTCCTCCAGCTTCCTCTGTGGACACTGGTCCCAGCACCACCTCTTCAAGCAATGCTAACCCACCTGGCCTCTTTACCAATACCAGCCTACCCGGCTGATTCTTCACCAGCCCACCCAGTTGACTTTCTATAGATCTCTAGTCAGGGAAAGGAAGAAGACTTAAGCCCACCACTGTCTTGAAGGGAGACTGGCTACATGTTGCTGTCTCCCTCCTTTCGTAGTCCCACCAGTGTTGAATTAACCACTCTGTCCTCTCTTTGTCCTCTCTGTGTTGAATTAACCACTCCGTGCCTCCAGCAAAGCCTCCTCCCTTGTGTCTTTGGCAGGTTCCTTCCAGCATCTGAGCCCCGGCCCAAGGCTGGACACTCCCCTCCCCCCCGACTAGGGGATATCCCTCGGGGCCACCGACAGCCTCCTCAACACTGTATCTCCATCTTCCACCCAACTGCCCCTGCTGGCCTGGCCCATGTCTATTTATGGATTGGTATCAGCCTCTTGCCAGCCCACTTCTGGGGATTGGCTGAGGCCCCACAAATATTCATGGCAGCCCCTCTTAGCCCCGCTCTCTCATTCTAGAAGGTTCTCCAACCTTCCAGACACTAGGGGAAGGCACCGGACAGCTGCCAGGATAAGTCAAGTGAGAAGAGAGGAGAAAGGCATGTGATCTAATGCATGGATAAAATTGATACAGTTTATTTTTTAAACAAAGTAGATAAATAAAAGGAAATTACTACGTAGTCATAGAAACTAGGTTACAAAGTGTTCATTTAAAATTAATTGTGCCCATGCAAGGGCAAATGCTCAATGGTAGGCTACATGTTTCAAGGGGTTCCCTCTTCATCAGAGCCTTTGAAAACGAAAGAGTCTGCCTAGTGTAGTAGATTTATATAGAGAAGAGCGGCTGATTGGGAGTTGAATCACATAATGGGTGGTATATTCTCCATTGTTCTGGGATCCCCGAGTGTCAGTGTGTCATTGTTCTGGATCCCCCAAGTGTCAGTGTGTCATTGTTCTGGATCCCCCAAGTGTCAGTGTGTCATTGTTCTGTGACCCCCAAGTGTCAGTGTGTCATTGTTCTGTGACCCCCAAGTGTCAGTGTGTCATTGTTCTGGGACCCCCAAGTGTCAGTGTGTCATTGTTCTGAGACCCCCAAGTGTCAGTGTGTCATTGTTCTGGATCCCCCAAGTGTCAGTGTGTCATTGTTCTGGATCCCCCAAGTGTCAGTGTGTCATTGTTCTGTGACCCCCAAGTGTCAGTGTGTCATTGTTCTGGGACCCCCAAGTGTCAGTGTGTCATTGTTCTGGGACCCCCAAGTGTCAGTGTGTCATTGTTCTGAGACCCCCAAGTGTCAGGGTGTCATTGTTCTGGGACCCCCAAGTGTCAGTGTGTCATTGTTCTGGGACCCCCAAGTGTCAGTGTGTCATTGTTCTGGGACCCCCAAGTGTCAGTGTGTCATTATTCTGGGACCCCCAAGTGTCAGTGTGTCATTATTCTGGGACCCCCAAGTGTCAGTGTGTCATTGTTCTGGGACCCCCAAGTGTCAGTGTGTCATTGTTCTGGGACCCCCAAGTGTCAGTGTGTCATTGTTCTGGGACCCCCAAGTGTCAGTGTGTCATTATTCTGGGACCCCCAAGTGTCAGTGTGTCATTATTCTGGGACCCCCAAGTGTCAGTGTGTCATTGTTCTGGGACCCCCAAGTGTCAGTGTGTCATTGTTCTGGGACCCCCAAGTGTCAGGGTGTCATTGTTCTGGGACCCCCAAGTGTCAGTGTGTCATTATTCTGGGACCCCCAAGTGTCAGTGTGTCATTGTTCTGGGACCCCCAAGTGTCAGTGTGTCATTGTTCTGGGACCCCCAAGTGTCAGTGTGTCATTGTTCTGGGACCCCCAAGTGTCAGTGTGTCATTGTTCTGGGACCCCCAAGTGTCAGTGTGTCATTATTCTGGGACCCCCAAGTGTCAGTGTGTCATTATTCTGGGACCCCCAAGTGTCAGTGTGTCATTGTTCTGGGACCCCCAAGTGTCAGGGTGTCATTGTTCTGGATCCCCCAAGTGTCAGTGTGTCATTGTTCTGGATCCCCCAAGTGTCAGTGTGTCATTGTTCTGGATCCCCCAAGTGTCAGTGTGTCATTGTTCTGGATCCCCCAAGTGTTAGTGTGTCATTGTTCTGGACCCCCAAGTGTCAGTGTGTCATTGTTCTGGGACCCCCAAGTGTCAGGGTGTCATTGTTCTGGGACCCCCAAGTGTCAGTGTGTCATTGTTCTGGGACCCCCAAATGTCAGTGTGTCATTGTTCTGGGACCCCCAAGTGTCAGTGTGTCATTGTTCTGGGACCCCCAAGTGTCAGTGTGTCATTATTCTGGGACCCCCAAGTGTCAGTGTGTCATTATTCTGGGACCCCCAAGTGTCAGTGTGTCATTATTCTGGGACCCCCAAGTGTTAGGGTGTCATTGTTCTGGACCCTCAAATGTCAGTGTGTCATTGTTCTGGGACCCCCAAGTGTCAGTGTGTCATTGTTCTGGGACCCCCAAGTGTCAGCGTGTCATTGTTCTGGACCCCCAAGTGTCGGTGTGTCATTGTTCAGGGACCCCCATGTGTCAGGGTGTCATTGTTCTGGGACCCCCAACTTGCGTCAGTGTTATTGTTCTGGACCCCCAAGTCTCCAAAATAACGAAATTGTCTAAAATGTGTTAAATGAATTTGGAACTAAACGTATTGCACATGCTGCCTGCAGTCACTGCTCTTGGCTGGTGAAAGACAAGAAAAGTAGAAGGTTGGTGCCTCTGATGTACCATTCCTGGGTTGGCATCTCCACATTGCAAAGTTAACTCTACACCCGTGGGCAGCCAGGCCCGATGCCAGGGAAGGTTGCTTCATGGGGACAGACCCTGGCAAACATGGGCAAACATGCTAGAGCAGAAAAAGGGGACCTCGGTCATGTTAGCAGCCAGTGCCAGGGGGTGGGAATGGCAGCTTAGAATGGGAGTATCCAGGTCAGGAGGGGTGATACCCGCAGCAATTAGTTTCTTGTTTTTCTTCATGACCAACTCCCATCTCATCAATGCCAAGAAACAAAAAAAACTAGTATGGTGAGCCCACCACCCAGACTCTGATTGGCTATTAGTTTATTTAAAGAGCCGGTGATGTAAAAAAAGTCTCGACCTATGCAGGGTCTCGACCGCGTCACTTCCGGTGCAGCTACGTCAAAAACACAGCTGATGGCGGCCTCGACTGCGCGTGCGCGGCTTCACCGCACCTATACCGCGCATGCGCAGACGCTCGGTTTAGTCCGTGAAAATTCTAGACTCGAGCGGGCGGGCGGAGGCGTTGCGAATTGCTTAACATCGTCGCCAGCACCACCTCCAGACCCGCCCCCAACACGCCCCTAGCTTGTATATTATTGGGACCGAGGTCGAGAGAAAATATAGAGCTGCACCGCCTCCAGCCCCGCCCCTAGCCTGCTCTACTGAAGGGGGGCGGGCCCCCGTACATAGCACTGAGTCCAAGTACAGTACTGTGCATTGTTCTGCCATCAAATATGCTGCCTCACTGCACCTAGCAAACGCAACCACTGTGCCCGTCATACGCAGCCACTGCACCCAGAAAACGCAACCACTGTGCCCGTCATACGCAGCCACTGCACCCAGCAAACGCAACCACTGTGCCCGTCATACGCAGCCACTGCACCCAGCAAATGCAACCACTGTGCCCGTCATACGCAGCCACTGCACCCAGCAAACGCAACCACTGTGCCCGTCATACGCAGCCACTGCACCCAGCAAACGCAACCACTGTGCCCGTCATACGCAGCCACTGCACCCAGCAAACGCAACCACTGTGCCCGTCATACGCAGCCACTGCACCCAGCAAACGCAACCACTGTGCCCGTCATACGCAGCCACTGCACCCAGCAAACGCAACCACTGTGCCCGTCATACGCAGCCACTGCACCCAGCAAAACGCAACCACTGTGCCCGTCAAACGCAACCACTGTGCCCGTCATACACAGCCACTGTGCCCAGCAAACGCAAACACTGTGCCCGTCATACGCAGCCACTGCACCCAGCAAACGCAACCACTGTGCCCGTCATACGCAGCCACTGCACCCGTCAAACGCAGCCACTGTGCCCGTCATACGCAGCCACTGTGCCCAGCAAACGCAAACACTGCCCGTCATACGCAACCACTGTGCCCAGCAAACGCAACCACTGTGCCCGTCATACGCAACCACTGTGCCCAGCAAACGCAACCACTGCACCCAGAAAACGCAACCACTGTGCCCGTCAAACGCAGCCACTGTGCCCGTCAAACGCAGCCACTGTGCCCAGCAAACGCAGCCACTGTGCCCGTCATATGCAGCCACTGCGCCCAGCAAACGCAACCACTGCACCCAGCAAACGCAACCACTGCACCCAGCAAACGCAACCACTGCACCCAGCAAACGCAACCACTGCACCCAGCAAACGCAACCACTGCACCCAGCAAACGCAGCCACTGCGCCCAGCAAACGCAACCACTGTGCCCAGCAAACGCAACCACTGTGCCCAGCAAACGCAACCACTGTGCCCAGCAAACGCAGCCACTGCACCCATCAAACGCAGCCACTGTGCCTATCAACCGCTGCCACTGTGCCCATCAAACCCAGCCACTGTGCCCATCAAACGCACCCACTATTGACGCCACTGTGCCATCAAACTCAGCTACTGTACCTATCAATTGCTGTCAGTGTGCCCCATCAATTGCCGCTACTGTGCCCCATCAAATGCTGCCAGTGTGCCCATCAATTACCACTAATGTGCCCCATCAAATGCTGCCCGGCACTTACCTGTCTCGCAGCGGGTCAGCGGCGGTGTCCTGCACGTCCTCCATGTCTTCTTCCGTCCTCTCTCAGGCATCCAATCACAGCGCCTGACGTTTCAGCCAATCAGGGGACCGGTAACAGACTCGAGCACCTGATTGGCTAAGAGGCGGATTAGTGTTAGCAAAGCGAATTCCTTTGCTTTGCTAACACAACGCTGAGTGAACAGAGAACGCCCAGCATGGCGCCCGCTGTTCACCTTTTTGGGCGCCTATTAGAGCCTATGGCTCTAATCAGGTGCTTCCAAAAAACACCCCCGCCGATGTAATTCAGGTGCCCGGTGCCCGAAAAGGGGCCGGACACCTGAATAGGGGGTGTCAGCAGTGACCATAGATAGATTCATGCAATGCATGATTCTATCTATGGTGATAGAGTGGTGCCAGGAGAGAGGGGGCGGCACCCATGCTCCCCTTATGGAAGCACCGCCACTGCGTACTCTTTGATCTTTTGAAAAGTGTGATGTTAAGCCGTAGCTGTGCTCCTTCGGGATATGCTGCTCGCGCATTCGTGCTGTTGGAGGGAGCCCAGACCACCATAGACGAGGGACCTGCAAACTTGGTCATGGTGAGTGAGATCATCCCATATCCCACTCCATCTTGCCTGAGGACAGGGACTCCCCCCCCCCCCCCGAGGACAGGGACTCCCCCCCCCCCGAGGACAGGGACCCCCTCTGAGGACAGGGACCCTCTCCCCCCTCTGAGAACAGGGACCCCCCCCCCCCCCGAGGACATGAAAACCTTCTCCCCCCTGAGAACAGGGACTCCCTTCTCTCCTGGGGACAGGGACCCCCATCTTCCCTGGGGATCGGGACCCCATCCCCCCCCTAAGAACAGGGACCTGATCACCCTGTGTGTGCCAACCTCACTGCCCTGCCTGCCATGTGTCCTGTGTGAGGGCCCTCCTGTGACAGCTCTTATCAGAACTTCATCCCACTTTGTGATCCCCCTACATGACAGATCCCTCTGTGTGCACCCCTTACATGGGGAACCCCTCTGTTTGCTACCCCTACATGTCTGCATACTCTGACCACAACCTGTACCATTTCCACATCCTCTGACTTCCTCCTATATCCTGTACACATGTTCTAACCACCTCCTGTATCCTGTCCGCAGCCTCTAACCATCTCTTGTATCCTGTCTGCAATCTCTGACTATCTCTTGTCTTTTATGGTGTCTGCAGTCTCTTAGGGAGAGTCTGGAGAGGAATCAAGAGTGAGAGCGTCGCCGGGATTGGGATTATGGGAGGAGTCAGACGTGTATGGACTGTGGAGAACAGACTATAGAATAAAACCAGAGCCACCAACCAGGAGCCATCTAACTGAGACCTGCACGCTGCACCGGAGAGGAGGTCAGTGACAGCGCCGTCAGGCCAGTCTGAGGGGGGTCACTGATGTAAGGGGGGAGTGAATGCAATTATGTAAGGGGGCACTGATATAAAGGTTTTCCCTTATATCAGTAACACCCCCCCCCTTACCTTAGTGTATTCACTCTGCGGAAGGTGGTCTCTGGTCACCAGAGTCCCCCCCCCCCCACATCACATTTCCCGGCATTCCCCTTTACATCAGAGTCGGCAGGCTTCCCCCTTACAGTGCAAGGGAACTCAGATGTAAAGGAAAATGCTGCAGAGCATAATCTAAGGAGGAACTCTGATGTAAGGGGTGCTCTGGTCACCAGAGACCACCTTATATCAGAGTCCACTGCATTCCTATTTACATCAGAGTTCCCACTTACATCAGGGTCTGCAGCATTGCCCTTTACATCAGTGTTCCCCTTTACATCAGGGTTCGCAGAGTTCCCCCTGTAAGATTAGAAGGGATGGAGGCCCGGAGACATGTCCAGAGAACACAGAGGATATAGGATACATGGGATAGATTAGAAGGGATGGAGGCTCAGAGACATGTCCAGAGTACACAGAGGATACATGGGATAGATTAGAAGGGATGGAGGCCCAGAGACATGTCCAGAGAACACAGAGGATACATGGGATAGATTAGAAGGGATGGAGGCCTCCTCTGTTTTCCCTGGACATCCATCCCTTCTAATCTATCCCATGTATTCTCTGTGTTCTCTGGACATGTCTCCGGGCCTCCATCCCTTCTAATCTATCCCATGTATCCTCTGTGTACTCTGGACATGTCTCCGGGCCTCCATCCCTTCTAATCTATCCCATGTATCCTCTGTGTACTCTGGACATGTCTCCGGGCCTCCATCCCTTCTAATCTTACAGGGGGAACTCTGTGAACCCTGATGTAAAGTGGAACACCGATGTAAAGGGCAATGCTGCAGACCCTGATGTAAGTGGGAACTCTGATGTAAATGCAGTGGACTCTGATATAAGGTGGTCTCTGGTGACCAGAGCACCCCTTACATCAGAGTTTTTCCTTAGATTATGCTCTGCAGCATTTTCCTTTACATCTGAGTTCCCTTGCACTGTAAGGGGGAATCCTGCCGACTCTGATGAAAGGGGAATGACGGAAAATGTGATGTGGGGGGGAGGGGGACTCTGGTGACCAGAGACCACCTTCCGCAGAGTGAATACACTAAGGTAAGGGGGGGGGGGTGTTACTGATATAAGGGAAAACCTTTATATCAGTGCCCCCTTACATAATTGCATTCACTCCCCCCTTACATCAGTGACCCCCCCCCCTCAGACTGACCTGATGGCGCTGTCACTGACCTCCTCTCCGGTGCAGCGTGCAGGTCTCAGTTAGATGGCTCCTGGTTGGTGGCTCTGGTTTTATTCTATAGTCTGTTCTCCACAGTCCATACACGTCTGATGCCTCCCGTAATCCCAATCCCGGCGACGCTCTCACTCTTGATTCCTCTCCAGACTCTCCCTAAGAGACTGCAGACACAATAAAAGACAAGAGATAGTCAGAGATTGCAGACAGGTTAGAGGCTGCGGACAGGATACAGGAGGTGGTTAGAGGCTGCAGTCAATAGGTGGTCAGAACATGTGCACAGGATAGAGGAGGTGGTCAGAGGATGGCGGACAGGATACAGGAGGTGGTTAGAACATGTGTACAGGATACAGGAGGCAGTCAGAGGATGTGGAAATGGTACAGGTGGTGGTCAGAGTATGCAGACATTTAGGGGTAGCAAACAGAGGGGTTCCCCATGTAAGGGGTGCACACAGAGGGGTCAGTCATGTAGGGGGATTACACAGTGGGATGAAGTCCTGATAAGAGCTGTCACAGAAGGGCCCTCACACAGGACACATCGCAGGCAGGGCAGTGAGTTTGGCACACACAGGGTGATCAGGTTCCTGTTCTTAGGGGAGGTGGGGTCCTGATCCCTAGGAAAGATGGGGTCCCTAGGTGAGATGAAGTCCCCGTTGCCAGGGGAGATGGAGTTCCTGCCCTCAGGTGAGATGGAGTTCCTGCCCCCAGGTGAGATGGAGTTCCTGCCTCCAGGTGAGATAGGATCCCTGCCCCACCACCTTCCATTCTGAATACAAGAAAATGGAAGGCATCCTTGCCAACCATTGGAAGATCCTTTTGCAGGATCCAGCCCTTAAATTAATCATTCCTGTACGCCCTAAAGTGACGTATCGCAGAGCACCAAACCTTAAAAGTAAACTGGCTCCTAGCAAGCTCCGTTATCGTGCCTGTACCACTACACCATTAGTTCTCATACCACTAGTTGGCATGTACAAATGCAAAAAAAGTCTATGCAAAACTTGTCATTTTGTCCATCATGGACAAAAATCCTTTACCACAAAGGGTAAAACCTTCCCACTCAAGGAGTTTTACAACTGCTCGTCTGATTTTGTAGTGTACGGCCTAAGTTGCCCTTGCGCCTTATGTACATCGGCCGCACTATACGAGCTCTATGAGTCAGGTTCGGGGAACATAGGAGGTTAATAGAAGGAGGCACTGATCCCCACAGTGTCCCTAGACACTTCTGTGCAGCCCACAATAAATCCACCAGTGGCTTAAAAGTCTGGGTGATCGAACAGATCCCCAGCTCATTTACAGCGGCAGAACGGTTCAAAAAATTATGTGCTAGGGAAACTTTTTGGATCTACACTTTGGATGTTCTCTCACCTGGCGGTATAAACGAAGGAATTGAGATCTCCACCATTTTATAAATTATTTTACATATATCTTTGAACTGTACTCTCTCACCTTGATTTCCACCCACTTGATATTATTGTATACCCCCATGGGCCTCCATTTATTAGTAGATATTTTATATTTTTAATATGATCATTTTCATATATTTTACATATATATATTTTTCATATGGGTGTGTATATGTATGTGTATATGTACTGTGAGGGGGTTAACTCGGTAGCGGGTGTGTGTGACCCCCTGGTTGGGCTCCCCACACAAAAACAGGGCCAGCAGACGGAGGTTGTGGTTTTCAAAATCAAAAGGTGCGGTTTATTTCTCTATGTACAGTGACAAAAACACAGCAAAGCCAAAAAGAAACATAAACAAAATAAATCCTGGTCAGTTTGACCTCTGACTAAACATGCAGGTTTCCTAAACTAACAACTGGGATCAGCCTGGTGCTGTCCTAGTCCCTAAGTCCCTGGTTTAGTAAAAGTCCAAACAAATAGCCACACAGGCTTTGCCTCACCGCACAGGGGTTCACTCTCCCTAGACAGTCCACACAGGTCTTGTTCCAGGCATGAGCTAACATCTAATGAAGCTGGGAGTTCTTATAGAGGCCTTAAACGAACTGACAGGCTTCAGCTGGTCTCATCAACTCCCTGCCTGCACGACGCCCAGCCCTCTCCCTAGAGGTATGAGTCATCCATGAGCCTACTAGCCTCAGCTGGGCTTATACAACTCTCCACCCTAGTTGTATAAGTCAGCATAAAGCCTGAATCTGGGAGAAATATATCTACCCCCCTGGATGCAACCAGGTGACTTTACCTTCCTGCTGTCACAGTACGTAAATGTGTATGTGCTTACACATGTATATTTAGGCATGTATGTGTGTATGTGTGATCTTTTTTATGTATACACATATATACCTATATGTGTATTTTTAAATAATTTTTTATACTCTTTTATTGTCATATTACTGATTATTATACTTTGTGTATATGTTTAATGTGACTATAGGTGCTCTCAGTCCAATATATATATATATATATATATATATATATATATATATATATATATATATATATATATATATATATATGTTCCTCTGGGCATCAGGACAGTGGACACAGTACATATCACTGTACTCAGTCTGATGAACTTATCTCACTAGTCCTGTATAGGTACTTATATATCCTTACATCTGTGTTAATATCCCTATGTCCTTTTATATTTATATTATATTTTATGTCTATCCATATGACAAATATATATATTTTCTTCTATATTTCTTTCACAATCCTAGTGTTACCTAATAACCCATTTCCCTTCTGTAGAATTCTGTGCCGTTCGTTCTTTTTTTCCCCCTCTCCCTTCCCCCCCCCCTTCTCCCCCTTTTTTTTTTTCCATGTTACTGTAGTGACATTCCCTGTGTCACTCCTATTCCTTCCTTCTATTTTTCTTGTTTCCCCATTCATTTCCCTATTAGCATTCATAAGGAGATATCTTTCTCCTGTATATCCCCTTATCATTGATTATAGTGATCCCATTTACTTATTTACTATATATATATATATATATATATATATATATATATATATATATATATATATATATATATATATATATATATATATTCTTTTGCACAGCCACAATTTTTCGCTTGTGTTCTGTGTCATTAGTTTATGGTCATTTTATTTTTACTCAATTTGGCTTGCTTTTATTTAAATGACTAACTATTTATATTCATATCCTTATTATTTTATGAAACCATTGTTATATATTAATCTTATTTAGCCCTGTAGTCACAGCTCCCCCTATATATTTTTTTCCTATTTCCTTTTTCCCTTTTCTTTTTTCCTTTCTATTTTTTTTTTTTTTTAATGTATTCTGTTTACTTTCACTCCAGTTTCTTCTCTCTGTGATTCTTATCACATGACCTCCCTTTCCCTCTTTCAATTGGCTACTACCTTCCCCCAGCGCCACCCAATCAACTTCCTCTTTCCTCTATAACTGGCGTCTACATACTCCCGCCCTCATGTCATGTCATTATTATTATTATTATTATTATTTAGGTACTTCTATAGCGCCGTCAATTTACACAGCGCTTTACATTATACATTCACATCGGTCCCTACCCTCAAGGAGCGCGGCTTGCCAGGACATCGCTAGCCTGCACGCTCATGAAACGCGTCCATCTCTGATGACGTCACTCCCTGCTATCCAGCCACTGGTGTACTCCAAGTCTCGCTTTTGAAACATCCAACAGGACTGCTGTCCCTGGAGCCGGCTTATCCATCTATTAGAGACACTCCTGTTGCACATAGCTGAGCTGGATCACTGTGTACTGTGATCTGCAGCTGCTGGCCGTCATCCTGACATTCTGTACACGCCTGTACTAACTCATCTCCATGTGAGTGTTTTATATCTACTATTAAAATTTGTTTTGTACTGCTGCACTTAGAGGCGCCTCTCTCCTTGCTTTTCAGTCTTACTCAGAACATGGTTTCTGTTCATCTATGATGGCTGCCCTGTGCAAAGTGGATCCCCTGCATCCCTGTCTTCTCCTACATACACCATAGTATGTTGATAGATTTTATGGACTTCTTAGACCATTCCTATATATCACATAGCATTTACTGTGTATCATAACCTATTGATGTTATTTTCTGTTATATATATCTCTTCATATTTTCACATTTATTTATTTTTATTAATTTTACATTTATAATTATATTTATTTTTATTATTTTTATTTATTTTCATGTTTAACTTATTTCATTTATTATTTTCTATTTTTCATTGCATTCAATTGGGGTTATATATGTCTACGTGGTTATTGCGCGCCATTTCTTGTTTGTATACCTGTATTTGAAACCCATAGGGCAGCACATACCGCTTTTCATTTCCCCCTTTTTTTTTTTTTTTTTTCCATACATATTCCTGTTTTTCATTCTTTAAATATTTCATAATACCCCCCCCCCTCCCATTCCCTTCCCCCCAGTTCCAGGTCATTATACTATATTAATCTACTACATATTAATTTCTATTTTTTTCATTATATTTCTTACATCTTATTATTTTTACTATTTAATTTTTGATTATTCTATTTATCATTTAATTTATTCTCATTTTTATTTTTATTTTTATTATTATTCCTCCTTTTCCTTTGAAGTTATGGATCTTATTGAAGATCTAGAAGCCAACAAATATGCAGTCTTGAATGCTATATGGACAAAATTTCCCACATCCTTATTTTTGGAAAACTATGTTCTCCCCAGCAAGGTACGCCATTCTATAGGTGGGAAATGTAAACAACTGGAAAGACTTGCCCAAACCGCAAATCAACAGTGGTGGGACAAATTCTTTTTAGAAAAATACATCCTTACCAAGATCTCTCCTAGGGGTCTAAGAGTGATGAAAGAATGTCAATTTCTTGAAGCTGACAATAAGAAAGAATGGGCAGAAATTGCAGAGTTCTGCACTTCTAAATGGATGAGGATACTCATCTCTCATAGAACCGTCAGGTTCGAAAAATTAATAAATGATACACACACCCTCATCAATAATATTGTCAGTTCCAATACTCCCCTCCCCCTTTCCTGGTTCGATATACTTAGGAAAAATACCCAACATGATGAAGACAACCTTTTACATATGAAGTTGGGGAAATTTAGGCACGATTTAGATGACTTCAACCTAGATAAGGTCTTCACATGGAACAAAACGAAAAACCACCGTGTCCTACCAGCCTATGCACCTCCTTTAGAGGTTTTTTCTAGCCCATCTACATTTACTGTCCCTCCACCATCGGGTCCTGATCCCCCTCGTCCTCTGATGAGTCTAGTAATTCCGGGCCCCTTTGGCCCAGGGTTATCCCGTAGGCCATTGCAGCCTACTCGGGATCCTGGAACTACTGACTTCAGAAAAGCACAGTTGCCGAAAAATAATAAAAATTATGCTATAAAAAAACAGAATAAACACAATTCCATTCATGGCAATGCCAGTCTAATTCAAGCTCTCAATAGATTTTATAATAGACCATTAGTTCAGCCTGCAGCCACTTCACCTGGCCTTTCTGCCCGCAATAGTGCCTCCACAAGCACTATGGACACTGCGGGGTCTCCCTCTTCAAACCTCCACACTGATTCCTCTGTGGCCCCCACTCACCCACTCACCACCTCTGCCCCTACTGAAATCACCTCTGTAATGCCGTCCTCTTTTTTAGTTTCCAGTCCTCCTCTGACAGCAGCCATAAACCACAAAAAAAGAAAACTCACCGAAGAGGCTGTAGAGGAGGACGAAATAGAAAACAATCCCAATGCCATCAAATTAAGGAAACTATAAAAATATTCAATTTATCTTCTCGTTCCCTCTCTCCTGCTGACACTTCCCTTCTTAGCAGAGGTCTGAACTTTGCTCCACTCAATAAACCCAACCCTTTCTTACTCTTTAAAGATTTAAACAGATATACACGCAACCTTACCCTAAAGAGACATTTCCATATCAAAGAACAAAAGAATCAGTTAAATAATATTATATCCCAGTCCACACCCCCCACCATCTCCTCTGATGTATTTCTATATTCCTCCAACTTTATAGATGATACAGAGGACCCTTTGGTTGATGAAGAGTTGTTCCATTTACTCACTCAACACCCAGCCACCTCCCCCCCAGTCATTCACACTGCCTTTAAACCCCAATCTGTTTTCAACCCTGTACACTCTAAAGGCCCGTACATTGAAAGCTTTTACAGGGTAGTATTTTCAGACTTTCAAAAACTCTGTACACTAGCAGCCCCGAAAACTACTAATAACCTCTCGCCTTTTGAGATTAGAGCCCTTCGCAGTCTCACAGAAGCAGAAGATATAGTCATCAAGAGTGCTGACAAAGGTGGAGGAATTGTTATACAGGACCATAATGACTACCTCAGTGAAGCCAGGAGACTACTTTCAGATAGTAACACCTACAGAAAGATCTCCAAAGATCCTACCTCAGACTATACCATAGAAATTGACTCTCTAGTCAATACTGCATGTCTTAATAATGTCCTTAGTAAAGTAGAAAAATCCTTCCTTTTAAAGAACTTTTATCACATCCCCTACTTTTATCACCTTCCCAAAGTGCACAAAAGTCTGGATAATCCTCCAGGGAGACCGATAGTGGCTGCGATGGACAGCATCACCACGGGGCTCAGTTTATACGTGGATCATTTCCTTCAGCCCATAGTCCAACAATTAGACTCATATATTAAAGACGGGAGCCACTTGATGGAATCACTTTCCGTGTACCAATGGGAACACACTTACCTTTGGCTCTCACTTGATGTCAATTCCCTATACACCTCCATCCCCCATGCTTTCGGTCTCCGGGCTCTGGAGTTTTTCCTCTCGCACGATCCTCTGATAAACCCCCGTCAAGCTTCATTCATCATAGATGCCACCACTTTTTGTCTCACTCACAACTATTTTAAATTTGATGACGATTTTTATTTACAGTTACAGGGAACTGCAATGGGCGCTAATCAGTGGCGTCTCCAGCTTTCATATTTAGGGGGGGCACATGGGGGGACAGGGACAAAAGTAGGGGGGCCAACTATAAAATGCAAATATATATATATCCTCGGGCCCTTTACTACGGTCCCACAACGGGCCCTTTCACATGTTCTGTAGTGAGCTCCCTTCCTACTATACTGGGGCCCCACCAGGGTGGCAGAAAACAAGAGATATATGTCACCAGCACACCAAGAAAATAAAAGGGTCCAAAGCAGTGGGAGAACTATCAGGGTTGCAAAGGTTGTCTTGCCACCGGGCCCTGGTGTTCTGCCACTGTGGGGTTCCCCAGCTGTCCTGTCCCTGTTATTGACAGCGCTGGTCTAGCATCTGTCTCCTTGGCACCGGTGGCAGTCTATTAGGACTTTGTGCTGGTGACATTATGGGTGCATGCAGGGGAAGGCTGGCACTATTGGTTATAGAGAGCCGAGCCCCCAGCTGGTCACCTAGCAGCAGTAATGCTGTATAACCTTCTCTGTTGGCATGCTGATCGGGATGTGATCCTAGTGATGCTCCCAGTCAGATCTAATAAACACAGTATTTATTAGCATCAAGAGTACAACCACATATATATATATATATAAACTCTATGTTCAGCGGCCATGTGGGCTCTATGCCTGTAAAGTGTGGGCTTTGATCAATAAAATCACTGATATTTAACACTAGGATTTGACTAGGAGCATCACCTGGATTGCATCCCGATCAGCATGTCAGAGAAGGCGCCACTGCTGCTAAGCAACCTGCAGGGAGCTCAACTGTCTACAACCAATAGAGATGGGCTCAGGTGTGTTTAAAATCCCACATGCCCGATCTCCCACAAGGAAGCCGACACTCCACAGTGCTAATCACAGACAGTGAGACATTTCCTGATCTGTGGAGCTGCGGAGCGGGAAATGTCTCATTGCCTGTGATTAGCGCTGTGCAGTGTGGGCTTTCTGGCAGGCTCTGGCATGTGGAATTTTGAACATGCCCAGCCCATCTCTAACAACAAATTGAGCTGGTCCTCCTGTATATCAGCCCCATAAAGTAACCAGCACTGGGTTCCAATGTGCTGCCGCCGCTGCCATGGAGACAGAGACCAGCGCTGTGAATAGCCGGGACAGGACAGCAACTCTGGTTGTTCCAGCACTGGTCCACACTGGGAACATTCCCCCATCCACCTATAATGTGTAGATGGGGGAATTGGATAATTTCCTTTTTTTTTCATTCAACCTAATAGTTGAATGAAAAAAAGTGATCAATGTATGGGCTGCCTAAGAGCTAAGACCAGCCATAGACAGTTTAAATCTCAGCTGGTTCAGCAGGAACTGGCTGAGATTTGAACCATTAATGAGCAGATTCTCTTATGATTATCACTAGTGGTTGCTATAGTCACTAGTGATAATCACTGTTTGTCGGGGGAATACAATTGCTGGGCAGGAGGGATATTCCCCTGTCAGCACTGTCTGTGTTGATGGGGGAATCATGCAAGTTTCTTTCCTGCAATCTGTGGATGCGTATATTCCCTGCCTAACTGAAAGCGAAAGTAAATTGTGAATGTCTTGAAAGAACAGGAGAGGGGGAGGGAGACAGATGGGGGAGAGAAGGGATGGAGATAATGCAGTTCAGTGATTACAGTGTACTGCAGTCTGCAGTGCACACACTTACCCATGGTCTACGCTAGAATCTCAGGCATCATTCACACACAGCCTGGAATGCTGCTGATTTTCATATTTCCCGCCCACACATCCCCTCTCTTCAGATACAGCACGCTGGGACAGTGTGGGCGGGACTGGAAGGAGGAGGAGGAGCTGTATTCCTCCCTGCTCGTATGTGAGGAGAGTGAGGGGGGGTGGCTGGACTCGCTGGGCTGTGAAAGAGTGTCATAGACTGACACTCGGCTCAGCTTGCAGTCACCACTCTCGGAATTTATAGGCTGGTTCTCCTGTCCTAAGGACGGGAGAAATCAGTCTGTTTTTTCAGTAACTGAGATGAAGGCTTGGGCCCCCCTCCCCCCCTCCCACAGTGCTTGTGGAGTCCTTCCTGCAACTCGCTCTTCTCCATGCCAATGAGGGTGCAGGGAAAGGAGCAGATTGAGCGGCTGTGGTTGTGTGAGCGCTCGCATTATGCAGTGTCAGCGAGCAGAGGGAGGGGGAGGAATCCCCCACAGGAGCTGACTGGGGACGCTCTCCCTCTCAGGAGAGACTATGTTACCCCAGCAGAAGCCCGAGCGAAAAATTTTTTTTTTTTTTTGGGGGGGCACATGGTGGGGCACAGCATAATGTTGGGGGGGCCAGGGCCCCCTCTGGTCCCCCCCTAGGGACGCCATTGGCGCTAATTTTGCACCCTCATATGCTAACTTAGCAATGGGATTTTGGGAGAGAGAGTATATAAACTGGTTTATTTACATATCAATTGTTCAGGAAGGGGGAGGGGGGGAGCCCAGCCACATTGCTGTGTCTATCAAGACTCCAAAAAAATCCATGGCTACACATTATATATTTCAACAATTTAAAACCTTGTCAAGAAGATGGTGGAATAAAACCCCCCTTTGCAAATGGGAGGGTCCTGACCCAAACATCCCCTGCAAGCAAAACCACAAGTTGACTCAAATGCAAAACTCCTGCAAAAAGATGGTTCTAGGGGTTTCGACCAAAACCCCCACTCCTCCTCTACAGGCTATACAATACAAGCTTCAAAACATATGAATTGCCTTCTGGGAAGGAAATATTTAAACATAAAAACACATCATTGTACAAAAAACACTGATCACTGATTAGCACTGCGGTGGGGCACTGATTGGCATTGCGGTGGGCTCTGATTGGCACTGTGGTGGGCACTGGCACACTTTAATGTTGGGACACTGTTGGGCACTGATTGACAGGTGATTTGCACAACTGGGGTGGCTGTGCTGATAATCAATGTGCTGATTATCAGCACAGACCCCCCCCCCCGACAGTCAGGATAACAGAACCACTTCCTCGGCTGTCATTCTGCATACGGCGGGCGGGAAGTGGTTAAAACACAAAGAAATATTGTAAAAAAAAAAAAAAATCACTCACATTTGTAGGTGCTTATAAGAACCGGCACTGGGACATGATGGGTGATGTCATAAGGATGTGACGTCACGTGGGATTTCTACACATGCACAGCTACAGCCATTTTTTCCTCCCTAGGCAAGCCGTACATTCTCGGTGCCAGTTCTTATAGGCACCAACCAATGTGAGTGTACATTTTTTTAAAAATTTCTGTGTGTTTTAATGAAATTCAAGGGTTTTAGGCTGTGAGATCCTCTCTGGTAATTTATTTGCATGCATGATGGTACACCATCTGAGAAGGACCCATAGGAACAAACCATTGGAGACTTGTCGGTATATCCCCAAACACAAGCGCTACTGACCTGACTAGTGTAGCACACCCCACATAGGAGCTGAAGATGAACAGGGATCCCCCTACCAACCAGGCACACCGAATTTCACTCCTAAAGGATATGACAGGCCTCTTGTCAGTTCAGTAACAGCCCTTTACAGGCAGGAACTCACAGTCCCTTAAAAGCAGCACATGTGTGGTATAACGGTGTGTAACCTTTCCTCCAGCTTCCTCTGTGGACACTGGTCCCAGCACCACCTCTTCAAGCAATGCTAACCCACCTGGCCTCTTTACCAATACCAGCCTACCCGGATGACTCTTCACCAGCCCACCCAGTTGACTTTCTATAGATCTCTAGTCAGGGAAAGGAAGAAGACTTAAGCCCACCACTGTCTTGAAGGGAGACTGGCTACATGTTGCTGTCTCCCTCCTTTCGTAGTCCCACCAGTGTTGAATTAACCACTCTGTCCTCTCTTTGTCCTCTCTGTGTTGAATTAACCACTCCGTGCCTCCAGCAAAGCCTCCTCCCTTGTGTCTTTGGCAGGTTCCTTCCAGCATCTGAGCCCCGGCCCAAGGCTGGACACTCCCCTCCCCCCCGACTAGGGGATATCCCTCGGGGCCACCGACAGCCTCCTCAACACTGTATCTCCATCTTCCACCCAACTGCCCCTGCTGGCCTGGCCCATGTCTATTTATGGATTGGTATCAGCCTCTTGCCAGCCCACTTCTGGGGATTGGCTGAGGCCCCACAAATATTCATGGCAGCCCCTCTTAGCCCAGCTCTCTCATTCTAGAAGGTTCTCCAACCTTCCAGACACTAGGGGAAGGCACCGGACAGCTGCCAGGATAAGTCAAGTGAGAAGAGAGGAGAAAGGCATGTGATCTAATGCATGGATAAAATTGATAGTTTATTTTTTAAACAAAGTAGATAAATAAATAAAAGGAAATTACTACGTAGTCATAGAAACTAGGTTACAAAGTGTTCATTTAAAATTAATTGTGCCCATGCAAGGGCAAATGCTCAATGGTAGGCTACATGTTTCAAGGGGTTCCCTCTTCATCAGAGCCTTTGAAAACGAAAGAGTCTGCCTAGTGTAGTAGATTTATATAGAGAAGAGCGGCTGATTGGGAGTTGAATCACATAATGGGTGGTATATTCTCCATTGTTCTGGGATCCCCGAGTGTCAGTGTGTCATTGTTCTGGATCCCCCAAGTGTCAGTGTGTCATTGTTCTGGATCCCCCAAGTGTCAGTGTGTCATTGTTCTGGATCCCCCAAGTGTCAGTGTGTCATTGTTCTGGATCCCCCAAGTGTCAGGGTGTCATTGTTCTGGGACCCCCAAGTGTCAGGGTGTCATTGTTCTGGGACCCCCAAGTGTCAGGGTGTCATTGTTCTGTGACCCCCAAGTGTCAGTGTGTCATTGTTCTGTGACCCCCAAGTGTCAGTGTGTCATTATTCTGGGACCCCCAAGTGTCAGTGTGTCATTATTCTGGGACCCCCAAGTGTCAGTGTGTCATTGTTCTGGGACCCCCAAGTGTCAGTGTGTCATTATTCTGGGACCCCCAAGTGTCAGTGTGTCATTATTCTGGGACCCCCAAGTGTCAGTGTGTCATTGTTCTGGGACCCCCAAGTGTCAGTGTGTCATTGTTCTGGGACCCCCAAGTGTCAGTGTGTCATTATTCTGGGACCTCCAAGTGTCAGTGTGTCATTATTCTGGGACCCCCAAGTGTCAGTGTGTCATTATTCTGGGACCCCCAAGTGTCAGTGTGTCATTATTCTGGGACCCCCAAGTGTCAGTGTGTCATTGTTCTGGGACCCCCAAGTGTCAGTGTGTCATTGTTCTGGGACCCCCAAGTGTCAGGGTGTCATTGTTCTGTGACCCCCAAGTGTCAGTGTGTCATTGTTCTGGGACCCCCAAGTGTCAGTGTGTCATTATTCTGGGACCCCCAAGTGTCAGTGTGTCATTATTCTGGGACCCCCAAGTGTCAGTGTGTCATTGTTCTGAGACCCCCAAGTGTCAGGGTGTCATTGTTCTGGGACCCCCAAGTGTCAGGGTGTCATTATTCTGGGACCCCCAAGTGTCAGTGTGTCATTGTTCTGGGACCCCCAAGTGTCAGTGTGTCATTGTTCTGGGACCCCAAGTGTCAGTGTGTCATTATTCTGGGACCCCCAAGTGTCAGTGTGTCATTATTCTGGGACCCCCAAGTGTCAGTGTGTCATTATTCTGGGACCCCAAGTGTCAGTGTGTCATTGTTCTGGGACCCCCAAGTGTCAGGGTGTCATTGTTCTGGATCCCCCAAGTGTCAGTGTGTCATTGTTCTGGATCCCCCAAGTGTCAGTGTGTCATTATTCTGGATCCCCCAAGTGTCAGTGTGTCATTGTTCTGGACCCCCAAGTGTCAGTGTGTCATTGTTCTGGACCCCCAAGTGTCAGTGTGTCATTGTTCTGGGACCCCCAAGTGTCAGGGTGTCATTGTTCTGGGACCCCCAAGTGTCAGTGTGTCATTGTTCTGGACCCCCAAGTGTCAGTGTGTCATTGTTCTGGACCCCCAAGTGTCAGTGTGTCATTGTTCTGGGACCCCCAAGTGTCAGGGTGTCATTGTTCTGGGACCCCCAAGTGTCAGGGTGTCATTGTTCTGGGACCCCCAAGTGTCAGTGTGTCATTGTTCTGGGACCCCCAAGTGTCAGTGTGTCATTGTTCTGGGACCCCCAAGTGTCAGTGTGTCATTATTCTGGGACCCCCAAGTGTCAGTGTGTCATTATTCTGGGACCCCCAAGTGTCAGTGTGTCATTATTCTGGGACCCCCAAGTGTTAGGGTGTCATTGTTCTGGACCCTCAAATGTCAGTGTGTCATTGTTCTGGGACCCTCAAATGTCAGTGTGTCATTGTTCTGGGACCCCCAAGTGTCAGCGTGTCATTGTTCTGGACCCCCAAGTGTCGGTGTGTCATTGTTCAGGGACCCCCATGTGTCAGGGTGTCATTGTTCTGGGACCCCCAACTTGCGTCAGTGTGTCATTGTTCTGGACCCCCAAGTCTCCGAAATAACGAAATTGTCTAAAATGTGTTAAATGAATTTGGAACTAAACGTATTGCACATGCTGCCTGCAGTCACTGCTCTTGGCTGGTGAAAGACAAGAAAAGTAGAAGGTTGGTGCCTCTGATGTACCATTCCTGGGTTGGCATCTCCACATTGCAAAGTTAACTCTACACCCGTGGGCAGCCAGGCCCGATGCCAGGGAAGGTTGCTTCATGGGGACAGACCCTGGCAAACATGGGCAAACATGCTAGAGCAGAAAAAGGGGACCTCGGTCATGTTAGCAGCCAGTGCCAGGGGGTGGGAATGGCAGCTTAGAATGGGAGTATCCAGGTCAGGAGGGGTGATACCCGCAGCAATTAGTTTCTTGTTTTTCTTCATGACCAACTCCCATCTCATCAATGCCAAGAAACAAAAAAAAACTAGTATGGTGAGCCCACCACCCAGACTCTGATTGGCTATTAGTTTATTTAAAGAGCCGGTGATGTAAAAAAAGTCTCGACCTATGCAGGGTCTCGACCGCGTCACTTCCGGTGCAGCTACGTCAAAAACACAGCTGATGGCGGCCTCGACTGCGCGTGCGCGGCTTCACCGCACCTATACCGCGCATGCGCAGACGCTCGGTTTAGTCCGTGAAAATTCTAGACTCGAGCGGGCGGGCGGAGGCGTTGCGAATTGCTTAACATCGTCGCCAGCACCACCTCCAGACCCGCCCCCAACACGCCCCTAGCTTGTATATTATTGGGACCGAGGTCGAGAGAAAATATAGAGCTGCACCGCCTCCAGCCCCGCCCCTAGCCTGCTCTACTGAAGGGGGGCGGGCCCCCGTACATAGCACTGAGTCCAAGTACAGTACTGTGCATTGTTCTGCCATCAAATATGCTGCCTCACTGCACCTAGCAAACGCAACCACTGTGCCCGTCATACGCAGCCACTGCACCCAGAAAACGCAACCACTGTGCCCGTCATACGCAGCCACTGCACCCAGCAAACGCAACCACTGTGCCCGTCATACGCAGCCACTGCACCCAGCAAATGCAACCACTGTGCCCGTCATACGCAGCCACTGCACCCAGCAAACGCAACCACTGTGCCCGTCATACGCAGCCACTGCACCCAGCAAACGCAACCACTGTGCCCGTCATACGCAGCCACTGCACCCAGCAAACGCAACCACTGTGCCCGTCATACGCAGCCACTGCACCCAGCAAACGCAACCACTGTGCCCGTCATACGCAGCCACTGCACCCAGCAAACGCAACCACTGTGCCCGTCATACGCAGCCACTGCACCCAGCAAACGCAACCACTGTGCCCGTCAAACGCAACCACTGTGCCCATCATACACAGCCACTGTGCCCAGCAAACGCAAACACTGTGCCCGTCATACGCAGCCACTGCACCCAGCAAACGCAACCACTGTGCCCGTCATACGCAGCCACTGCACCCAGCAAACGCAACCACTGTGCCCGTCATACGCAGCCACTGTGCCCAGCAAACGCAAACACTGCCCGTCATACGCAGCCACTGCACCCAGCAAACGCAACCACTGTGCCCGTCATACGCAGCCACTGCACCCAGCAAACGCAACCACTGTGCCCATCATACACAGCCACTGTGCCCAGCAAACGCAAACACTGTGCCCGTCATACGCAGCCACTGCACCCAGCAAACGCAACCACTGTGCCCGTCATACGCAGCCACTGCACCCAGCAAACGCAACCACTGTGCCCGTCATACGCAGCCACTGTGCCCAGCAAACGCAAACACTGCCCGTCATACGCAGCCACTGCACCCAGCAAACGCAAACACTGTGCCCGTCATACGCAGCCACTGCACCCAGCAAACGCAACCACTGTGCCCGTCATACGCAGCCACTGCACCCAGCAAACGCAACCACTGTGCCCGTCATACGCAGCCACTGTACCCAGCAAACGCAACCACTGTGCCCGTCATACGCAACCACTGTGCCCGTCAAACGCAACCACTGTGCCCAGCAAACGCAACCACTGCGCCCAGCAAACGCAACCACTGCGCCCAGCAAACGCAACCACTGTGCCCGTCAAACGCAGCCACTGTGCCCAGCAAACGCAACCACTGTGCCCGTCATACGCAGCCACTGTGCCCAGCAAACGCAACCACTGTGCCCATCAAACGCAACCACTGTGCCCATCATATGCAGCCACTGCGCCCAGCAAACGCAACCACTGCACCCAGCAAACGCAACCACTGCACCCAGCAAACGCAACCACTGTGCCCGTCAAACGCAACCACTGTGCCCGTCAAACGCAACCACTGTGCCCGTCAAACGCAGCCACTGTGCCCATCAAACGCAACCACTGTGCCCAGCAAACGCAACCACTGTGCCCAGCAAACGCAGCCACTGCACCCATCAAACGCTGCCACTGTGCCCATCAAACCCAGCCACTGTGCCCATCAAACGCACCCACTATTGACGCCACTGTGCCATCAAACTCAGCTACTGTACCTATCAATTGCTGTCAGTGTGCCCCATCAATTGCCGCTACTGTGCCCCATCAAATGCTGCCAGTGTGCCCATCAATTACCACTAATGTGCCCCATCAAATGCTGCCCGGCACTTACCTGTCTCGCAGCGGGTCAGCGGCGGTGTCCTGCACGTCCTCCATGTCTTCTTCCGTCCTCTCTCAGGCATCCAATCACAGCGCCTGACGTTTCAGCCAATCAGGGGACCGGTAACAGACTCGAGCACCTGATTGGCTAAGAGGCGGATTAGTGTTAGCAAAGCGAATTCCTTTGCTTTGCTAACACAACGCTGAGTGAACAGAGAACGCCCAGCATGGCGCCCGCTGTTCACCTTTTTGGGCGCCTATTAGAGCCTATGGCTCTAATCAGGTGCTTCCAAAAAACACCCCCGCCGATGTAATTCAGGTGCCCGGTGCCCGAAAAGGGGCCGGACACCTGAATAGGGGGTGTCAGCAGTGACCATAGATAGATTCATGCAATGCATGATTCTATCTATGGTGATAGAGTGGTGCCAGGAGAGAGGGGGCGGCACCCATGCTCCCCTTATGGAAGCACCGCCACTGCGTACTCTTTGATCTTTTGAAAAGTGTGATGTTAAGCCGTAGCTGTGCTCCTTCGGGATATGCTGCTCGCGCATTCGTGCTGTTGGAGGGAGCCCAGACCACCATAAGGTGGGACCTGCAAACTTGGTCATGGTGAGTGAGATCATCCCATATCCCACTCCATCTTGCCTGAGGACAGGGACTCCCCCCCCCCCCCCCGAGGACAGGGACCCCCTCTGAGGACAGGGACCCTCTCCCCCCTCTGAGAACAGGGACCCCCCCCCCCCCGAGGACATGAAAACCTTCTCCCCCCTGAGAACAGGGACTCCCTTCTCTCCTGGGGACAGGGACCCCCATCTTCCCTGGGGATCGGGACCCCATCCCCCCCCCCCCCCCTAAGAACAGGGACCTGATCACCCTGTGTGTGCCAACCTCACTGCCCTGCCTGCCATGTGTCCTGTGTGAGGGCCCTCCTGTGACAGCTCTTATCAGAACTTCATCCCACTTTGTGATCCCCCTACATGACTGATCCCTCTGTGTGCACCCCTTACATGGGGAACCACCTCCTGTATCCTGTCCGCAGCCTCTAACCATCTCTTGTATCCTGTCTGCAATCTCTGACTATCTCTTGTCTTTTATGGTGTCTGCAGTCTCTTAGGGAGAGTCTGGAGAGGAATCAAGAGTGAGAGCGTCGCCGGGATTGGGATTATGGGAGGAGTCAGACGTGTATGGACTGTGGAGAACAGACTATAGAATAAAACCAGAGCCACCAACCAGGAGCCATCTAACTGAGACCTGCACGCTGCACCGGAGAGGAGGTCAGTGACAGCGCCGTCAGGCCAGTCTGAGGGGGGTCACTGATGTAAGGGGGGAGTGAATGCAATTATGTAAGGGGGCACTGATATAAAGGTTTTCCCTTATATCAGTAACACCCCCCCCCCTTACCTTAGTGTATTCACTCTGCGGAAGGTGGTCTCTGGTCACCAGAGTCCCCCCCCCCCCCACATCACATTTCCCGGCATTCCCCTTTACATCAGAGTCGGCAGGCTTCCCCCTTACAGTGCAAGGGAACTCAGATGTAAAGGAAAATGCTGCAGAGCATAATCTAAGGAGGAACTCTGATGTAAGGGGTGCTCTGGTCACCAGAGACCACCTTATATCAGAGTCCACTGCATTCCTATTTACATCAGAGTTCCCACTTACATCAGGGTCTGCAGCATTGCCCTTTACATCAGTGTTCCCCTTTACATCAGGGTTCGCAGAGTTCCCCCTGTAAGATTAGAAGGGATGGAGGCCCGGAGACATGTCCAGAAAACACAGAGGATATAGGATACATGGGATAGATTAGAAGGGATGGAGGCTCAGAGACATGTCCAGAGTACACAGAGGATACATGGGATAGATTAAAAGGGATGGAGGCCCAGAGACATGTCCAGAGAACACAGAGGATACATGGGATAGATTAGAAGGGATGGAGGCCTCCTCTGTTTTCCCTGGACATCCATCCCTTCTAATCTATCCCATGTATTCTCTGTGTTCTCTGGACATGTCTCCGGGCCTCCATCCCTTCTAATCTATCCCATGTATCCTCTGTGTACTCTGGACATGTCTCTGGGCTAGGGTGACCACATGTCCCGGATTGGCCGGGACAGTCCCGCATTTTGCAGGTCTGTCCCGGGCACCTTCCTTCCAGGACAATAATGTATCCCGGAATGAAACTGACACAGCCACCCCCCGGGCCAATCTGATGCCCCCAAAAAAGGCTGCCATATCACCACTTTACTCACTGCCAGTACTTGTCCTGGCCGGGAATGCCTGGAGGAGCACAATCCCGCCCCCTGCTTGTGATTGGAGAAATCATAAATCCTGCCTCTTGTGTCCAATCACTGTGCTGTGATTCGTTACAGCACAAGCTGATTTTTGGAAAGGGAGGGTGTCCCTGAATGGTAGTTTGGAAATGTGGTCACCCTACTCCGGGCCTCCATCCCTTCTAATCTATCCCATGTATCCTCTGTGTACTCTGGACATGTCTCCGGGCCTCCCTCCCTTCTAATCTATCCCATGTATCCTCTGTGTACTCTGGACATGTCTCCGGGCCTCCATCCCTTCTAATCTTACAGGGGGAACTCTGTGAACCCTGATGTAAAGTGGAACACCGATGTAAAGGGCAATGCTGCAGACCCTGATGTAAGTGGGAACTCTGATGTAAATGCAGTGGACTCTGATATAAGGTGGTCTCTGGTGACCAGAGCACCCCTTACATCAGAGTTTTTCCTTAGATTATGCTCTGCAGCATTTTCCTTTACATCTGAGTTCCCTTGCACTGTAAGGGGGAATCCTGCCGACTCTGATGAAAGGGGAATGACGGAAAATGTGATGTGGGGGGGGAGGGGGACTCTGGTGACCAGAGACCACCTTCCGCAGAGTGAATACACTAAGGTAAGGGGGGGGTGTTACTGATATAAGGGAAAACCTTTATATCAGTGCCCCCTTACATAATTGCATTCACTCCCCCCTTACATCAGTGACCCCCCCCCTCAGACTGACCTGATGGCGCTGTCACTGACCTCCTCTCCGGTGCAGCGTGCAGGTCTCAGTTAGATGGCTCCTGGTTGGTGGCTCTGGTTTTATTCTATAGTCTGTTCTCCACAGTCCATACACGTCTGATGCCTCCCGTAATCCCAATCCCGGCGACGCTCTCACTCTTGATTCCTCTCCAGACTCTCCCTAAGAGACTGCAGACACAATAAAAGACAAGAGATAGTCAGAGATTGCAGACAGGTTAGAGGCTGCGGACAGGATACAGGAGGTGGTTAGAGGCTGCAGTCAATAGGTGGTCAGAACATGTGCACAGGATAGAGGAGGTGGTCAGAGGATGGCGGACAGGATACAGGAGGTGGTTAGAACATGTGTACAGGATACAGGAGGCAGTCAGAGGATGTGGAAATGGTACAGGTGGTGGTCAGAGTATGCAGACATTTAGGGGTAGCAAACAGAGGGGTTCCCCATGTAAGGGGTGCACACAGAGGGGTCAGTCATGTAGGGGGATTACACAGTGGGATGAAGTCCTGATAAGAGCTGTCACAGAAGGGCCCTCACACAGGACACATCGCAGGCAGGGCAGTGAGTTTGGCACACACAGGGTGATCAGGTTCCTGTTCTTAGGGGAGGTGGGGTCCTGATCCCTAGGAAAGATGGGGTCCCTAGGTGAGATGAAGTCCCCGTTGCCAGGGGAGATGGAGTTCCTGCCCCCAGGTGAGATGGAGTTCCTGCCCCCAGGTGAGATGGAGTTCCTGCCCCCAGGTGAGATGGAGTTCCTGCCCCCAGGTGAGATGGAGTTCCTGCCCCCAGGTGAGATGGAGTTCCTGCCCCCAGGTGAGATGGAGTTCCTGCCCCCAGGTGAGATGGAGTTCCTGCCCCCAGGTGAGATGGAGTTCCTGCCCCCAGGTGAGATGGAGTTCCTGCCCCCAGGTGAGATGGAGTTCCTGCCCCCAGGTGAGATGGAGTTCCTGCCCCCAGGTGAGATGGAGTTCCTGCCCCCAGGTGAGATGGAGTTCCTGCCCCCAGGTGAGATGGAGTTCCTGCCCCCAGGTGAGATGGAGTTCCTGCCCCCAGGTGAGATGGAGTTCCTGCCCCCAGGTGAGATGGAGTTCCTGCCCCCAGGTGAGATGGAGTTCCTGCCCCCAGGTGAGATGGAGTTCCTGCCCCCAGGTGAGATAGGATCCCTGCCCCACCACCTTCCATTCTGAATACAAGAAAATGGAAGGCATCCTTGCCAACCATTGGAAGATCCTTTTGCAGGATCCAGCCCTTAAATTAATCATTCCTGTACGCCCTAAAGTGACGTATCGCAGAGCACCAAACCTTAAAAGTAAACTGGCTCCTAGCAAGCTCCGTTATCGTGCCTGTACCACTACACCATTAGTTCTCATACCACTAGTTGGCATGTACAAATGCAAAAAAAGTCTATGCAAAACTTGTCATTTTGTCCATCATGGACAAAAATCCTTTACCACAAAGGGTAAAACCTTCCCACTCAAGGAGTTTTACAACTGCTCATCTGATTTTGTAGTGTACGGCCTAAGTTGCCCTTGCGGCCTTATGTACATCGGCCGCACTATACGAGCTCTATGAGTCAGGTTCGGGGAACATAGGAGGTTAATAGAAGGAGGCACTGATCCCCACAGTGTCCCCAGACACTTCTGTGCAGCCCACAATAAATCCACCAGTGGCTTAAAAGTCTGGGTGATCGAACAGATCCCCAGCTCATTTACAGCGGCAGAACGGTTCAAAAAATTATGTGCTAGGGAAACTTTTTGGATCTACACTTTGGATGTTCTCTCACCTGGCGGTATAAACGAAGGAATTGAGATCTCCACCATTTTATAAATTATTTTACATATATCTTTGAACTGTACTCTCTCACCTTGATTTCCACCCACTTGATATTATTGTATACCCCCATGGGCCTCCATTTATTAGTAGATATTTTATAATTTTAATATGATCATTTTCATATATTTTACATATATATATTTTTCATATGGGTGTGTATATGTATGTGTATATGTACGTAAATGTGTATGTGCTTACACATGTATATTTAGGCATGTATGTGTGTATGTGTGATCTTTTTTATGTATACACATATATACCTATATGTGTATTTTTAAATAATTTTTTATACTCTTTTATTGTCATATTACTGATTATTATACTTTGTGTATATGTTTAATGTGACTATAGGTGCTCTCAGTCCAATTTATATATATATATATATATATATATATATATATATATATATATATATATATATATATATATATATATATATATATTCCTCTGGGCATCAGGACAGTGGACACAGTACATATCACTGTACTCAGTCTGATGAACTTATCTCACTAGTCCTGTATAGGTACTTATATATCCTTACATCTGTGTTAATATCCCTATGTCCTTTTATATTTATATTTATATTATATTTTATGTCTATCCATATGACAAATATATATATTTTCTTCTATATTTCTTTCCCAATCCTAGTGTTACCTAATAACCCATTTCCCTTCTGTAGAATTCTGTGCCGTTCGTTCTTTTTTTCCCCCTCTCCCTTCTCCCCCCCCTCCCCCCCCCCTTCTCCCCCTTTTTTTTTTTCCATGTTACTGTAGTGACATTCCCTGTGTCACTCCTATTCCTTCCTTCTATTTTTCTTGTTTCCCCATTCATTTCCCTATTAGCATTCATAAGGAGATATCTTTCTCCTGTATATCCCCTTATCATTGATTATAGTGATCCCATTTACTTATTTATTAATATATATATATATATATATATATATATATATATATATATATATTCTTTTGCACAGCCACAATTTTTCGCTTGTGTTCTGTGTCATTAGTTTATGGTCATTTTATTTTTACTCAATTTGGCTTGCTTTTATTTAAATGACTAACTATTTATATTCATATCCTTATTATTTTATGAAACCATTGTTATAGATTAATCTTATTTAGCCCTGTAGTCACAGCTCCCCCTATATATTTTTTTCCTATTTCCTTTTTCCCTTTTCTTTTTTCCTTTCTATTTTTTTTTTTTTTTAATGTATTCTGTTTACTTTCACTCCAGTTTCTTCTCTCTGTGATTCTTATCACATGACCTCCCTTTCCCTCTTTCAATTGGCTACTACCTTCCCCCAGCGCCACCCAATCAACTTCCTCTTTCCTCTATAACTGGCGTCTACATACTCCCGCCCTCATGTCATGTCATTATTATTATTATTATTATTAAGGTACTTCTATAGCGCCGTCAATTTACACAGCGCTTTACATTATACATTCACATCGGTCCCTACCCTCAAGGAGCGCGGCTTGCCAGGACATCGCTAGCCTGCACGCTCATGAAACGCGTCCATCTCTGATGACGTCACTCCCTGCTATCCAGCCACTGGTGTACTCCAAGTCTCGCTTTTGAAACATCCAACAGGACTGCTGTCCCTGGAGCCGGCTTATCCATCTATTAGAGACACTCCTGTTGCACATAGCTGAGCTGGATCACTGTGTACTGTGATCTGCAGCTGCTGGCCGTCATCCTGACATTCTGTACACGCCTGTACTAACTCATCTCCATGTGAGTGTTTTATATCTACTATTAAAATTTGTTTTGTACTGCTGCACTTAGAGGCGCCTCTCTCCTTGCTTTTCAGTCTTACTCAGAACATGGTTTCTGTTCATCTATGATGGCTGCCCTGTGCAAAGTGGATCCCCTGCATCCCTGTCTTCTCCTACATACACCATAGTATGTTGATAGATTTTATGGACTTCTTAGACCATTCCTATATATCACATAGCATTTACTGTGTATCATAACCTATTGATGTTATTTTCTGTTATATATATCTCTTCATATTTTCACATTTATTTATTTTTATTAATTTTACATTTATAATTATATTTATTTTTATTATTTTTATTTATTTTCATGTTTAACTTATTTCATTTATTATTTTCTATTTTTCATTGCATTCAATTGGGGTTATATATGTCTACGTGGTTATTGCGCGCCATTTCTTGTTTGTATACCTGTATTTGAAACCCATAGGGCAGCACATACCGCTTTTCATTTCCCCCTTTTTTTTTTTTTTTTTTCCATACATATTCCTGTTTTTCATTCTTTAAATATTTCATAATACCCCCCCCCCTCCCCATTCCCTTCCCCCCAGTTCCAGGTCATTATACTATATTAATCTACTACATATTAATTTCTATTTTTTTCATTATATTTCTTACATCTTATTATTTTTACTATTTAATTTTTGATTATTCTATTTATCATTTAATTTATTCTCATTTTTATTTTTATTTTTATTATTATTCCTCCTTTTCCTTTGAAGTTATGGATCTTATTGAAGATCTAGAAGCCAACAAATATGCAGTCTTGAATGCTATATGGACAAAATTTCCCACATCCTTATTTTTGGAAAACTATGTTCTCCCCAGCAAGGTACGCCATTCTATAGGTGGGAAATGTAAACAACTGGAAAGACTTGCCCAAACCGCAAATCAACAGTGGTGGGACAAATTCTTTTTAGAAAAATACATCCTTACCAAGATCTCTCCTAGGGGTCTAAGAGTGATGAAAGAATGTCAATTTCTTGAAGCTGACAATAAGAAAGAATGGGCAGAAATTGCAGAGTTCTGCACTTCTAAATGGATGAGGATACTCATCTCTCATAGAACCGTCAGGTTCGAAAAATTAATAAATGATACACACACCCTCATCAATAATATTGTCAGTTCCAATACTCCCCTCCCCCTTTCCTGGTTCGATATACTTAGGAAAAATACCCAACATGATGAAGACAACCTTTTACATATGAAGTTGGGGAAATTTAGGCGCGATTTAGATGACTTCAACCTAGATAAGGTCTTCACATGGAACAAAACGAAAAACCACCGTGTCCTACCAGCCTATGCACCTCCTTTAGAGGTTTTTTCTAGCCCATCTACATTTACTGTCCCTCCACCATCGGGTCCTGATCCCCCTCGTCCTCTGATGAGTCTAGTAATTCCGGGCCCCTTTGGCCCAGGGTTATCCCGTAGGCCATTGCAGCCTACTCGGGATCCTGGAACTACTGACTTCAGAAAAGCACAGTTGCCGAAAAATAATAAAAATTATGCTATAAAAAAACAGAATAAACACAATTCCATTCATGGCAATGCCAGTCTAATTCAAGCTCTCAATAGATTTTATAATAGACCATTAGTTCAGCCTGCAGCCACTTCACCTGGCCTTTCTGCCCGCAATAGTGCCTCCACAAGCACTATGGACACTGCGGGGTCTCCCTCTTCAAACCTCCACACTGATTCCTCTGTGGCCCCCACTCACCCACTCACCACCTCTGCCCCTACTGAAATCACCTCTGTAATGCCGTCCTCTTTTTTAGTTTCCAGTCCTCCTCTGACAGCAGCCATAAACCACAAAAAAAGAAAACTCACCGAAGAGGCTGTAGAGGAGGACGAAATAGAAAACAATCCCAATGCCATCAAATTAAGGAAACTATAAAAATATTCAATTTATCTTCTCGTTCCCTCTCTCCTGCTGACACTTCCCTTCTTAGCAGAGGTCTGAACTTTGCTCCACTCAATAAACCCAACCCTTTCTTACTCTTTAAAGATTTAAACAGATATACACGCAACCTTACCCTAAAGAGACATTTCCATATCAAAGAACAAAAGAATCAGTTAAATAATATTATATCCCAGTCCACACCCCCCACCATCTCCTCTGATGTATTTCTATATTCCTCCAACTTTATAGATGATACAGAGGACCCTTTGGTTGATGAAGAGTTGTTCCATTTACTCACTCAACACCCAGCCACCTCCCCCCCAGTCATTCACACTGCCTTTAAACCCCAATCTGTTTTCAACCCCGTACACTCTAAAGGCCCGTACATTGAAAGCTTTTACAGGGTAGTATTTTCAGACTTTCAAAAACTCTGTACACTAGCAGCCCCGAAAACTACTAATAACCTCTCGCCTTTTGAGATTAGAGCCCTTCGCAGTCTCACAGAAGCAGAAGATATAGTCATCAAGAGTGCTGACAAAGGTGGAGGAATTGTTATACAGGACCATAATGACTACCTCAGTGAAGCCAGGAGACTACTTTCAGATAGTAACACCTACAGAAAGATCTCCAAAGATCCTACCTCAGACTATACCATAGAAATTGACTCTCTAGTCAATACTGCATGTCTTAATAATGTCCTTAGTAAAGTAGAAAAATCCTTCCTTTTAAAGAACTTTTATCACATCCCCTACTTTTATCACCTTCCCAAAGTGCACAAAAGTCTGGATAATCCTCCAGGGAGACCGATAGTGGCTGCGATGGACAGCATCACCACGGGGCTCAGTTTATACGTGGATCATTTCCTTCAGCCCATAGTCCAACAATTAGACTCATATATTAAAGACGGGAGCCACTTGATGGAATCACTTTCCGTGTACCAATGGGAACACACTTACCTTTGGCTCTCACTTGATGTCAATTCCCTATACACCTCCATCCCCCATGCTTTCGGTCTCCGGGCTCTGGAGTTTTTCCTCTCGCACGATCCTCTGATTAACCCCCGTCAAGCTTCATTCATCATAGATGCCACCACTTTTTGTCTCACTCACAACTATTTTAAATTTGATGACGATTTTTATTTACAGTTACAGGGAACTGCAATGGGCGCTAATTTTGCACCCTCATATGCTAACTTAGCAATGGGATTTTGGGAGAGAGAGTATATAAACTGGTTTATTTACATATCAATTGTTCAGGAAGGGGGAGGGGGGGAGCCCAGCCACATTGCTGTGTCTATCAAGACTCCAAAAAAATCCATGGCTACACATTATATATTTCAACAATTTAAAACCTTGTCAAGAAGATGGTGGAATAAAACCCCCCTTTGCAAATGGGAGGGTCCTGACCCAAACATCCCCTGCAAGCAAAACCACAAGTTGACTCAAATGCAAAACTCCTGCAAAAAGATGGTTCTAGGGGTTTCGACCAAAACCCCCACTCCTCCTCTACAGGCTATACAATACAAGCTTCAAAACATATGAATTGCCTTCTGGGAAGGAAATATTTAAACATAAAAACACATCATTGTACAAAAAACACTGATCACTGATTAGCACTGCGGTGGGGCACTGATTGGCATTGCGGTGGGCTCTGATTGGCACTGTGGTGGGCACTGGCACACTTTAATGTTGGGACACTGTTGGGCACTGATTGACAGGTGATTTGCACAACTGGGGTGGCTGTGCTGATAATCAATGTGCTGATTATCAGCACAGACCCCCCCCCCCCTGACAGTCAGGATAACAGAACCACTTCCTCGGCTGTCATTCTGCATACGGCGGGCGGGAAGTGGTTAAAACACAAAGAAATATTGTAAAAAAAAAAAAATCACACTCACATTTGTAGGTGCTTATAAGAACCGGCACTGGGACATGATGGGTGATGTCATAAGGATGTGACGTCACGTGGGATTTCTACACATGCACAGCTACAGCCATTTTTTCCTCCCTAGGCAAGCCGTACATTCTCGGTGCCAGTTCTTATAGGCACCAACCAATGTGAGTGTACATTTTTTTAAAATTTTCTGTGTGTTTTAATGAAATTCAAGGGTTTTAGGCTGTGAGATCCTCTCTGGTAATTTATTTGCATGCATGATGGTACACCATCTGAGAAGGACCCATAGGAACAAACCATTGGAGACTTGTCGGTATATCCCCAAACACAAGCGCTACTGACCTGACTAGTGTAGCACACCCCACATAGGAGCTGAAGATGAACAGGGATCCCCCTACCAACCAGGCACACCGAATTTCACTCCTAAAGGATATGACAGGCCTCTTGCCAGTTCAGTAACAGCCCTTTACAGGCAGGAACTCACAGTCCCTTAAAAGCAGCACATGTGTGGTATAACGGTGTGTAACCTTTCCTCCAGCTTCCTCTGTGGACACTGGTCCCAGCACCACCTCTTCAAGCAATGCTAACCCACCTGGCCTCTTTACCAATACCAGCCTACCCGGATGACTCTTCACCAGCCCACCCAGTTGACTTTCTATAGATCTCTAGTCAGGGAAAGGAAGAAGACTTAAGCCCACCACTGTCTTGAAGGGAGACTGGCTACATGTTGCTGTCTCCCTCCTTTCGTAGTCCCACCAGTGTTGAATTAACCACTCTGTCCTCTCTTTGTCCTCTCTGTGTTGAATTAACCACTCCGTGCCTCCAGCAAAGCCTCCTCCCTTGTGTCTTTGGCAGGTTCCTTCCAGCATCTGAGCCCCGGCCCAAGGCTGGACACTCCCCTCCCCCCCGACTAGGGGATATCCCTCGGGGCCACCGACAGCCTCCTCAACACTGTATCTCCATCTTCCACCCAACTGCCCCTGCTGGCCTGGCCCATGTCTATTTATGGATTGGTATCAGCCTCTTGCCAGCCCACTTCTGGGGATTGGCTGAGGCCCCACAAATATTCATGGCAGCCCCTCTTAGCCCAGCTCTCTCATTCTAGAAGGTTCTCCAACCTTCCAGACACTAGGGGAAGGCACCGGACAGCTGCCAGGATAAGTCAAGTGAGAAGAGAGGAGAAAGGCATGTGATCTAATGCATGGATAAAATTGATACAGTTTATTTTTTAAACAAAGTAGATAAATAAATAAAAGGAAATTACTACGTAGTCATAGAAACTAGGTTACAAAGTGTTCATTTAAAATTAATTGTGCCCATGCAAGGGCAAATGCTCAATGGTAGGCTACATGTTTCAAGGGGTTCCCTCTTCATCAGAGCCTTTGAAAACGAAAGAGTCTGCCTAGTGTAGTAGATTTATATAGAGAAGAGCGGCTGATTGGGAGTTGAATCACATAATGGGTGGTATATTCTCCATTGATCTGGGATCCCCGAGTGTCAGTGTGTCATTGTTCTGGATCCCCCAAGTGTCAGTGTGTCATTGTTCTGGATCCCCCAAGTGTTAGTGTGTCATTGTTCTGGGACCCCCAAGTGTCAGGGTGTCATTGTTCTGTGACCCCCAAGTGTCAGTGTGTCATTGTTCTGGGACCCCCAAGTGTCAGTGTGTCATTATTCTGGGACCCCCAAGTGTCAGTGTGTCATTATTCTGGGACCCCCAAGTGTCAGTGTGTCATTGTTCTGGGACCCCCAAGTGTCAGTGTGTCATTGTTCTGGGACCCCCAAGTGTCAGTGTGTCATTGTTCTGGGACCCCCAAGTGTCAGTGTGTCATTGTTCTGGGACCCCCAAGTGTCAGTGTGTCATTGTTCTGGGACCCCCAAGTGTCAGTGTGTCATTGTTCTGGGACCCCCAAGTGTCAGGGTGTCATTGTTCTGTGACCCCCAAGTGTCAGTGTGTCATTGTTCTGGGACCCCCAAGTGTCAGTGTGTCATTATTCTGGGACCCCCAAGTGTCAGTGTGTCATTATTCTGGGACCCCAAGTGTCAGTGTGTCATTGTTCTGGGACCCCCAAGTGTCAGGGTGTCATTGTTCTGGATCCCCCAAGTGTCAGTGTGTCATTATTCTGGATCCCCCAAGTGTTAGTGTGTCATTGTTCTGGACCCCCAAGTGTCAGTGTGTCATTGTTCTGGGACCCCCAAGTGTCAGGGTGTCATTGTTCTGGGACCCCCAAGTGTCAGGGTGTCATTGTTCTGGGACCCCCAAGTGTCAGGGTGTCATTGTTCTGGGACCCCCAAATGTCAGTGTGTCATTGTTCTGGGACCCCCAAGTGTCAGTGTGTCATTGTTCTGGGACCCCCAAGTGTCAGTGTGTCATTATTCTGGGACCCCCAAGTGTCAGTGTGTCATTATTCTGGGACCCCCAAGTGTCAGTGTGTCATTATTCTGGGACCCCCAAGTGTTAGGGTGTCATTGTTCTGGACCCTCAAATGTCAGTGTGTCATTGTTCTGGGACCCCCAAGTGTCAGCGTGTCATTGTTCTGGACCCCCAAGTGTCGGTGTGTCATTGTTCAGGGACCCCCATGTGTCAGGGTGTCATTGTTCTGGGACCCCCAACTTGCGTCAGTGTGTCATTGTTCTGGACCCCCAAGTCTCCGAAATAACGAAATTGTCTAAAATGTGTTAAATGAATTTGGAACTAAACGTATTGCACATGCTGCCTGCAGTCACTGCTCTTGGCTGGTGAAAGACAAGAAAAGTAGAAGGTTGGTGCCTCTGATGTACCATTCCTGGGTTGGCATCTCCACATTGCAAAGTTAACTCTACACCCGTGGGCAGCCAGGCCCGATGCCAGGGAAGGTTGCTTCATGGGGACAGACCCTGGCAAACATGGGCAAACATGCTAGAGCAGAAAAAGGGGACCTCGGTCATGTTAGCAGCCAGTGCCAGGGGGTGGGAATGGCAGCTTAGAATGGGAGTATCCAGGTCAGGAGGGGTGATACCCGCAGCAATTAGTTTCTTGTTTTTCTTCATGACCAACTCCCATCTCATCAATGCCAAGAAACAAAAAAAAACTAGTATGGTGAGCCCACCACCCAGACTCTGATTGGCTATTAGTTTATTTAAAGAGCCGGTGATGTAAAAAAAGTCTCGACCTATGCAGGGTCTCGACCGCGTCACTTCCGGTGCAGCTACGTCAAAAACACAGCTGATGGCGGCCTCGACTGCGCGTGCGCGGCTTCACCGCACCTATACCGCGCATGCGCAGACGCTCGGTTTAGTCCGTGAAAATTCTAGACTCGAGCGGGCGGGCGGAGGCGTTGCGAATTGCTTAACATCGTCGCCAGCACCACCTCCAGACCCGCCCCCAACACGCCCCTAGCTTGTATATTATTGGGACCGAGGTCGAGAGAAAATATAGAGCTGCACCGCCTCCAGCCCCGCCCCTAGCCTGCTCTACTGAAGGGGGGCGGGCCCCCGTACATAGCACTGAGTCCAAGTACAGTACTGTGCATTGTTCTGCCATCAAATATGCTGCCTCACTGCACCTAGCAAACGCAACCACTGTGCCCGTCATACGCAGCCACTGCACCCAGAAAACGCAACCACTGTGCCCGTCATACGCAGCCACTGCACCCAGCAAACGCAACCACTGTGCCCGTCATACGCAGCCACTGCACCCAGCAAATGCAACCACTGTGCCCGTCATACGCAGCCACTGCACCCAGCAAACGCAACCACTGTGCCCGTCATACGCAGCCACTGCACCCAGCAAACGCAACCACTGTGCCCGTCATACGCAGCCACTGCACCCAGCAAACGCAACCACTGTGCCCGTCATACGCAGCCACTGCACCCAGCAAACGCAACCACTGTGCCCGTCATACGCAGCCACTGCACCCAGCAAACGCAACCACTGTGCCCGTCATACGCAGCCACTGCACCCAGCAAACGCAACCACTGTGCCCGTCAAACGCAACCACTGTGCCCATCATACACAGCCACTGTGCCCAGCAAACGCAAACACTGTGCCCGTCATACGCAGCCACTGCACCCAGCAAACGCAACCACTGTGCCCGTCATACGCAGCCACTGCACCCAGCAAACGCAACCACTGTGCCCGTCAAACGCAACCACTGTGCCCGTCAAACGCAGCCACTGTGCCCAGCAAACGCAAACACTGCCCGTCATACGCAACCACTGTGCCCAGCAAACGCAACCACTGTGCCCGTCATACGCAACCACTGTGCCCGTCAAACGCAACCACTGTGCCCAGCAAACGCAACCACTGTGCCCAGCAAACGCAACCACTGCGCCCAGCAAACGCAACCACTGTGCCCGTCAAACGCAGCCACTGTGCCCAGCAAACGCAACCACTGTGCCCGTCATACGCAGCCACTGTGCCCAGCAAACGCAACCACTGTGCCCATCAAACGCAACCACTGTGCCCGTCATATGCAGCCACTGCGCCCAGCAAACGCAACCACTGCACCTAGCAAACGCAACCACTGCACCCAGCAAACGCAACCACTGCGCCCATCAAACGCAACCACTGTGCCCAGCAAACGCAACCACTGTGCCCAGCAAACGCAACCACTGCGCCCAGCAAACGCAGCCACTGTGCCTATCAACCGCAGCCACTGTGCCTATCAACCGCAGCCACTGTGCCCATCAAACCCAGCCACTGTGCCCATCAAACGCACCCACTATTGACGCCACTGTGCCATCAAACTCAGCTACTGTACCTATCAATTTCTGTCAGTGTGCCCCATCAATTGCCGCTACTGTGCCCCATCAAATGCTGCCAGTGTGCCCATCAATTACCACTAATGTGCCCCATCAAATGCTGCCCGGCACTTACCTGTCTCGCAGCGGGTCAGCGGCGGTGTCCTGCACGTCCTCCATGTCTTCTTCCGTCCTCTCTCAGGCATCCAATCACAGCGCCTGACGTTTCAGCCAATCAGGGGACCGGTAACAGACTCGAGCACCTGATTGGCTAAGAGGCGGATTAGTGTTAGCAAAGCGAATTCCTTTGCTTTGCTAACACAACGCTGAGTGAACAGAGAACGCCCAGCATGGCGCCCGCTGTTCACCTTTTTGGGCGCCTATTAGAGCCTATGGCTCTAATCAGGTGCTTCCAAAAAACACCCCCGCCGATGTAATTCAGGTGCCCGGTGCCCGAAAAGGGGCCGGACACCTGAATAGGGGGTGTCAGCAGTGACCATAGATAGATTCATGCAATGCATGATTCTATCTATGGTGATAGAGTGGTGCCAGGAGAGAGGGGGCGGCACCCATGCTCCCCTTATGGAAGCACCGCCACTGCGTACTCTTTGATCTTTTGAAAAGTGTGATGTTAAGCCGTAGCTGTGCTCCTTCGGGATATGCTGCTCGCGCATTCGTGCTGTTGGAGGGAGCCCAGACCACCATAGACGAGGGACCTGCAAACTTGGTCATGGTGAGTGAGATCATCCCATATCCCACTCCATCTTGCCTGAGGACAGGGACTCCCCCCCCCCCCCCCCCCGAGGACAGGGACCCTCTCCCCCCTCTGAGAACAGGGACCCCCCCCCCCCCCCCGAGGACATGAAAACCTTCTCCCCCCTGAGAACAGGGACTCCCTTCTCTCCTGGGGACAGGGACCCCCATCTTCCCTGGGGATCGGGACCCCATCCCCCCCCCCTAAGAACAGGGACCTGATCACCCTGTGTGTGCCAACCTCACTGCCCTGCCTGCCATGTGTCCTGTGTGAGGGCCCTCCTGTGACAGCTCTTATCAGAACTTCATCCCACTTTGTGATCCCCCTACATGACTGATCCCTCTGTGTGCACCCCTTACATGGGGAACCCCTCTGTTTGCTACCCCTACATGTCTGCATCCTCTGACCACAACCTGTACCATTTCCACATCCTCTGACTTCCTCCTATATCCTGTACACATGTTCTAACCACCTCCTGTATCCTGTCCGCAGCCTCTAACCATCTCTTGTATCCTGTCTGCAATCTCTGACTATCTCTTGTCTTTTATGGTGTCTGCAGTCTCTTAGGGAGAGTCTGGAGAGGAATCAAGAGTGAGAGCGTCGCCGGGATTGGGATTATGGGAGGAGTCAGACGTGTATGGACTGTGGAGAACAGACTATAGAATAAAACCAGAGCCACCAACCAGGAGCCATCTAACTGAGACCTGCACGCTGCACCGGAGAGGAGGTCAGTGACAGCGCCGTCAGGCCAGTCTGAGGGGGGTCACTGATGTAAGGGGGGAGTGAATGCAATTATGTAAGGGGGCACTGATATAAAGGTTTTCCCTTATATCAGTAACACCCCCCCCCTTACCTTAGTGTATTCACTCTGCGGAAGGTGGTCTCTGGTCACCAGAGTCCCCCCCCCCCCCCACATCACATTTCCCGGCATTCCCCTTTACATCAGAGTCGGCAGGCTTCCCCCTTACAGTGCAAGGGAACTCAGATGTAAAGGAAAATGCTGCAGAGCATAATCTAAGGAGGAACTCTGATGTAAGGGGTGCTCTGGTCACCAGAGACCACCTTATATCAGAGTCCACTGCATTCCTATTTACATCAGAGTTCCCACTTACATCAGGGTCTGCAGCATTGCCCTTTACATCAGTGTTCCCCTTTACATCAGGGTTCGCAGAGTTCCCCCTGTAAGATTAGAAGGGATGGAGGCCCGGAGACATGTCCAGAGAACACAGAGGATATAGGATACATGGGATAGATTAGAAGGGATGGAGGCTCAGAGACATGTCCAGAGTACACAGAGGATACATGGGATAGATTAAAAGGGATGGAGGCCCAGAGACATGTCCAGAGAACACAGAGGATACATGGGATAGATTAGAAGGGATGGAGGCCTCCTCTGTTTTCCCTGGACATCCATCCCTTCTAATCTATCCCATGTATTCTCTGTGTTCTCTGGACATGTCTCCGGGCCTCCATCCCTTCTAATCTATCCCATGTATCCTCTGTGTACTCTGGACATGTCTCTGGGCTAGGGTGACCACATGTCCCGGATTGGCCGGGACAGTCCCGCATTTTGCAGGTCTGTCCCGGGCACCTTCCTTCCAGGACAATAATGTATCCCGGAATGAAACTGACACAGCCACCCCCCGGGCCAATCTGATGCCCCCAAAAAAGGCTGCCATATCACCACTTTACTCACTGCCAGTACTTGTCCTGGCCGGGAATGCCTGGAGGAGCACAATCCCGCCCCCTGCTTGTGATTGGAGAAATCATAAATCCTGCCTCTTGTGTCCAATCACTGTGCTGTGATTCGTTACAGCACAAGCTGATTTTTGGAAAGGGAGGGTGTCCCTGAATGGTAGTTTGGAAATGTGGTCACCCTACTCCGGGCCTCCATCCCTTCTAATCTATCCCATGTATCCTCTGTGTACTCTGGACATGTCTCCGGGCCTCCCTCCCTTCTAATCTATCCCATGTATCCTCTGTGTACTCTGGACATGTCTCCGGGCCTCCATCCCTTCTAATCTTACAGGGGGAACTCTGTGAACCCTGATGTAAAGTGGAACACCGATGTAAAGGGCAATGCTGCAGACCCTGATGTAAGTGGGAACTCTGATGTAAATGCAGTGGACTCTGATATAAGGTGGTCTCTGGTGACCAGAGCACCCCTTACATCAGAGTTTTTCCTTAGATTATGCTCTGCAGCATTTTCCTTTACATCTGAGTTCCCTTGCACTGTAAGGGGGAATCCTGCCGACTCTGATGAAAGGGGAATGACGGAAAATGTGATGTGGGGGGGGAGGGGGACTCTGGTGACCAGAGACCACCTTCCGCAGAGTGAATACACTAAGGTAAGGGGGGGGTGTTACTGATATAAGGGAAAACCTTTATATCAGTGCCCCCTTACATAATTGCATTCACTCCCCCCTTACATCAGTGACCCCCCCCCTCAGACTGACCTGATGGCGCTGTCACTGACCTCCTCTCCGGTGCAGCGTGCAGGTCTCAGTTAGATGGCTCCTGGTTGGTGGCTCTGGTTTTATTCTATAGTCTGTTCTCCACAGTCCATACACGTCTGATGCCTCCCGTAATCCCAATCCCGGCGACGCTCTCACTCTTGATTCCTCTCCAGACTCTCCCTAAGAGACTGCAGACACAATAAAAGACAAGAGATAGTCAGAGATTGCAGACAGGTTAGAGGCTGCGGACAGGATACAGGAGGTGGTTAGAGGCTGCAGTCAATAGGTGGTCAGAACATGTGCACAGGATAGAGGAGGTGGTCAGAGGATGGCGGACAGGATACAGGAGGTGGTTAGAACATGTGTACAGGATACAGGAGGCAGTCAGAGGATGTGGAAATGGTACAGGTGGTGGTCAGAGTATGCAGACATTTAGGGGTAGCAAACAGAGGGGTTCCCCATGTAAGGGGTGCACACAGAGGGGTCAGTCATGTAGGGGGATTACACAGTGGGATGAAGTCCTGATAAGAGCTGTCACAGAAGGGCCCTCACACAGGACACATCGCAGGCAGGGCAGTGAGTTTGGCACACACAGGGTGATCAGGTTCCTGTTCTTAGGGGAGGTGGGGTCCTGATCCCTAGGAAAGATGGGGTCCCTAGGTGAGATGAAGTCCCCGTTGCCAGGGGAGATGGAGTTCCTGCCCCCAGGTGAGATGGAGTTCCTGCCCCCAGGTGAGATGGAGTTCCTGCCCCCAGGTGAGATGGAGTTCCTGCCCCCAGGTGAGATGGAGTTCCTGCCCCCAGGTGAGATGGAGTTCCTGCCCCCAGGTGAGATGGAGTTCCTGCCCCCAGGTGAGATGGAGTTCCTGCCCCCAGGTGAGATGGAGTTCCTGCCCCCAGGTGAGATGGAGTTCCTGCCCCCAGGTGAGATGGAGTTCCTGCCCCCAGGTGAGATGGAGTTCCTGCCCCCAGGTGAGATGGAGTTCCTGCCCCCAGGTGAGATGGAGTTCCTGCCCCCAGGTGAGATGGAGTTCCTGCCCCCAGGTGAGATGGAGTTCCTGCCCCCAGGTGAGATGGAGTTCCTGCCCCCAGGTGAGATGGAGTTCCTGCCCCCAGGTGAGATGGAGTTCCTGCCCCCAGGTGAGATGGAGTTCCTGCCCCCAGGTGAGATAGGATCCCTGCCCCACCACCTTCCATTCTGAATACAAGAAAATGGAAGGCATCCTTGCCAACCATTGGAAGATCCTTTTGCAGGATCCAGCCCTTAAATTAATCATTCCTGTACGCCCTAAAGTGACGTATCGCAGAGCACCAAACCTTAAAAGTAAACTGGCTCCTAGCAAGCTCCGTTATCGTGCCTGTACCACTACACCATTAGTTCTCATACCACTAGTTGGCATGTACAAATGCAAAAAAAGTCTATGCAAAACTTGTCATTTTGTCCATCATGGACAAAAATCCTTTACCACAAAGGGTAAAACCTTCCCACTCAAGGAGTTTTACAACTGCTCATCTGATTTTGTAGTGTACGGCCTAAGTTGCCCTTGCGGCCTTATGTACATCGGCCGCACTATACGAGCTCTATGAGTCAGGTTCGGGGAACATAGGAGGTTAATAGAAGGAGGCACTGATCCCCACAGTGTCCCCAGACACTTCTGTGCAGCCCACAATAAATCCACCAGTGGCTTAAAAGTCTGGGTGATCGAACAGATCCCCAGCTCATTTACAGCGGCAGAACGGTTCAAAAAATTATGTGCTAGGGAAACTTTTTGGATCTACACTTTGGATGTTCTCTCACCTGGCGGTATAAACGAAGGAATTGAGATCTCCACCATTTTATAAATTATTTTACATATATCTTTGAACTGTACTCTCTCACCTTGATTTCCACCCACTTGATATTATTGTATACCCCCATGGGCCTCCATTTATTAGTAGATATTTTATAATTTTAATATGATCATTTTCATATATTTTACATATATATATTTTTCATATGGGTGTGTATATGTATGTGTATATGTACGTAAATGTGTATGTGCTTACACATGTATATTTAGGCATGTATGTGTGTATGTGTGATCTTTTTTATGTATACACATATATACCTATATGTGTATTTTTAAATAATTTTTTATACTCTTTTATTGTCATATTACTGATTATTATACTTTGTGTATATGTTTAATGTGACTATAGGTGCTCTCAGTCCAATTTATATATATATATATATATATATATATATATATATATATATATATATATATATATATATATATTCCTCTGGGCATCAGGACAGTGGACACAGTACATATCACTGTACTCAGTCTGATGAACTTATCTCACTAGTCCTGTATAGGTACTTATATATCCTTACATCTGTGTTAATATCCCTATGTCCTTTTATATTTATATTTATATTATATTTTATGTCTATCCATATGACAAATATATATATTTTCTTCTATATTTCTTTCCCAATCCTAGTGTTACCTAATAACCCATTTCCCTTCTGTAGAATTCTGTGCCGTTCGTTCTTTTTTTCCCCCTCTCCCTTCTCCCCCCCCTCCCCCCCCCCCTTCTCCCCCTTTTTTTTTTTCCATGTTACTGTAGTGACATTCCCTGTGTCACTCCTATTCCTTCCTTCTATTTTTCTTGTTTCCCCATTCATTTCCCTATTAGCATTCATAAGGAGATATCTTTCTCCTGTATATCCCCTTATCATTGATTATAGTGATCCCATTTACTTATTTATTAATATATATATATATATATATATATATATATATATATATATATATATTCTTTTGCACAGCCACAATTTTTCGCTTGTGTTCTGTGTCATTAGTTTATGGTCATTTTATTTTTACTCAATTTGGCTTGCTTTTATTTAAATGACTAACTATTTATATTCATATCCTTATTATTTTATGAAACCATTGTTATAGATTAATCTTATTTAGCCCTGTAGTCACAGCTCCCCCTATATATTTTTTTCCTATTTCCTTTTTCCCTTTTCTTTTTTCCTTTCTATTTTTTTTTTTTTTTAATGTATTCTGTTTACTTTCACTCCAGTTTCTTCTCTCTGTGATTCTTATCACATGACCTCCCTTTCCCTCTTTCAATTGGCTACTACCTTCCCCCAGCGCCACCCAATCAACTTCCTCTTTCCTCTATAACTGGCGTCTACATACTCCCGCCCTCATGTCATGTCATTATTATTATTATTATTAAGGTACTTCTATAGCGCCGTCAATTTACACAGCGCTTTACATTATACATTCACATCGGTCCCTACCCTCAAGGAGCGCGGCTTGCCAGGACATCGCTAGCCTGCACGCTCATGAAACGCGTCCATCTCTGATGACGTCACTCCCTGCTATCCAGCCACTGGTGTACTCCAAGTCTCGCTTTTGAAACATCCAACAGGACTGCTGTCCCTGGAGCCGGCTTATCCATCTATTAGAGACACTCCTGTTGCACATAGCTGAGCTGGATCACTGTGTACTGTGATCTGCAGCTGCTGGCCGTCATCCTGACATTCTGTACACGCCTGTACTAACTCATCTCCATGTGAGTGTTTTATATCTACTATTAAAATTTGTTTTGTACTGCTGCACTTAGAGGCGCCTCTCTCCTTGCTTTTCAGTCTTACTCAGAACATGGTTTCTGTTCATCTATGATGGCTGCCCTGTGCAAAGTGGATCCCCTGCATCCCTGTCTTCTCCTACATACACCATAGTATGTTGATAGATTTTATGGACTTCTTAGACCATTCCTATATATCACATAGCATTTACTGTGTATCATAACCTATTGATGTTATTTTCTGTTATATATATCTCTTCATATTTTCACATTTATTTATTTTTATTAATTTTACATTTATAATTATATTTATTTTTATTATTTTTATTTATTTTCATGTTTAACTTATTTCATTTATTATTTTCTATTTTTCATTGCATTCAATTGGGGTTATATATGTCTACGTGGTTATTGCGCGCCATTTCTTGTTTGTATACCTGTATTTGAAACCCATAGGGCAGCACATACCGCTTTTCATTTCCCCCTTTTTTTTTTTTTTTTTTCCATACATATTCCTGTTTTTCATTCTTTAAATATTTCATAATACCCCCCCCCCCCCTCCCCATTCCCTTCCCCCCAGTTCCAGGTCATTATACTATATTAATCTACTACATATTAATTTCTATTTTTTTCATTATATTTCTTACATCTTATTATTTTTACTATTTAATTTTTGATTATTCTATTTATCATTTAATTTATTCTCATTTTTATTTTTATTTTTATTATTATTCCTCCTTTTCCTTTGAAGTTATGGATCTTATTGAAGATCTAGAAGCCAACAAATATGCAGTCTTGAATGCTATATGGACAAAATTTCCCACATCCTTATTTTTGGAAAACTATGTTCTCCCCAGCAAGGTACGCCATTCTATAGGTGGGAAATGTAAACAACTGGAAAGACTTGCCCAAACCGCAAATCAACAGTGGTGGGACAAATTCTTTTTAGAAAAATACATCCTTACCAAGATCTCTCCTAGGGGTCTAAGAGTGATGAAAGAATGTCAATTTCTTGAAGCTGACAATAAGAAAGAATGGGCAGAAATTGCAGAGTTCTGCACTTCTAAATGGATGAGGATACTCATCTCTCATAGAACCGTCAGGTTCGAAAAATTAATAAATGATACACACACCCTCATCAATAATATTGTCAGTTCCAATACTCCCCTCCCCCTTTCCTGGTTCGATATACTTAGGAAAAATACCCAACATGATGAAGACAACCTTTTACATATGAAGTTGGGGAAATTTAGGCGCGATTTAGATGACTTCAACCTAGATAAGGTCTTCACATGGAACAAAACGAAAAACCACCGTGTCCTACCAGCCTATGCACCTCCTTTAGAGGTTTTTTCTAGCCCATCTACATTTACTGTCCCTCCACCATCGGGTCCTGATCCCCCTCGTCCTCTGATGAGTCTAGTAATTCCGGGCCCCTTTGGCCCAGGGTTATCCCGTAGGCCATTGCAGCCTACTCGGGATCCTGGAACTACTGACTTCAGAAAAGCACAGTTGCCGAAAAATAATAAAAATTATGCTATAAAAAAACAGAATAAACACAATTCCATTCATGGCAATGCCAGTCTAATTCAAGCTCTCAATAGATTTTATAATAGACCATTAGTTCAGCCTGCAGCCACTTCACCTGGCCTTTCTGCCCGCAATAGTGCCTCCACAAGCACTATGGACACTGCGGGGTCTCCCTCTTCAAACCTCCACACTGATTCCTCTGTGGCCCCCACTCACCCACTCACCACCTCTGCCCCTACTGAAATCACCTCTGTAATGCCGTCCTCTTTTTTAGTTTCCAGTCCTCCTCTGACAGCAGCCATAAACCACAAAAAAAGAAAACTCACCGAAGAGGCTGTAGAGGAGGACGAAATAGAAAACAATCCCAATGCCATCAAATTAAGGAAACTATAAAAATATTCAATTTATCTTCTCGTTCCCTCTCTCCTGCTGACACTTCCCTTCTTAGCAGAGGTCTGAACTTTGCTCCACTCAATAAACCCAACCCTTTCTTACTCTTTAAAGATTTAAACAGATATACACGCAACCTTACCCTAAAGAGACATTTCCATATCAAAGAACAAAAGAATCAGTTAAATAATATTATATCCCAGTCCACACCCCCCACCATCTCCTCTGATGTATTTCTATATTCCTCCAACTTTATAGATGATACAGAGGACCCTTTGGTTGATGAAGAGTTGTTCCATTTACTCACTCAACACCCAGCCACCTCCCCCCCAGTCATTCACACTGCCTTTAAACCCCAATCTGTTTTCAACCCCGTACACTCTAAAGGCCCGTACATTGAAAGCTTTTACAGGGTAGTATTTTCAGACTTTCAAAAACTCTGTACACTAGCAGCCCCGAAAACTACTAATAACCTCTCGCCTTTTGAGATTAGAGCCCTTCGCAGTCTCACAGAAGCAGAAGATATAGTCATCAAGAGTGCTGACAAAGGTGGAGGAATTGTTATACAGGACCATAATGACTACCTCAGTGAAGCCAGGAGACTACTTTCAGATAGTAACACCTACAGAAAGATCTCCAAAGATCCTACCTCAGACTATACCATAGAAATTGACTCTCTAGTCAATACTGCATGTCTTAATAATGTCCTTAGTAAAGTAGAAAAATCCTTCCTTTTAAAGAACTTTTATCACATCCCCTACTTTTATCACCTTCCCAAAGTGCACAAAAGTCTGGATAATCCTCCAGGGAGACCGATAGTGGCTGCGATGGACAGCATCACCACGGGGCTCAGTTTATACGTGGATCATTTCCTTCAGCCCATAGTCCAACAATTAGACTCATATATTAAAGACGGGAGCCACTTGATGGAATCACTTTCCGTGTACCAATGGGAACACACTTACCTTTGGCTCTCACTTGATGTCAATTCCCTATACACCTCCATCCCCCATGCTTTCGGTCTCCGGGCTCTGGAGTTTTTCCTCTCGCACGATCCTCTGATTAACCCCCGTCAAGCTTCATTCATCATAGATGCCACCACTTTTTGTCTCACTCACAACTATTTTAAATTTGATGACGATTTTTATTTACAGTTACAGGGAACTGCAATGGGCGCTAATTTTGCACCCTCATATGCTAACTTAGCAATGGGATTTTGGGAGAGAGAGTATATAAACTGGTTTATTTACATATCAATTGTTCAGGAAGGGGGAGGGGGGGAGCCCAGCCACATTGCTGTGTCTATCAAGACTCCAAAAAAATCCATGGCTACACATTATATATTTCAACAATTTAAAACCTTGTCAAGAAGATGGTGGAATAAAACCCCCCTTTGCAAATGGGAGGGTCCTGACCCAAACATCCCCTGCAAGCAAAACCACAAGTTGACTCAAATGCAAAACTCCTGCAAAAAGATGGTTCTAGGGGTTTCGACCAAAACCCCCACTCCTCCTCTACAGGCTATACAATACAAGCTTCAAAACATATGAATTGCCTTCTGGGAAGGAAATATTTAAACATAAAAACACATCATTGTACAAAAAACACTGATCACTGATTAGCACTGCGGTGGGGCACTGATTGGCATTGCGGTGGGCTCTGATTGGCACTGTGGTGGGCACTGGCACACTTTAATGTTGGGACACTGTTGGGCACTGATTGACAGGTGATTTGCACAACTGGGGTGGCTGTGCTGATAATCAATGTGCTGATTATCAGCACAGACCCCCCCCCCCCTGACAGTCAGGATAACAGAACCACTTCCTCGGCTGTCATTCTGCATACGGCGGGCGGGAAGTGGTTAAAACACAAAGAAATATTGTAAAAAAAAAAAAATCACACTCACATTTGTAGGTGCTTATAAGAACCGGCACTGGGACATGATGGGTGATGTCATAAGGATGTGACGTCACGTGGGATTTCTACACATGCACAGCTACAGCCATTTTTTCCTCCCTAGGCAAGCCGTACATTCTCGGTGCCAGTTCTTATAGGCACCAACCAATGTGAGTGTACATTTTTTTAAAATTTTCTGTGTGTTTTAATGAAATTCAAGGGTTTTAGGCTGTGAGATCCTCTCTGGTAATTTATTTGCATGCATGATGGTACACCATCTGAGAAGGACCCATAGGAACAAACCATTGGAGACTTGTCGGTATATCCCCAAACACAAGCGCTACTGACCTGACTAGTGTAGCACACCCCACATAGGAGCTGAAGATGAACAGGGATCCCCCTACCAACCAGGCACACCGAATTTCACTCCTAAAGGATATGACAGGCCTCTTGCCAGTTCAGTAACAGCCCTTTACAGGCAGGAACTCACAGTCCCTTAAAAGCAGCACATGTGTGGTATAACGGTGTGTAACCTTTCCTCCAGCTTCCTCTGTGGACACTGGTCCCAGCACCACCTCTTCAAGCAATGCTAACCCACCTGGCCTCTTTACCAATACCAGCCTACCCGGATGACTCTTCACCAGCCCACCCAGTTGACTTTCTATAGATCTCTAGTCAGGGAAAGGAAGAAGACTTAAGCCCACCACTGTCTTGAAGGGAGACTGGCTACATGTTGCTGTCTCCCTCCTTTCGTAGTCCCACCAGTGTTGAATTAACCACTCTGTCCTCTCTTTGTCCTCTCTGTGTTGAATTAACCACTCCGTGCCTCCAGCAAAGCCTCCTCCCTTGTGTCTTTGGCAGGTTCCTTCCAGCATCTGAGCCCCGGCCCAAGGCTGGACACTCCCCTCCCCCCCGACTAGGGGATATCCCTCGGGGCCACCGACAGCCTCCTCAACACTGTATCTCCATCTTCCACCCAACTGCCCCTGCTGGCCTGGCCCATGTCTATTTATGGATTGGTATCAGCCTCTTGCCAGCCCACTTCTGGGGATTGGCTGAGGCCCCACAAATATTCATGGCAGCCCCTCTTAGCCCAGCTCTCTCATTCTAGAAGGTTCTCCAACCTTCCAGACACTAGGGGAAGGCACCGGACAGCTGCCAGGATAAGTCAAGTGAGAAGAGAGGAGAAAGGCATGTGATCTAATGCATGGATAAAATTGATACAGTTTATTTTTTAAACAAAGTAGATAAATAAATAAAAGGAAATTACTACGTAGTCATAGAAACTAGGTTACAAAGTGTTCATTTAAAATTAATTGTGCCCATGCAAGGGCAAATGCTCAATGGTAGGCTACATCAGGGTTTCTCAACTCCAGTCCTCAAGGCGCCCCAACAGGTCATGTTTTCAGGATTTCCCTCAGATGAAACAGCTGTGGTAATTACTAAGGCAGGCAAACTGATCAAATCACCTGTGCAAAATAGTGGAAAGCTTGAAAACATGACCTGTTGGGGCGCCTTGAGGACTGGAGTTGAGAAACACTGGGCTACATGTTTCAAGGGGTTCCCTCTTCATCAGAGCCTTTGAAAACGAAAGAGTCTGCCTAGTGTAGTAGATTTATATAGAGAAGAGCGGCTGATTGGGAGTTGAATCACATAATGGGTGGTATATTCTCCATTGTTCTGGGATCCCCGAGTGTCAGTGTGTCATTGTTCTGGATCCCCCAAGTGTCAGTGTGTCATTGTTCTGGATCCCCCAAGTGTCAGTGTGTCATTGTTCTGGGACCCCCAAGTGTCAGGGTGTCATTGTTCTGGGACCCCCAAGTGTCAGTGTGTCATTGTTCTGGGACCCCCAAGTGTCAGTGTGTCATTGTTCTGTGACCCCCAAGTGTCAGTGTGTCATTATTCTGGGACCCCCAAGTGTCAGTGTGTCATTATTCTGGGACCCCCAAGTGTCAGTGTGTCATTATTCTGGGACCCCCAAGTGTCAGTGTGTCATTATTCTGGGACCCCCAAGTGTCAGTGTGTCATTATTCTGGGACCCCCAAGTGTCAGTGTGTCATTATTCTGGGACCCCCAAGTGTCAGTGTGTCATTATTCTGGGACCCCCAAGTGTCAGTGTGTCATTGTTCTGGGACCCCCAAGTGTCAGTGTGTCATTATTCTGGGACCTCCAAGTGTCAGTGTGTCATTATTCTGGGACCCCCAAGTGTCAGTGTGTCATTATTCTGGGACCCCCAAGTGTCAGTGTGTCATTGTTCTGGGACCCCCAAGTGTCAGTGTGTCATTGTTCTGGGACCCCCAAGTGTCAGGGTGTCATTGTTCTGGGACCCCCAAGTGTCAGGGTGTCATTGTTCTGGGACCCCCAAGTGTCAGTGTGTCATTATTCTGGGACCCCCAAGTGTCAGTGTGTCATTATTCTGGGACCCCCAAGTGTCAGTGTGTCATTGTTCTGAGACCCCCAAGTGTCAGGGTGTCATTGTTCTGGGACCCCCAAGTGTCAGGGTGTCATTATTCTGGGACCCCCAAGTGTCAGTGTGTCATTGTTCTGGGACCCCCAAGTGTCAGTGTGTCATTCTGGGACCCCCAAGTGTCAGTGTGTCATTGTTCTGGGACCCCCAAATGTCAGTGTGTCATTGTTCTGGGACCCCAAGTGTCAGGGTGTCATTGTTCTGGGACCCCCAAGTGTCAGGGTGTCATTGTTCTGGGACCCCCAAGTGTCAGGGTGTCATTGTTCTGGGACCCCCAAGTGTCAGGGTGTCATTGTTCTGGGACCCCCAAATGTCAGTGTGTCATTGTTCTGGGACCCCCAAGTGTCAGTGTGTCATTATTCTGGGACCCCCAAGTGTCAGTGTGTCATTATTCTGGGACCCCCAAGTGTCAGTGTGTCATTATTCTGGGACCCCCAAGTGTCAGTGTGTCATTGTTCTGGGACCCCCAAGTGTCAGGGTGTCATTGTTCTGTGACCCCCAAGTGTCAGTGTGTCATTGTTCAGGGACCCCCAAGTGTCAGTGTGTCATTATTCTGGGACCCCCAAGTGTCAGTGTGTCATTATTCTGGGACCCCCAAGTGTCAGTGTGTCATTATTCTGGGACCCCCAAGTGTTAGGGTGTCATTGTTCTGGACCCTCAAATGTCAGTGTGTCATTGTTCTGGGACCCCCAAGTGTCAGTGTGTCATTGTTCTGGGACCCCCAAGTGTCAGCGTGTCATTGTTCTGGACCCCCAAGTGTCGGTGTGTCATTGTTCAGGGACCCCCATGTGTCAGGGTGTCATTGTTCTGGGACCCCCAAGTGTCAGTGTGTCATTATTCTGGGACCCCCAAGTGTCAGTGTGTCATTGTTCTGAGACCCCCAAGTGTCAGGGTGTCATTGTTCTGGGACCCCCAAGTGTCAGTGTGTCATTGTTCTGGGACCCCCAAGTGTCAGGGTGTCATTGTTCTGTGACCCCCAAGTGTCAGTGTGTCATTGTTCAGGGACCCCCAAGTGTCAGTGTGTCATTATTCTGGGACCCCCAAGTGTCAGTGTGTCATTATTCTGGGACCCCCAAGTGTCAGTGTGTCATTATTCTGGGACCCCCAAGTGTTAGGGTGTCATTGTTCTGGACCCTCAAATGTCAGTGTGTCATTGTTCTGGGACCCCCAAGTGTCAGTGTGTCATTGTTCTGGGACCCCCAAGTGTCAGCGTGTCATTGTTCTGGACCCCCAAGTGTCGGTGTGTCATTGTTCAGGGACCCCCATGTGTCAGGGTGTCATTGTTCTGGGACCCCCAAGTGTCAGTGTGTCATTATTCTGGGACCCCCAAGTGTCAGTGTGTCATTGTTCTGAGACCCCCAAGTGTCAGGGTGTCATTGTTCTGGGACCCCCAAGTGTCAGGGTGTCATTATTCTGGGACCCCCAAGTGTCAGTGTGTCATTGTTCTGGGACCCCCAAGTGTCAGTGTGTCATTCTGGGACCCCCAAGTGTCAGTGTGTCATTGTTCTGGGACCCCCAAATGTCAGTGTGTCATTGTTCTGGGACCCCAAGTGTCAGGGTGTCATTGTTCTGGGACCCCCAAGTGTCAGGGTGTCATTGTTCTGGGACCCCCAAGTGTCAGGGTGTCATTGTTCTGGGACCCCCAAGTGTCAGGGTGTCATTGTTCTGGGACCCCCAAATGTCAGTGTGTCATTGTTCTGGGACCCCCAAGTGTCAGTGTGTCATTATTCTGGGACCCCCAAGTGTCAGTGTGTCATTATTCTGGGACCCCCAAGTGTCAGTGTGTCATTATTCTGGGACCCCCAAGTGTCAGTGTGTCATTGTTCTGGGACCCCCAAGTGTCAGGGTGTCATTGTTCTGTGACCCCCAAGTGTCAGTGTGTCATTGTTCAGGGACCCCCAAGTGTCAGTGTGTCATTATTCTGGGACCCCCAAGTGTCAGTGTGTCATTATTCTGGGACCCCCAAGTGTCAGTGTGTCATTATTCTGGGACCCCCAAGTGTTAGGGTGTCATTGTTCTGGACCCTCAAATGTCAGTGTGTCATTGTTCTGGGACCCCCAAGTGTCAGTGTGTCATTGTTCTGGGACCCCCAAGTGTCAGCGTGTCATTGTTCTGGACCCCCAAGTGTCGGTGTGTCATTGTTCAGGGACCCCCATGTGTCAGGGTGTCATTGTTCTGGGACCCCCAACTTGCGTCAGTGTTATTGTTCTGGACCCCCAAGTCTCCGAAATAACGAAATTGTCTAAAATGTGTTAAATGAATTTGGAACTAAACGTATTGCACATGCTGCCTGCAGTCACTGCTCTTGGCTGGTGAAAGACAAGAAAAGTAGAAGGTTGGTGCCTCTGATGTACCATTCCTGGGTTGGCATCTCCACATTGCAAAGTTAACTCTACACCCGTGGGCAGCCAGGCCCGATGCCAGGGAAGGTTGCTTCATGGGGACAGACCCTGGCAAACATGCTAGAGCAGAAAAAGGGGACCTCGGTCATGTTAGCAGCCAGTGCCAGGGGGTGGGAATGGCAGCTTAGAATGGGAGTATCCAGGTCAGGAGGGGTGATACCCGCAGCAATTAGTTTCTTGTTTTTCTTCATGACCAACTCCCATCTCATCAATGCCAAGAAACAAAAAAAACTAGTATGGTGAGCCCACCACCCAGACTCTGATTGGCTATTAGTTTATTTAAAGAGCCGGTGATGTAAAAAAAGTCTCGACCTATGCAGGGTCTCGACCGCGTCACTTCCGGTGCAGCTACGTCAAAAACACAGCTGATGGCGGCCTCGACTGCGCGTGCGCGGCTTCACCGCACCTATACCGCGCATGCGCAGACGCTCGGTTTAGTCCGTGAAAATTCTAGACTCGAGCGGGCGGGCGGAGGCGTTGCGAATTGCTTAACATCGTCGCCAGCACCACCTCCAGACCCGCCCCCAACACGCCCCTAGCTTGTATATTATTGGGACCGAGGTCGAGAGAAAATATAGAGCTGCACCGCCTCCAGCCCCGCCCCTAGCCTGCTCTACTGAAGGGGGGCGGGCCCCCGTACATAGCACTGAGTCCAAGTACAGTACTGTGCATTGTTCTGCCATCAAATATGCTGCCTCACTGCACCTAGCAAACGCAACCACTGTGCCCGTCATACGCAGCCACTGCACCCAGAAAACGCAACCACTGTGCCCGTCATACGCAGCCACTGCACCCAGCAAACGCAACCACTGTGCCCGTCATACGCAGCCACTGCACCCAGCAAACGCAACCACTGTGCCCGTCATACGCAGCCACTGCACCCAGCAAATGCAACCACTGTGCCCGTCATACGCAGCCACTGCACCCAGCAAACGCAACCACTGTGCCCGTCATACGCAGCCACTGCACCCAGCAAACGCAACCACTGTGCCCGTCATACGCAGCCACTGCACCCAGCAAACGCAACCACTGTGCCCGTCATACGCAGCCACTGCACCCAGCAAACGCAACCACTGTGCCCGTCAAACGCAACCACTGTGCCCATCATACGCAGCCACTGTGCCCAGCAAACGCAAACACTGTGCCCGTCATACGCAGCCACTGCACCCAGCAAACGCAACCACTGTGCCCGTCATACGCAGCCACTGCACCCAGCAAACGCAACCACTGTGCCCGTCATACGCAGCCACTGTGCCCAGCAAACGCAAACACTGCCCGTCATACGCAGCCACTGCACCCAGCAAACGCAACCACTGTGCCCGTCATACGCAGCCACTGCACCCAGCAAACGCAACCACTGTGCCCGTCAAACGCAACCACTGTGCCCATCATACACAGCCACTGTGCCCAGCAAACGCAACCACTGTGCCCGTCATACGCAGCCACTGCGCCCAGCAAACGCAACCACTGTGCCCGTCATACGCAGCCACTGTGCCCAGCAAACGCAAACACTGCCCGTCATACGCAGCCACTGCACCCAGCAAATGCAAACACTGTGCCCGTCATACGCAGCCACTGCACCCAGCAAACGCAACCACTGTGCCCGTCATACGCAGCCACTGCACCCAGCAAACGCAACCACTGTGCCCGTCATACGCAGCCACTGTACCCAGCAAACGCAACCACTGTGCCCGTCATACGCAACCACTGTGCCCGTCAAACGTAACCACTGTGCCCAGCAAACGCAACCACTGCGCCCAGCAAACGCAACCACTGTGCCCGTCAAACGCAGCCACTGTGCCCAGCAAACGCAACCACTGTGCCCGTCATACGCAGCCACTGTGCCCAGCAAACGCAACCACTGTGCCCATCAAACGCAACCACTGTGCCCGTCATATGCAGCCACTGCGCCCAGCAAACGCAACCACTGCACCCAGCAAACGCAACCACTGCACCCAGCAAACGCAACCACTGCACCCAGCAAACGCAACCACTGCGCCCAGCAAACGCAACCACTGCGCCCAGCAAACGCAACCACTGTGCCCAGCAAACGCAACCACTGTGCCCAGCAAACGCAACCACTGTGCCCAGCAAACGCAGCCACTGCGCCCATCAAACGCAGCCACTGTGCCTATCAACCGCTGCCACTGTGCCCATCAAACCCAGCCACTGTGCCCATCAAACGCACCCACTATTGACGCCACTGTGCCATCAAACTCAGCTACTGTACCTATCAATTGCTGTCAGTGTGCCCCATCAATTGCCGCTACTGTGCCCCATCAAATGCTGCCAGTGTGCCCATCAATTACCACTAATGTGCCCCATCAAATGCTGCCCGGCACTTACCTGTCTCGCAGCGGGTCAGCGGCGGTGTCCTGCACGTCCTCCATGTCTTCTTCCGTCCTCTCTCAGGCATCCAATCACAGCGCCTGACGTTTCAGCCAATCAGGGGACCGGTAACAGACTCGAGCACCTGATTGGCTAAGAGGCGGATTAGTGTTAGCAAAGCGAATTCCTTTGCTTTGCTAACACAACGCTGAGTGAACAGAGAACGCCCAGCATGGCGCCCGCTGTTCACCTTTTTGGGCGCCTATTAGAGCCTATGGCTCTAATCAGGTGCTTCCAAAAAACACCCCCGCCGATGTAATTCAGGTGCCCGGTGCCCGAAAAGGGGCCGGACACCTGAATAGGGGGTGTCAGCAGTGACCATAGATAGATTCATGCAATGCATGATTCTATCTATGGTGATAGAGTGGTGCCAGGAGAGAGGGGGCGGCACCCATGCTCCCCTTATGGAAGCACCGCCACTGCGTACTCTTTGATCTTTTGAAAAGTGTGATGTTAAGCCGTAGCTGTGCTCCTTCGGGATATGCTGCTCGCGCATTCGTGCTGTTGGAGGGAGCCCAGACCACCATAAGGTGGGACCTGCAAACTTGGTCATGGTGAGTGAGATCATCCCATATCCCACTCCATCTTGCCTGAGGACAGGGACTCCCCCCCCCCCCCCCCCGAGGACAGGGACCCCCTCTGAGGACAGGGACCCTCTCCCCCCTCTGAGAACAGGGACCCCCCCCCCCCCCCGAGGACATGAAAACCTTCTCCCCCCTGAGAACAGGGACTCCCTTCTCTCCTGGGGACAGGGACCCCCATCTTCCCTGGGGATCGGGACCCCATCCCCCCCCCCTAAGAACAGGGACCTGATCACCCTGTGTGTGCCAACCTCACTGCCCTGCCTGCCATGTGTCCTGTGTGAGGGCCCTCCTGTGACAGCTCTTATCAGAACTTCATCCCACTTTGTGATCCCCCTACATGACTGATCCCTCTGTGTGCACCCCTTACATGGGGAACCCCTCTGTTTGCTACCCCTACATGTCTGCATACTCTGACCACAACCTGTACCATTTCCACATCCTCTGACTTCCTCCTATATCCTGTACACATGTTCTAACCACCTCCTGTATCCTGTCCGCAGCCTCTAACCATCTCTTGTATCCTGTCTGCAATCTCTGACTATCTCTTGTCTTTTATGGTGTCTGCAGTCTCTTAGGGAGAGTCTGGAGAGGAATCAAGAGTGAGAGCGTCGCCGGGATTGGGATTATGGGAGGAGTCAGACGTGTATGGACTGTGGAGAACAGACTATAGAATAAAACCAGAGCCACCAACCAGGAGCCATCTAACTGAGACCTGCACGCTGCACCGGAGAGGAGGTCAGTGACAGCGCCGTCAGGCCAGTCTGAGGGGGGTCACTGATGTAAGGGGGGAGTGAATGCAATTATGTAAGGGGGCACTGATATAAAGGTTTTCCCTTATATCAGTAACACCCCCCCCCTTACCTTAGTGTATTCACTCTGCGGAAGGTGGTCTCTGGTCACCAGAGTCCCCCCCCCCCCCACATCACATTTCCCGGCATTCCCCTTTACATCAGAGTCGGCAGGCTTCCCCCTTACAGTGCAAGGGAACTCAGATGTAAAGGAAAATGCTGCAGAGCATAATCTAAGGAGGAACTCTGATGTAAGGGGTGCTCTGGTCACCAGAGACCACCTTATATCAGAGTCCACTGCATTCCTATTTACATCAGAGTTCCCACTTACATCAGGGTCTGCAGCATTGCCCTTTACATCAGTGTTCCACTTTACATCAGGGTTCGCAGAGTTCCCCCTGTAAGATTAGAAGGGATGGAGGCCCGGAGACATGTCCAGAGAACACAGAGGATATAGGATACATGGGATAGATTAGAAGGGATGGAGGCTCAGAGACATGTCCAGAGTACACAGAGGATACATGGGATAGATTAAAAGGGATGGAGGCCCAGAGACATGTCCAGAGAACACAGAGGATACATGGGATAGATTAGAAGGGATGGAGGCCTCCTCTGTTTTCCCTGGACATCCATCCCTTCTAATCTATCCCATGTATCCTCTGTGTACTCTGGACATGTCTCTGGGCTAGGGTGACCACATGTCCCGGATTGGCCGGGACAGTCCCGCATTTTGCAGGTCTGTCCCGGGCACCTTCCTTCCAGGACAATAATGTATCCCGGAATGAAACTGACACAGCCACCCCCCGGGCCAATCTGATGCCCCCAAAAAAGGCTGCCATATCACCACTTTACTCACTGCCAGTACTTGTCCTGGCCGGGAATGCCTGGAGGAGCACAATCCCGCCCCCTGCTTGTGATTGGAGAAATCATAAATCCTGCCTCTTGTGTCCAATCACTGTGCTGTGATTCGTTACAGCACAAGCTGATTTTTGGAAAGGGAGGGTGTCCCTGAATGGTAGTTTGGAAATGTGGTCACCCTACTCCGGGCCTCCATCCCTTCTAATCTATCCCATGTATCCTCTGTGTACTCTGGACATGTCTCCGGGCCTCCATCCCTTCTAATCTATCCCATGTATCCTCTGTGTACTCTGGACATGTCTCCGGGCCTCCATCCCTTCTAATCTATCCCATGTATCCTCTGTGTACTCTGGACATGTCTCCGGGCCTCCATCCCTTCTAATCTTACAGGGGGAACTCTGTGAACCCTGATGTAAAGTGGAACACCGATGTAAAGGGCAATGCTGCAGACCCTGATGTAAGTGGGAACTCTGATGTAAATGCAGTGGACTCTGATATAAGGTGGTCTCTGGTGACCAGAGCACCCCTTACATCAGAGTTTTTCCTTAGATTATGCTCTGCAGCATTTTCCTTTACATCTGAGTTCCCTTGCACTGTAAGGGGGAATCCTGCCGACTCTGATGAAAGGGGAATGACGGAAAATGTGATGTGGGGGGGAGGGGGACTCTGGTGACCAGAGACCACCTTCCGCAGAGTGAATACACTAAGGTAAGGGGGGGTGTTACTGATATAAGGGAAAACCTTTATATCAGTGCCCCCTTACATAATTGCATTCACTCCCCCCTTACATCAGTGACCCCCCCCCTCAGACTGACCTGATGGCGCTGTCACTGACCTCCTCTCCGGTGCAGCGTGCAGGTCTCAGTTAGATGGCTCCTGGTTGGTGGCTCTGGTTTTATTCTATAGTCTGTTCTCCACAGTCCATACACGTCTGATGCCTCCCGTAATCCCAATCCCGGCGACGCTCTCACTCTTGATTCCTCTCCAGACTCTCCCTAAGAGACTGCAGACACAATAAAAGACAAGAGATAGTCAGAGATTGCAGACAGGTTAGAGGCTGCGGACAGGATACAGGAGGTGGTTAGAGGCTGCAGTCAATAGGTGGTCAGAACATGTGCACAGGATAGAGGAGGTGGTCAGAGGATGGCGGACAGGATACAGGAGGTGGTTAGAACATGTGTACAGGATACAGGAGGCAGTCAGAGGATGTGGAAATGGTACAGGTGGTGGTCAGAGTATGCAGACATTTAGGGGTAGCAAACAGAGGGGTTCCCCATGTAAGGGGTGCACACAGAGGGGTCAGTCATGTAGGGGGATTACACAGTGGGATGAAGTCCTGATAAGAGCTGTCACAGAAGGGCCCTCACACAGGACACATCGCAGGCAGGGCAGTGAGTTTGGCACACACAGGGTGATCAGGTTCCTGTTCTTAGGGGAGGTGGGGTCCTGATCCCTAGGAAAGATGGGGTCCCTAGGTGAGATGAAGTCCCCGTTGCCAGGGGAGATGGAGTTCCTGCCCTCAGGTGAGATGGAGTTCCTGCCCCCAGGTGAGATGGGATCCCTGCCCCACCACCTTCCATTCTGAATACAAGAAAATGGAAGGCATCCTTGCCAACCATTGGAAGATCCTTTTGCAGGATCCAGCCCTTAAATTAATCATTCCTGTACGCCCTAAAGTGACGTATCGCAGAGCACCAAACCTTAAAAGTAAACTGGCTCCTAGCAAGCTCCGTTATCGTGCCTGTACCACTACACCATTAGTTCTCATACCACTAGTTGGCATGTACAAATGCAAAAAAAGTCTATGCAAAACTTGTCATTTTGTCCATCATGGACAAAAATCCTTTACCACAAAGGGTAAAACCTTCCCACTCAAGGAGTTTTACAACTGCTCATCTGATTTTGTAGTGTACAGCCTAAGTTGCCCTTGCGGCCTTATGTACATCGGCCGCACTATACGAGCTCTATGAGTCAGGTTCGGGGAACATAGGAGGTTAATAGAAGGAGGCACTGATCCCCACAGTGTCCCCAGACACTTCTGTGCAGCCCACAATAAATCCACCAGTGGCTTAAAAGTCTGGGTGATCGAACAGATCCCCAGCTCATTTACAGCGGCAGAACGGTTCAAAAAATTATGTGCTAGGGAAACTTTTTGGATCTACACTTTGGATGTTCTCTCACCTGGCGGTATAAACGAAGGAATTGAGATCTCCACCATTTTATAAATTATTTTACATATATCTTTGAACTGTACTCTCTCACCTTGATTTCCACCCACTTGATATTATTGTATACCCCCATGGGCCTCCATTTATTAGTAGATATTTTATATTTTATAATTTTAATATGATCATTTTCATATATTTTTCATATGGGTGTGTATATGTATGTGTATATGTACGTAAATGTGTATGTGCTTACACATGTATATTTAGGCATGTATGTGTGTATGTGTGATCTTTTTTATGTATACACATATATACCTATATGTGTATTTTTAAATAATTTTTTATACTCTTTTATTGTCATATTACTGATTATTATACTTTGTGTATATGTTTAATGTGACTATAGGTGCTCTCAGTCCAATTTATATATATATATATATATATATATATATATATATATATATATATATATATATATATTCCTCTGGGCATCAGGACAGTGGACACAGTACATATCACTGTACTCAGTCTGATGAACTTATCTCACTAGTCCTGTATAGGTACTTATATATCCTTACATCTGTGTTAATATCCCTATGTCCTTTTATATTTATATTTATATTATATTTTATGTCTATCCATATGACAAATATATATATTTTCTTCTATATTTCTTTCCCAATCCTAGTGTTACCTAATAACCCATTTCCCTTCTGTAGAATTCTGTGCCGTTCGTTCTTTTTTTCCCCCTCTCCCTTCTCCCCCCCCCCTTCCCCCCCCCTTCTCCCCCTTTTTTTTTTTCCATGTTACTGTAGTGACATTCCCTGTGTCACTCCTATTCCTTCCTTCTATTTTTCTTGTTTCCCCATTCATTTCCCTATTAGCATTCATAAGGAGATATCTTTCTCCTGTATATCCCCTTATCATTGATTATAGTGATCCCATTTACTTATTTATTATATATATATATATATATATATATATATATATATATATATTCTTTTGCACAGCCACAATTTTTCGCTTGTGTTCTGTGTCATTAGTTTATGGTCATTTTATTTTTACTCAATTTGGCTTGCTTTTATTTAAATGACTAACTATTTATATTCATATCCTTATTATTTTATGAAACCATTGTTATAGATTAATCTTATTTAGCCCTGTAGTCACAGCTCCCCCTATATATTTTTTTCCTATTTCCTTTTTCCCTTTTCTTTTTTCCTTTCTATTTTTTTTTTTTTTTAATGTATTCTGTTTACTTTCACTCCAGTTTCTTCTCTCTGTGATTCTTATCACATGACCTCCCTTTCCCTCTTTCAATTGGCTACTACCTTCCCCCAGCGCCACCCAATCAACTTCCTCTTTCCTCTATAACTGGCGTCTACATACTCCCGCCCTCATGTCATGTCATTATTATTATTATTATTATTATTATTATTATTATTATTATTATTATTATTTTTTAGGTACTTCTATAGCGCCGTCAATTTACACAGCGCTTTACATTATACATTCACATCGGTCCCTACCCTCAAGGAGCGCGGCTTGCCAGGACATCGCTAGCCTGCACGCTCATGAAACGCGTCCATCTCTGATGACGTCACTCCCTGCTATCCAGCCACTGGTGTACTCCAAGTCTCGCTTTTGAAACATCCAACAGGACTGCTGTCCCTGGAGCCGGCTTATCCATCTATTAGAGACACTCCTGTTGCACATAGCTGAGCTGGATCACTGTGTACTGTGATCTGCAGCTGCTGGCCGTCATCCTGACATTCTGTACACGCCTGTACTAACTCATCTCCATGTGAGTGTTTTATATCTACTATTAAAATTTGTTTTGTACTGCTGCACTTAGAGGCGCCTCTCTCCTTGCTTTTCAGTCTTACTCAGAACATGGTTTCTGTTCATCTATGATGGCTGCCCTGTGCAAAGTGGATCCCCTGCATCCCTGTCTTCTCCTACATACACCATAGTATGTTGATAGATTTTATGGACTTCTTAGACCATTCCTATATATCACATAGCATTTACTGTGTATCATAACCTATTGATGTTATTTTCTGTTATATATATCTCTTCATATTTTCACATTTATTTATTTTTATTAATTTTACATTTATAATTATATTTATTTTTATTATTTTTATTTATTTTCATGTTTAACTTATTTCATTTATTATTTTCTATTTTTCATTGCATTCAATTGGGGTTATATATGTCTACGTGGTTATTGCGCGCCATTTCTTGTTTGTATACCTGTATTTGAAACCCATAGGGCAGCACATACCGCTTTTCATTTCCCCCCTTTTTTTTTTTTTTTTTTCCATACATATTCCTGTTTTTCATTCTTTAAATATTTCATAATACCCCCCCCCCCCTCCCCATTCCCTTCCCCCCAGTTCCAGGTCATTATACTATATTAATCTACTACATATTAATTTCTATTTTTTTCATTATATTTCTTACATCTTATTATTTTTACTATTTAATTTTTGATTATTCTATTTATCATTTAATTTATTCTCATTTTTATTTTTATTTTTATTATTATTCCTCCTTTTCCTTTGAAGTTATGGATCTTATTGAAGATCTAGAAGCCAACAAATATGCAGTCTTGAATGCTATATGGACAAAATTTCCCACATCCTTATTTTTGGAAAACTATGTTCTCCCCAGCAAGGTACGCCATTCTATAGGTGGGAAATGTAAACAACTGGAAAGACTTGCCCAAACCGCAAATCAACAGTGGTGGGACAAATTCTTTTTAGAAAAATACATCCTTACCAAGATCTCTCCTAGGGGTCTAAGAGTGATGAAAGAATGTCAATTTCTTGAAGCTGACAATAAGAAAGAATGGGCAGAAATTGCAGAGTTCTGCACTTCTAAATGGATGAGGATACTCATCTCTCATAGAACCGTCAGGTTCGAAAAATTAATAAATGATACACACACCCTCATCAATAATATTGTCAGTTCCAATACTCCCCTCCCCCTTTCCTGGTTCGATATACTTAGGAAAAATACCCAACATGATGAAGACAACCTTTTACATATGAAGTTGGGGAAATTTAGGCGCGATTTAGATGACTTCAACCTAGATAAGGTCTTCACATGGAACAAAACGAAAAACCACCGTGTCCTACCAGCCTATGCACCTCCTTTAGAGGTTTTTTCTAGCCCATCTACATTTACTGTCCCTCCACCATCGGGTCCTGATCCCCCTCGTCCTCTGATGAGTCTAGTAATTCCGGGCCCCTTTGGCCCAGGGTTATCCCGTAGGCCATTGCAGCCTACTCGGGATCCTGGAACTACTGACTTCAGAAAAGCACAGTTGCCGAAAAATAATAAAAATTATGCTATAAAAAAACAGAATAAACACAATTCCATTCATGGCAATGCCAGTCTAATTCAAGCTCTCAATAGATTTTATAATAGACCATTAGTTCAGCCTGCAGCCACTTCACCTGGCCTTTCTGCCCGCAATAGTGCCTCCACAAGCACTATGGACACTGCGGGGTCTCCCTCTTCAAACCTCCACACTGATTCCTCTGTGGCCCCCACTCACCCACTCACCACCTCTGCCCCTACTGAAATCACCTCTGTAATGCCGTCCTCTTTTTTAGTTTCCAGTCCTCCTCTGACAGCAGCCATAAACCACAAAAAAAGAAAACTCACCGAAGAGGCTGTAGAGGAGGACGAAATAGAAAACAATCCCAATGCCATCAAATTAAGGAAACTATAAAAATATTCAATTTATCTTCTCGTTCCCTCTCTCCTGCTGACACTTCCCTTCTTAGCAGAGGTCTGAACTTTGCTCCACTCAATAAACCCAACCCTTTCTTACTCTTTAAAGATTTAAACAGATATACACGCAACCTTACCCTAAAGAGACATTTCCATATCAAAGAACAAAAGAATCAGTTAAATAATATTATATCCCAGTCCACACCCCCCACCATCTCCTCTGATGTATTTCTATATTCCTCCAACTTTATAGATGATACAGAGGACCCTTTGGTTGATGAAGAGTTGTTCCATTTACTCACTCAACACCCAGCCACCTCCCCCCCAGTCATTCACACTGCCTTTAAACCCCAATCTGTTTTCAACCCTGTACACTCTAAAGGCCCGTACATTGAAAGCTTTTACAGGGTAGTATTTTCAGACTTTCAAAAACTCTGTACACTAGCAGCCCCGAAAACTACTAATAACCTCTCGCCTTTTGAGATTAGAGCCCTTCGCAGTCTCACAGAAGCAGAAGATATAGTCATCAAGAGTGCTGACAAAGGTGGAGGAATTGTTATACAGGACCATAATGACTACCTCAGTGAAGCCAGGAGACTACTTTCAGATAGTAACACCTACAGAAAGATCTCCAAAGATCCTACCTCAGACTATACCATAGAAATTGACTCTCTAGTCAATACTGCATGTCTTAATAATGTCCTTAGTAAAGTAGAAAAATCCTTCCTTTTAAAGAACTTTTATCACATCCCCTACTTTTATCACCTTCCCAAAGTGCACAAAAGTCTGGATAATCCTCCAGGGAGACCGATAGTGGCTGCGATGGACAGCATCACCACGGGGCTCAGTTTATACGTGGATCATTTCCTTCAGCCCATAGTCCAACAATTAGACTCATATATTAAAGACGGGAGCCACTTGATGGAATCACTTTCCGTGTACCAATGGGAACACACTTACCTTTGGCTCTCACTTGATGTCAATTCCCTATACACCTCCATCCCCCATGCTTTCGGTCTCCGGGCTCTGGAGTTTTTCCTCTCGCACGATCCTCTGATTAACCCCCGTCAAGCTTCATTCATCATAGATGCCACCACTTTTTGTCTCACTCACAACTATTTTAAATTTGATGACGATTTTTATTTACAGTTACAGGGAACTGCAATGGGCGCTAATTTTGCACCCTCATATGCTAACTTAGCAATGGGATTTTGGGAGAGAGAGTATATAAACTGGTTTATTTACATATCAATTGTTCAGGAAGGGGGAGGGGGGGAGCCCAGCCACATTGCTGTGTCTATCAAGACTCCAAAAAAATCCATGGCTACACATTATATATTTCAACAATTTAAAACCTTGTCAAGAAGATGGTGGAATAAAACCCCCCTTTGCAAATGGGAGGGTCCTGACCCAAACATCCCCTGCAAGCAAAACCACAAGTTGACTCAAATGCAAAACTCCTGCAAAAAGATGGTTCTAGGGGTTTCGACCAAAACCCCCACTCCTCTACAGGCTATACAATACAAGCTTCAAAACATATGAATTGCCTTCTGGGAAGGAAATATTTAAACATAAAAACACATCATTGTACAAAAAACACTGATCACTGATTAGCACTGCGGTGGGGCACTGATTGGCATTGCGGTGGGCTCTGATTGGCACTGTGGTGGGCACTGGCACACTTTAATGTTGGGACACTGTTGGGCACTGATTGACAGGTGATTTGCACAACTGGGGTGGCTGTGCTGATAATCAATGTGCTGATTATCAGCACAGACCCCCCCCCCCTGACAGTCAGGATAACAGAACCACTTCCTCGGCTGTCATTCTGCATACGGCGGGCGGGAAGTGGTTAAAACACAAAGAAATATTGTAAAAAAAAAAAAATCACACTCACATTTGTAGGTGCTTATAAGAACCGGCACTGGGACATGATGGGTGATGTCATAAGGATGTGACGTCACGTGGGATTTCTACACATGCACAGCTACAGCCATTTTTTCCTCCCTAGGCAAGCCGTACATTCTCGGTGCCAGTTCTTATAGGCACCAACCAATGTGAGTGTACATTTTTTAAAAATTTTCTGTGTGTTTTAATGAAATTCAAGGGTTTTAGGCTGTGAGATCCTCTCTGGTAATTTATTTGCATGCATGATGGTACACCATCTGAGAAGGACCCATAGGAACAAACCATTGGAGACTTGTCGGTATATCCCCAAACACAAGCGCTACTGACCTGACTAGTGTAGCACACCCCACATAGGAGCTGAAGATGAACAGGGATCCCCCTACCAACCAGGCACACCGAATTTCACTCCTAAAGGATATGACAGGCCTCTTGCCAGTTCAGTAACAGCCCTTTACAGGCAGGAACTCACAGTCCCTTAAAAGCAGCACATGTGTGGTATAACGGTGTGTAACCTTTCCTCCAGCTTCCTCTGTGGACACTGGTCCCAGCACCACCTCTTCAAGCAATGCTAACCCACCTGGCCTCTTTACCAATACCAGCCTACCCGGATGACTCTTCACCAGCCCACCCAGTTGACTTTCTATAGATCTCTAGTCAGGGAAAGGAAGAAGACTTAAGCCCACCACTGTCTTGAAGGGAGACTGGCTACATGTTGCTGTCTCCCTCCTTTCGTAGTCCCACCAGTGTTGAATTAACCACTCTGTCCTCTCTTTGTCCTCTCTGTGTTGAATTAACCACTCCGTGCCTCCAGCAAAGCCTCCTCCCTTGTGTCTTTGGCAGGTTCCTTCCAGCATCTGAGCCCCGGCCCAAGGCTGGACACTCCCCTCCCCCCCGACTAGGGGATATCCCTCGGGGCCACCGACAGCCTCCTCAACACTGTATCTCCATCTTCCACCCAACTGCCCCTGCTGGCCTGGCCCATGTCTATTTATGGATTGGTATCAGCCTCTTGCCAGCCCACTTCTGGGGATTGGCTGAGGCCCCACAAATATTCATGGCAGCCCCTCTTAGCCCAGCTCTCTCATTCTAGAAGGTTCTCCAACCTTCCAGACACTAGGGGAAGGCACCGGACAGCTGCCAGGATAAGTCAAGTGAGAAGAGAGGAGAAAGGCATGTGATCTAATGCATGGATAAAATTGATACAGTTTATTTTTTAAACAAAGTAGATAAATAAATAAAAGGAAATTACTACGTAGTCATAGAAACTAGGTTACAAAGTGTTCATTTAAAATTAATTGTGCCCATGCAAGGGCAAATGCTCAATGGTAGGCTACATGTTTCAAGGGGTTCCCTCTTCATCAGAGCCTTTGAAAACGAAAGAGTCTGCCTAGTGTAGTAGATTTATATAGAGAAGAGCGGCTGATTGGGAGTTGAATCACATAATGGGTGGTATATTCTCCATTGATCTGGGATCCCCGAGTGTCAGTGTGTCATTGTTCTGGGACCCCCAAGTGTCAGTGTGTCATTGTTCTGGGACCCCCAAGTGTCAGTGTGTCATTATTCTGGGACCTCCAAGTGTCAGTGTGTCATTATTCTGGGACCCCCAAGTGTCAGTGTGTCATTATTCTGGGACCCCCAAGTGTCAGTGTGTCATTATTCTGGGACCCCCAAGTGTCAGTGTGTCATTGTTCTGGGACCCCCAAGTGTCAGTGTGTCATTGTTCTGGGACCCCCAAGTGTCAGGGTGTCATTGTTCTGTGACCCCCAAGTGTCAGTGTGTCATTATTCTGGGACCCCCAAGTGTCAGTGTGTCATTGTTCTGGGACCCCCAAGTGTCAGTGTGTCATTATTCTGGGACCCCCAAGTGTCAGTGTGTCATTGTTCTGGGACCCCCAAGTGTCAGTGTGTCATTATTCTGGGACCCCCAAGTGTCAGTGTGTCATTGTTCTGGGACCCCCAAGTGTCAGTGTGTCATTGTTTTGGGACCCCCAAGTGTCAGTGTGTCATTATTCTGGGACCCCCAAGTGTCAGTGTGTCATTATTCTGGGACCCCCAAGTGTCAGTGTGTCATTATTCTGGGACCCCAAGTGTCAGTGTGTCATTGTTCTGGGACCCCCAAGTGTCAGGGTGTCATTGTTCTGGACCCCCAAGTGTCAGTGTGTCATTGTTCTGGACCCCCAAGTGTCAGGGTGTCATTGTTCTGGGACCCCCAAGTGTCAGGGTGTCATTGTTCTGGGACCCCCAAGTGTCAGGGTGTCATTGTTCTGGGACCCCCAAGTGTCAGTGTGTCATTGTTCTGGGACCCCCAAGTGTCAGTGTGTCATTGTTCTGGGACCCCCAAGTGTCAGTGTGTCATTATTCTGGGACCCCCAAGTGTCAGTGTGTCATTATTCTGGGACCCCCAAGTGTCAGTGTGTCATTATTCTGGGACCCCCAAGTGTTAGGGTGTCATTGTTCTGGACCCTCAAATGTCAGTGTGTCATTGTTCTGGGACCCCCAAGTGTCAGTGTGTCATTGTTCTGGGACCCCCAAGTGTCAGCGTGTCATTGTTCTGGACCCCCAAGTGTCGGTGTGTCATTGTTCAGGGACCCCCATGTGTCAGGGTGTCATTGTTCTGGGACCCCCAACTTGCGTCAGTGTGTCATTGTTCTGGACCCCCAAGTCTCCGAAATAACGAAATTGTCTAAAATGTGTTAAATGAATTTGGAACTAAACGTATTGCACATGCTGCCTGCAGTCACTGCTCTTGGCTGGTGAAAGACAAGAAAAGTAGAAGGTTGGTGCCTCTGATGTACCATTCCTGGGTTGGCATCTCCACATTGCAAAGTTAACTCTACACCCGTGGGCAGCCAGGCCCGATGCCAGGGAAGGTTGCTTCATGGGGACAGACCCTGGCAAACATGGGCAAACATGCTAGAGCAGAAAAAGGGGACCTCGGTCATGTTAGCAGCCAGTGCCAGGGGGTGGGAATGGCAGCTTAGAATGGGAGTATCCAGGTCAGGAGGGGTGATACCCGCAGCAATTAGTTTCTTGTTTTTCTTCATGACCAACTCCCATCTCATCAATGCCAAGAAACAAAAAAAACTAGTATGGTGAGCCCACCACCCAGACTCTGATTGGCTATTAGTTTATTTAAAGAGCCGGTGATGTAAAAAAAGTCTCGACCTATGCAGGGTCTCGACCGCGTCACTTCCGGTGCAGCTACGTCAAAAACACAGCTGATGGCGGCCTCGACTGCGCGTGCGCGGCTTCACCGCACCTATACCGCGCATGCGCAGACGCTCGGTTTAGTCCGTGAAAATTCTAGACTCGAGCGGGCGGGCGGAGGCGTTGCGAATTGCTTAACATCGTCGCCAGCACCACCTCCAGACCCGCCCCCAACACGCCCCTAGCTTGTATATTATTGGGACCGAGGTCGAGAGAAAATATAGAGCTGCACCGCCTCCAGCCCCGCCCCTAGCCTGCTCTACTGAAGGGGGGCGGGCCCCCGTACATAGCACTGAGTCCAAGTACAGTACTGTGCATTGTTCTGCCATCAAATATGCTGCCTCACTGCACCCAGCAAACGCAACCACTGTGCCCGTCAAACGCAACCACTGTGCCCATCATACACAGCCACTGTGCCCAGCAAACGCAAACACTGTGCCCAGCAAACGCAGCCACTGCACCCAGCAAACGCAACCACTGTGCCCGTCATACGCAGCCACTGCACCCAGCAAACGCAACCACTGTGCCCGTCAAACGCAACCACTGTGCCCGTCAAACGCAGCCACTGTGCCCAGCAAACGCAAACACTGCCCGTCATACGCAACCACTGTGCCCAGCAAACGCAACCACTGTGCCCGTCATACGCAACCACTGTGCCCGTCAAACGCAACCACTGTGCCCGTCAAACGCAACCACTGTGCCCGTCAAACGCAACCACTGTGCCCAGCAAACGCAACCACTGTGCCCAGCAAACGCAACCACTGCACCCAGAAAACGCAACCACTGTGCCCGTCAAACGCAGCCACTGTGCCCAGCAAACGCAACCACTGTGCCCAGCAAACGCAACCACTGTGCCCAGCAAACGCAACCACTGTGCCCATCAAACGCAACCACTGTGCCCGTCATATGCAGCCACTGCGCCCAGCAAACGCAACCACTGCACCCAGCAAACGCAACCACTGCACCCAGCAAACGCAACCACTGTGCCCAGCAAACGCAACCACTGTGCCCAGCAAACGCAACCACTGTGCCCAGCAAACGCAACCACTGTGCCCAGCAAACGCAACCACTGTGCCCAGCAAACGCAACCACTGTGCCCATCAAACGCAGCCACTGCACCCATCAAACGCAGCCACTGTGCCTATCAACCGCAGCCACTGTGCCCATCAAACCCAGCCACTGTGCCCATCAAACGCACCCACTATTGACGCCACTGTGCCATCAAACTCAGCTACTGTACCTATCAATTTCTGTCAGTGTGCCCCATCAATTGCCGCTACTGTGCCCCATCAAATGCTGCCAGTGTGCCCATCAATTACCACTAATGTGCCCCATCAAATGCTGCCCGGCACTTACCTGTCTCGCAGCGGGTCAGCGGCGGTGTCCTGCACGTCCTCCATGTCTTCTTCCGTCCTCTCTCAGGCATCCAATCACAGCGCCTGACGTTTCAGCCAATCAGGGGACCGGTAACAGACTCGAGCACCTGATTGGCTAAGAGGCGGATTAGTGTTAGCAAAGCGAATTCCTTTGCTTTGCTAACACAACGCTGAGTGAACAGAGAACGCCCAGCATGGCGCCCGCTGTTCACCTTTTTGGGCGCCTATTAGAGCCTATGGCTCTAATCAGGTGCTTCCAAAAAACACCCCCGCCGATGTAATTCAGGTGCCCGAAAAGGGGCCGGACACCTGAATAGGGGGTGTCAGCAGTGACCATAGATAGATTCATGCAATGCATGATTCTATCTATGGTGATAGAGTGGTGCCAGGAGAGAGGGGGCGGCACCCATGCTCCCCTTATGGAAGCACCGCCACTGCGTACTCTTTGATCTTTTGAAAAGTGTGATGTTAAGCCGTAGCTGTGCTCCTTCGGGATATGCTGCTCGCGCATTCGTGCTGTTGGAGGGAGCCCAGACCACCATAGACGAGGGACCTGCAAACTTGGTCATGGTGAGTGAGATCATCCCATATCCCACTCCATCTTGCCTGAGGACAGGGACTCCCCCCCCCCCCCCCCCGAGGACAGGGACCCTCTCCCCCCTCTGAGAACAGGGACCCCCCCCCCCCCCCCGAGGACATGAAAACCTTCTCCCCCCTGAGAACAGGGACTCCCTTCTCTCCTGGGGACAGGGACCCCCATCTTCCCTGGGGATCGGGACCCCATCCCCCCCCCCTAAGAACAGGGACCTGATCACCCTGTGTGTGCCAACCTCACTGCCCTGCCTGCCATGTGTCCTGTGTGAGGGCCCTCCTGTGACAGCTCTTATCAGAACTTCATCCCACTTTGTGATCCCCCTACATGACTGATCCCTCTGTGTGCACCCCTTACATGGGGAACCCCTCTGTTTGCTACCCCTACATGTCTGCATACTCTGACCACAACCTGTACCATTTCCACATCCTCTGACTTCCTCCTATATCCTGTACACATGTTCTAACCACCTCCTGTATCCTGTCCGCAGCCTCTAACCATCTCTTGTATCCTGTCTGCAATCTCTGACTATCTCTTGTCTTTTATGGTGTCTGCAGTCTCTTAGGGAGAGTCTGGAGAGGAATCAAGAGTGAGAGCGTCGCCGGGATTGGGATTATGGGAGGAGTCAGACGTGTATGGACTGTGGAGAACAGACTATAGAATAAAACCAGAGCCACCAACCAGGAGCCATCTAACTGAGACCTGCACGCTGCACCGGAGAGGAGGTCAGTGACAGCGCCGTCAGGCCAGTCTGAGGGGGGTCACTGATGTAAGGGGGGAGTGAATGCAATTATGTAAGGGGGCACTGATATAAAGGTTTTCCCTTATATCAGTAACACCCCCCCCCTTACCTTAGTGTATTCACTCTGCGGAAGGTGGTCTCTGGTCACCAGAGTCCCCCCCCCCATCACATTTCCCGGCATTCCCCTTTACATCAGAGTCAGCAGGCTTCCCCCTTACAGTGCAAGGGAACTCAGATGTAAAGGAAAATGCTGCAGAGCATAATCTAAGGAGGAACTCTGATGTAAGGGGTGCTCTGGTCACCAGAGACCACCTTATATCAGAGTCCACTGCATTCCTATTTACATCAGAGTTCCCACTTACATCAGGGTCTGCAGCATTGCCCTTTACATCAGTGTTCCCCTTTACATCAGGGTTCGCAGAGTTCCCCCTGTAAGATTAGAAGGGATGGAGGCCCGGAGACATGTCCAGAGAACACAGAGGATATAGGATACATGGGATAGATTAGAAGGGATGGAGGCTCAGAGACATGTCCAGAGTACACAGAGGATACATGGGATAGATTAAAAGGGATGGAGGCCCAGAGACATGTCCAGAGAACACAGAGGATACATGGGATAGATTAGAAGGGATGGAGGCCTCCTCTGTTTTCCCTGGACATCCATCCCTTCTAATCTATCCCATGTATTCTCTGTGTTCTCTGGACATGTCTCCGGGCCTCCATCCCTTCTAATCTATCCCATGTATCCTCTGTGTACTCTGGACATGTCTCTGGGCTAGGGTGACCACATGTCCCGGATTGGCCGGGACAGTCCCGCATTTTGCAGGTCTGTCCCGGGCACCTTCCTTCCAGGACAATAATGTATCCCGGAATGAAACTGACACAGCCACCCCCCGGGCCAATCTGATGCCCCCAAAAAAGGCTGCCATATCACCACTTTACTCACTGCCAGTACTTGTCCTGGCCGGGAATGCCTGGAGGAGCACAATCCCGCCCCCTGCTTGTGATTGGAGAAATCATAAATCCTGCCTCTTGTGTCCAATCACTGTGCTGTGATTCGTTACAGCACAAGCTGATTTTTGGAAAGGGAGGGTGTCCCTGAATGGTAGTTTGGAAATGTGGTCACCCTACTCCGGGCCTCCATCCCTTCTAATCTATCCCATGTATCCTCTGTGTACTCTGGACATGTCTCCGGGCCTCCATCCCTTCTAATCTATCCCATGTATCCTCTGTGTACTCTGGACATGTCTCCGGGCCTCCATCCCTTCTAATCTTACAGGGGGAACTCTGTGAACCCTGATGTAAAGTGGAACACTGATGTAAAGGGCAATGCTGCAGACCCTGATGTAAGTGGGAACTCTGATGTAAATGCAGTGGACTCTGATATAAGGTGGTCTCTGGTGACCAGAGCACCCCTTACATCAGAGTTTTTCCTTAGATTATGCTCTGCAGCATTTTCCTTTACATCTGAGTTCCCTTGCACTGTAAGGGGGAATCCTGCCGACTCTGATGAAAGGGGAATGACGGAAAATGTGATGTGGGGGGGGAGGGGGACTCTGGTGACCAGAGACCACCTTCCGCAGAGTGAATACACGAAGGTAAGGGGGGGGTGTTACTGATATAAGGGAAAACCTTTATATCAGTGCCCCCTTACATAATTGCATTCACTCCCCCCTTACATCAGTGACCCCCCCCCTCAGACTGACCTGATGGCGCTGTCACTGACCTCCTCTCCGGTGCAGCGTGCAGGTCTCAGTTAGATGGCTCCTGGTTGGTGGCTCTGGTTTTATTCTATAGTCTGTTCTCCACAGTCCATACACGTCTGATGCCTCCCGTAATCCCAATCCCGGCGACGCTCTCACTCTTGATTCCTCTCCAGACTCTCCCTAAGAGACTGCAGACACAATAAAAGACAAGAGATAGTCAGAGATTGCAGACAGGTTAGAGGCTGCGGACAGGATACAGGAGGTGGTTAGAGGCTGCAGTCAATAGGTGGTCAGAACATGTGCACAGGATAGAGGAGGTGGTCAGAGGATGGCGGACAGGATACAGGAGGTGGTTAGAACATGTGTACAGGATACAGGAGGCAGTCAGAGGATGTGGAAATGGTACAGGTGGTGGTCAGAGTATGCAGACATTTAGGGGTAGCAAACAGAGGGGTTCCCCATGTAAGGGGTGCACACAGAGGGGTCAGTCATGTAGGGGGATTACACAGTGGGATGAAGTCCTGATAAGAGCTGTCACAGAAGGGCCCTCACACAGGACACATCGCAGGCAGGGCAGTGAGTTTGGCACACACAGGGTGATCAGGTTCCTGTTCTTAGGGGAGGTGGGGTCCTGATCCCTAGGAAAGATGGGGTCCCTAGGTGAGATGAAGTCCCCGTTGCCAGGGGAGATGGAGTTCCTGCCCCCAGGTGAGATGGAGTTCCTGCCCCCAGGTGAGATGGAGTTCCTGCCCCCAGGTGAGATGGAGTTCCTGCCCCCAGGTGAGATGGAGTTCCTGCCCCCAGGTGAGATGGAGTTCCTGCCCCCAGGTGAGATGGAGTTCCTGCCCCCAGGTGAGATGGAGTTCCTGCCCCCAGGTGAGATGGAGTTCCTGCCCCCAGGTGAGATGGAGTTCCTGCCCCCAGGTGAGATGGAGTTCCTGCCCCCAGGTGAGATGGAGTTCCTGCCCCCAGGTGAGATGGAGTTCCTGCCCCCAGGTGAGATGGAGTTCCTGCCCCCAGGTGAGATGGAGTTCCTGCCCCCAGGTGAGATGGAGTTCCTGCCCCCAGGTGAGATGGAGTTCCTGCCCCCAGGTGAGATGGAGTTCCTGCCCCCAGGTGAGATGGAGTTCCTGCCCCCAGGTGAGATAGGATCCCTGCCCCACCACCTTCCATTCTGAATACAAGAAAATGGAAGGCATCCTTGCCAACCATTGGAAGATCCTTTTGCAGGATCCAGCCCTTAAATTAATCATTCCTGTACGCCCTAAAGTGACGTATCGCAGAGCACCAAACCTTAAAAGTAAACTGGCTCCTAGCAAGCTCCGTTATCGTGCCTGTACCACTACACCATTAGTTCTCATACCACTAGTTGGCATGTACAAATGCAAAAAAAGTCTATGCAAAACTTGTCATTTTGTCCATCATGGACAAAAATCCTTTACCACAAAGGGTAAAACCTTCCCACTCAAGGAGTTTTACAACTGCTCATCTGATTTTGTAGTGTACGGCCTAAGTTGCCCTTGCGGCCTTATGTACATCGGCCGCACTATACGAGCTCTATGAGTCAGGTTCGGGGAACATAGGAGGTTAATAGAAGGAGGCACTGATCCCCACAGTGTCCCCAGACACTTCTGTGCAGCCCACAATAAATCCACCAGTGGCTTAAAAGTCTGGGTGATCGAACAGATCCCCAGCTCATTTACAGCGGCAGAACGGTTCAAAAAATTATGTGCTAGGGAAACTTTTTGGATCTACACTTTGGATGTTCTCTCACCTGGCGGTATAAACGAAGGAATTGAGATCTCCACCATTTTATAAATTATTTTACATATATCTTTGAACTGTACTCTCTCACCTTGATTTCCACCCACTTGATATTATTGTATACCCCCATGGGCCTCCATTTATTAGTAGATATTTTATATTTTATAATTTTAATATGATCATTTTCATATATTTTACATATATATATTTTTCATATGGGTGTGTATATGTATGTGTATATGTACGTAAATGTGTATGTGCTTACACATGTATATTTAGGCATGTATGTGTGTATGTGTGATCTTTTTTATGTATACACATATATACCTATATGTGTATTTTTAAATAATTTTTTATACTCTTTTATTGTCATATTACTGATTATTATACTTTGTGTATATGTTTAATGTGACTATAGGTGCTCTCAGTCCAATTTATATATATATATATATATATATATATATATATATATATATATATATATATTCCTCTGGGCATCAGGACAGTGGACACAGTACATATCACTGTACTCAGTCTGATGAACTTATCTCACTAGTCCTGTATAGGTACTTATATATCCTTACATCTGTGTTAATATCCCTATGTCCTTTTATATTTATATTTATATTATATTTTATGTCTATCCATATGACAAATATATATATTTTCTTCTATATTTCTTTCCCAATCCTAGTGTTACCTAATAACCCATTTCCCTTCTGTAGAATTCTGTGCCGTTCGTTCTTTTTTTCCCCCTCTCCCTTCTCCCCCCCCTTCCCCCCCCTTCTCCCCCTTTTTTTTTTTCCATGTTACTGTAGTGACATTCCCTGTGTCACTCCTATTCCTTCCTTCTATTTTTCTTGTTTCCCCATTCATTTCCCTATTAGCATTCATAAGGAGATATCTTTCTCCTGTATATCCCCTTATCATTGATTATAGTGATCCCATTTACTTATTTATTATATATATATATATATATATATATATTCTTTTGCACAGCCACAATTTTTCGCTTGTGTTCTGTGTCATTAGTTTATGGTCATTTTATTTTTACTCAATTTGGCTTGCTTTTATTTAAATGACTAACTATTTATATTCATATCCTTATTATTTTATGAAACCATTGTTATAGATTAATCTTATTTAGCCCTGTAGTCACAGCTCCCCCTATATATTTTTTTCCTATTTCCTTTTTCCCTTTTCTTTTTTCCTTTCTATTTTTTTTTTTTTTTAATGTATTCTGTTTACTTTCACTCCAGTTTCTTCTCTCTGTGATTCTTATCACATGACCTCCCTTTCCCTCTTTCAATTGGCTACTACCTTCCCCCAGCGCCACCCAATCAACTTCCTCTTTCCTCTATAACTGGCGTCTACATACTCCCGCCCTCATGTCATGTCATTATTATTATTATTATTAAGGTACTTCTATAGCGCCGTCAATTTACACAGCGCTTTACATTATACATTCACATCGGTCCCTACCCTCAAGGAGCGCGGCTTGCCAGGACATCGCTAGCCTGCACGCTCATGAAACGCGTCCATCTCTGATGACGTCACTCCCTGCTATCCAGCCACTGGTGTACTCCAAGTCTCGCTTTTGAAACATCCAACAGGACTGCTGTCCCTGGAGCCGGCTTATCCATCTATTAGAGACACTCCTGTTGCACATAGCTGAGCTGGATCACTGTGTACTGTGATCTGCAGCTGCTGGCCGTCATCCTGACATTCTGTACACGCCTGTACTAACTCATCTCCATGTGAGTGTTTTATATCTACTATTAAAATTTGTTTTGTACTGCTGCACTTAGAGGCGCCTCTCTCCTTGCTTTTCAGTCTTACTCAGAACATGGTTTCTGTTCATCTATGATGGCTGCCCTGTGCAAAGTGGATCCCCTGCATCCCTGTCTTCTCCTACATACACCATAGTATGTTGATAGATTTTATGGACTTCTTCTTAGACCATTCCTATATATCACATAGCATTTACTGTGTATCATAACCTATTGATGTTATTTTCTGTTATATATATATCTCTTCATATTTTCACATTTATTTATTTTTATTAATTTTACATTTATAATTATATTTATTTTTATTATTTTTATTTATTTTCATGTTTAACTTATTTCATTTATTATTTTCTATTTTTCATTGCATTCAATTGGGGTTATATATGTCTACGTGGTTATTGCGCGCCATTTCTTGTTTGTATACCTGTATTTGAAACCCATAGGGCAGCACATACCGCTTTTCATTTCCCCCTTTTTTTTTTTTTTTTTTCCATACATATTCCTGTTTTTCATTCTTTAAATATTTCATAATACCCCCCCCCCCCCCTCCCATTCCCTTCCCCCCAGTTCCAGGTCATTATACTATATTAATCTACTACATATTAATTTCTATTTTTTTCATTATATTTCTTACATCTTATTATTATTTTTACTATTTAATTTTTGATTATTCTATTTATCATTTAATTTATTCTCATTTTTATTTTTATTTTTATTATTATTCCTCCTCCTTTTCCTTTGAAGTTATGGATCTTATTGAAGATCTAGAAGCCAACAAATATGCAGTCTTGAATGCTATATGGACAAAATTTCCCACATCCTTATTTTTGGAAAACTATGTTCTCCCCAGCAAGGTACGCCATTCTATAGGTGGGAAATGTAAACAACTGGAAAGACTTGCCCAAACCGCAAATCAACAGTGGTGGGACAAATTCTTTTTAGAAAAATACATCCTTACCAAGATCTCTCCTAGGGGTCTAAGAGTGATGAAAGAATGTCAATTTCTTGAAGCTGACAATAAGAAAGAATGGGCAGAAATTGCAGAGTTCTGCACTTCTAAATGGATGAGGATACTCATCTCTCATAGAACCGTCAGGTTCGAAAAATTAATAAATGATACACACACCCTCATCAATAATATTGTCAGTTCCAATACTCCCCTCCCCCTTTCCTGGTTCGATATACTTAGGAAAAATACCCAACATGATGAAGACAACCTTTTACATATGAAGTTGGGGAAATTTAGGCGCGATTTAGATGACTTCAACCTAGATAAGGTCTTCACATGGAACAAAACGAAAAACCACCGTGTCCTACCAGCCTATGCACCTCCTTTAGAGGTTTTTTCTAGCCCATCTACATTTACTGTCCCTCCACCATCGGGTCCTGATCCCCCTCGTCCTCTGATGAGTCTAGTAATTCCGGGCCCCTTTGGCCCAGGGTTATCCCGTAGGCCATTGCAGCCTACTCGGGATCCTGGAACTACTGACTTCAGAAAAGCACAGTTGCCGAAAAATAATAAAAATTATGCTATAAAAAAACAGAATAAACACAATTCCATTCATGGCAATGCCAGTCTAATTCAAGCTCTCAATAGATTTTATAATAGACCATTAGTTCAGCCTGCAGCCACTTCACCTGGCCTTTCTGCCCGCAATAGTGCCTCCACAAGCACTATGGACACTGCGGGGTCTCCCTCTTCAAACCTCCACACTGATTCCTCTGTGGCCCCCACTCACCCACTCACCACCTCTGCCCCTACTGAAATCACCTCTGTAATGCCGTCCTCTTTTTTAGTTTCCAGTCCTCCTCTGACAGCAGCCATAAACCACAAAAAAAGAAAACTCACCGAAGAGGCTGTAGAGGAGGACGAAATAGAAAACAATCCCAATGCCATCAAATTAAGGAAACTATAAAAATATTCAATTTATCTTCTCGTTCCCTCTCTCCTGCTGACACTTCCCTTCTTAGCAGAGGTCTGAACTTTGCTCCACTCAATAAACCCAACCCTTTCTTACTCTTTAAAGATTTAAACAGATATACACGCAACCTTACCCTAAAGAGACATTTCCATATCAAAGAACAAAAGAATCAGTTAAATAATATTATATCCCAGTCCACACCCCCCACCATCTCCTCTGATGTATTTCTATATTCCTCCAACTTTATAGATGATACAGAGGACCCTTTGGTTGATGAAGAGTTGTTCCATTTACTCACTCAACACCCAGCCACCTCCCCCCCAGTCATTCACACTGCCTTTAAACCCCAATCTGTTTTCAACCCTGTACACTCTAAAGGCCCGTACATTGAAAGCTTTTACAGGGTAGTATTTTCAGACTTTCAAAAACTCTGTACACTAGCAGCCCCGAAAACTACTAATAACCTCTCGCCTTTTGAGATTAGAGCCCTTCGCAGTCTCACAGAAGCAGAAGATATAGTCATCAAGAGTGCTGACAAAGGTGGAGGAATTGTTATACAGGACCATAATGACTACCTCAGTGAAGCCAGGAGACTACTTTCAGATAGTAACACCTACAGAAAGATCTCCAAAGATCCTACCTCAGACTATACCATAGAAATTGACTCTCTAGTCAATACTGCATGTCTTAATAATGTCCTTAGTAAAGTAGAAAAATCCTTCCTTTTAAAGAACTTTTATCACATCCCCTACTTTTATCACCTTCCCAAAGTGCACAAAAGTCTGGATAATCCTCCAGGGAGACCGATAGTGGCTGCGATGGACAGCATCACCACGGGGCTCAGTTTATACGTGGATCATTTCCTTCAGCCCATAGTCCAACAATTAGACTCATATATTAAAGACGGGAGCCACTTGATGGAATCACTTTCCGTGTACCAATGGGAACACACTTACCTTTGGCTCTCACTTGATGTCAATTCCCTATACACCTCCATCCCCCATGCTTTCGGTCTCCGGGCTCTGGAGTTTTTCCTCTCGCACGATCCTCTGATTAACCCCCGTCAAGCTTCATTCATCATAGATGCCACCACTTTTTGTCTCACTCACAACTATTTTAAATTTGATGACGATTTTTATTTACAGTTACAGGGAACTGCAATGGGCGCTAATTTTGCACCCTCATATGCTAACTTAGCAATGGGATTTTGGGAGAGAGAGTATATTTACAATAATAACAATCCCTTCTCCAAAAATATTATTTTTTACGGTCGCTATATTGACGACCTTATTGTTATTTGGGACGGTTCTGTAGATACTATTCCATCATTTGTAGACCATTGTAATAGTAATTCCTTTGGCCTATCTTTTACTTATGTCAGCAACCCTACCTCTCTTCCTTTTTTGGATTTGGAGTTAGCCTTTGATCGAGAAACCATGGCCATTATCTCTAAAAATTATATTAAGCCCACTGCTGGCAACTCTTACCTTCACCATAAGAGCTGCCATTTCCCCAAATGGATTAACAACATTCCAAAAGGACAGTTCTGCCGACTCAGACAGAACTGTACTAGAGATTCTGATTACATCAACCAAAGTGAGCTCCTGAAGAAAAAATTCAGTGAGAAAGGGTACCCGGATGATCTTATCGAAAAGGCTTTCCTCTTTTACCTCAAGGGCAAACCTGCCAAGATGGTTCGTGAGACGGAGAATCACTCATTCCGTTTCACCACCACCTTCCATTCTGAATACAAGAAAATGGAAGGCATCCTTGCCAACCATTGGAAGATCCTTTTGCAGGATCCAGCCCTTAAATTAATCATTCCTGTACGCCCTAAAGTGACGTATCGCAGAGCACCAAACCTTAAAAGTAAACTGGCTCCTAGCAAGCTCCGTTATCGTGCCTGTACCACTACACCATTAGTTCTCATACCACTAGTTGGCATGTACAAATGCAAAAAAAGTCTATGCAAAACTTGTCATTTTGTCCATCATGGACAAAAATCCTTTACCACAAAGGGTAAAACCTTCCCACTCAAGGAGTTTTACAACTGCTCATCTGATTTTGTAGTGTACGGCCTAAGTTGCCCTTGCGGCCTTATGTACATCGGCCGCACTATACGAGCTCTACGAGTCAGGTTCGGGGAACATAGGAGGTTAATAGAAGGAGGCACTGATCCCCACAGTGTCCCCAGACACTTCTGTGCAGCCCACAATAAATCCACCAGTGGCTTAAAAGTCTGGGTGATCGAACAGATCCCCAGCTCATTTACAGCGGCAGAACGGTTCAAAAAATTATGTGCTAGGGAAACTTTTTGGATCTACACTTTGGATGTTCTCTCACCTGGCGGTATAAACGAAGGAATTGAGATCTCCACCATTTTATAAATTATTTTACATATATCTTTGAACTGTACTCTCTCACCTTGATTTCCACCCACTTGATATTATTGTATACCCCCATGGGCCTCCATTTATTAGTAGATATTTTATATTTTATAATTTTAATATGATCATTTTCATATATTTTACATATATATATTTTTCATATGGGTGTGTATATGTATGTGTATATGTACGTAAATGTGTATGTGCTTACACATGTATATTTAGGCATGTATGTGTGTATGTGTGATCTTTTTTATGTATACACATATATACCTATATGTGTATTTTTAAATAATTTTTTATACTCTTTTATTGTCATATTACTGATTATTATACTTTGTGTATATGTTTAATGTGACTATAGGTGCTCTCAGTCCAATTTATATATATATATATATATATATATATATATTTATATATATATATATATATATATATATATATATATATATATATATATATATATATATATATATATATATATATATATATATATGTTTCTCTGGGCATCAGGACAGTGGACACAGTACATATAACTGTACTCAGTCTGATGAACTTATCTCACTAGTCCTGTATAGGTACTTATATATCCTTACATCTGTGTTAATATCCCTATGTCCTTTTATATTTATATTTATATTATATTTTATGTCTATCCATATGACAAAAATATATATTTTCTTCTATATTTCTTTCCCAATCCTAGTGTTACCTAATAACCCATTTCCCTTCTGTAGAATTCTGTGCCGTTCGTTCTTTTTTTCCCCCTCTCCCTTCTCCCCCCCCCTTCCCCCCCCCCCCTTCTCCCCCCTTTTTTTTTCTCCATGTTACTGTAGTGACATTCCCTGTGTCACTCCTATTCCTTCCTTCTATTTTTCTTGTTTCCCCATTAATTTCCCTATTAGCATTCATAAGGAGATATCTTTCTCCTGTATATCCCCTTATCATTGATTATAGTGATCCCATTTACTTATATATATATATATATTCTTTTGCACAGCCACAATTTTTTGCTTGTGTTCTGTGTCATTAGTTTATGGTCATTTTATTTTTACTCAATTTGGCTTGCTTTTATTTAAATGACTAACTATTTATATTCATATCCTTATTATTTTATGAAACCATTGTTATATATTAATCTTATTTAGCCCTGTAGTCACAGCTCCCCCTATATATTTTTTTCCTATTTCCTTTTTCCCTTTTCTTTTTTCCTTTCTATTTTTTTATTTTTTTTAATGTATTCTGTTTACTTTCACTCCAGTTTCTTCTCTCTGTGATTCTTATCACATGACCTCCCTTTCCCTCTTTCTATTGGCTACTACCTTCCCCCAGCGCCACCCAATCAACTTCCTCTTTCCTCTATAACTGGCGTCTACATACTCCCGCCCTCATGTCATGTTGAAAAAGGAGCGCGGCTTGCCAGGACATCGCTAGCCTGCATGCTCATGAAACGCGTCCATCTCTGATGACGTCACTCCCTGCTATCCAGCCACTGGTGTACTCCAAGTCTCGCTTTTGAAACATCCAACAGGACTGCTGTCCCTGGAGCCGGCTTATCCATCTATTAGAGACACTCCTGTTGCACATAGCTGAGCTGGATCACTGTGTACTGTGATCTGCAGCTGCTGGCCGTCATCCTGACATTCTGTACACGCCTGTACTAACTCATCTCCATGTGAGTGTTTTATATCTACTATTAAAATTTGTTTTGTACTGCTGCACTTAGAGGCGCCTCTCTCCTTGCTTTTGAGAAGGGGGTCCCTGTCCCCAGGGGAGAAGTAGGTCCCTGTCCCCAGGGGAGAAGTAGGTCCCTGTCCCCAGGAGAGGAGGAGTTCCTGTTCCCAGGTGAGTGGCCCAGAGGGTCCCTGTTTCCAGGTGAGTGGCCCAGAGGGTCCCTGTTTCCAGGTGAGTGGCCCAGAGGGTCCCTGTTTCCAGGTGAGTGGCCCAGAGGGTCCCTGTCCCCAGGAGAGAAGGGGTCCCAGTCCCCAGGGGGGGGAGAAGGTTTCCCTGTCCTCAGGGGGGAGAAGGGGTCTCTGTCTTGGGGGGGAGGGGGTCCCTGTCCCCAGAAGAGAAGGGAGTCCCTGTCCCCAGAAGAGAAGGGAGTCCCTGTCCCCAGGAGAGAAGGGAGTCCCTGTCCCCAGGAGAGAAGGGAGTCCCTGTCCCCAGGAGAGAAGGGAGTCCCTGTCCCCAGGAGAGAAGGGAGTCCCTGTCCCCAGGAGAGAAGGGAGTCCCTGTCCCCAGGAGAGAAGGGAGTCCCTGTCCCCAGGAGAGAAGGGAGTCCCTGTCCCCAGGAGAGAAGGGAGTCCCTGTCCCCAGGAGAGAAGGGAGTCCCTGTCCCCAGGAGAGAAGGGAGTCCCTGTCCCCAGGAGAGAAGGGAGTCCCTGTCCCCAGAGGAGAAGGGAGTCCCTGTCCCCAGGAGAGAAGGGAGTCCCTGTCCCCAGGAGAGAAGGGAGTCCCTGTCCCCAGGAGAGAAGGGAGTCCCTGTCCCCAGGAGAGAAGGGAGTCCCTGTCCCCAGGAGAGAAGGGAGTCCCTGTCCCCAGGAGAGAAGGGAGTCCCTGTCCCCAGGAGAGAAGGGAGTCCCTGTCCCCAGGAGAGAAGGGAGTCCCTGTCCCCAGGAGAGAAGGGAGTCCCTGTCCCCAGGAGAGAAGGGAGTCCCTGTCCCCAGGAGAGAAGGGAGTCCCTGTCCCCAGGAGAGAAGGGAGTCCCTGTCCTCAGGGGGGAGAAGGGGGTCTCTGTCTTGGGGGGGAGGTGGAGGTCCCTGTCCTCGGGGAATATGGAGTGGAATATGGGATGGTCTCACTTACCCATGACCAAGTCTGCAGGTCCCTCATTTATGGTGGTCTGGGCTCCCTCCAGCAGCACGGATGGGTGATCAGCTTATCCCCAGGGAGCACAGCTACGGCTTGACAATCTGACAGCAATTGATGGGCACAGTGGCTGCGTTTGACGGGCGCAGTGGTTGCGTTTGACGGGCGCAGTGGTTGCGTTTGACGGGCGCAGTGGTTGCGTTTGACGGGCGCAGTGGTTGCGTTTGACGGGCGCAGTGGCTGCGTTTGACGGGCGCAGTGGCTGCGTTTGACGGGCGCAGTGGCTGCGTTTGACGGGCGCAGTGGCTGCATTTGCTGGGTGCAGTGGCTGCGTTTGACGGGCACAGTGGTTGCGTTTGACGGGCACAGTGGTTGCGTTTGACGGGCACAGTGGTTGCGTTTGACGGGCACAGTGGCTGCGTTTGACGGGCACAGTGGCTGCGTTTGACGGGCACAGTGGCTGCGTTTGCTGGGCATAGTGGTTGCGTTTGCTGGGCACAGTGGCTGCGTATGACGGGCACAGTGGTTGCATTTGCTGGGCACAGTGGTTGCGTTTGCTGGGCACAGTGGTTGCGTTTGCTGGGAGCAGTGGCTGCGTATGACGGGCACAGTGGTTGCGTTTGCTGGGCACAGTGGCTGCGTATGACGGGCACAGTGGTTGCGTTTGCTGGGTGCAGTGGTTGCGTTTGCTGGGTGCAGTGGCTGCGTATGACGGGCACAGTGGTTGCGTTTGCTGGGTGCAGTGGTTGCGTATGACGGGCACAGTGGTTGCGTTTGACGGGCACAGTGGCTGCGTATGACGGGCACAGTGGTTGCGTTTGACGGGCACAGTGGTTGCGTTTGACGGGCACAGTGGTTGCGTTTGACGGGCACAGTGGTTGCGTTTGACGGGCACAGTGGTTGCGTTTGACGGGCACAGTGGTTGCGTTTGACGGGCACAGTGGCTGCGTATGACGGGCACAGTGGCTGCGTATGACGGGCACAGTGGTTGCGTTTTCTGGGTGCAGTGGCTGCGTATGACGGGCACAGTGGTTGCGTTTGCTGGGTGCAGTGGCTGCGTATGACGGGCACAGTGGTTGCGTTTGCTGGGTGCAGTGGCTGCGTATGACGGGCACAGTGGTTGCGTATGACGGGCACAGTGGTTGCGTATGACGGGCACAGTGGTTGCGTATGACGGGCACAGTGGTTGCGTATGACGGGCACAGTGGTTGCGTATGACGGGCACAGTGGTTGCGTTTGCTGGGTGCAGTGAGGCAGCATATTTGATGGCAGAACAATGCACAGTACTGTACTTGGACTCAGTGCTATGTACGGGGGCCCGCCCCCCTTCAGTAGAGCAGGCTAGGGGCGGGGGCGGGGCTGGAGGCGGTGCAGCTCTATATTTTCTCTTGACCTCGGTCCCAATAATATACAAGCTAGGGGCGTGTTGGGGGCGGGTCTGGAGGCGGTGCTGGCGACGATGTTAAGCAATTCGCAACGCCTCCGCCCGCCCGCTCGAGTCTAGAATTTTCACGGACTAAACCGAGCGTCTGCGCATGCGCGGTATAGGTGCGGTGAAGCCGCGCACGCGCAGTCGAGGCCGCCATCAGCTGTGTTTTTGACGTAGCTGCACCGGAAGTGACGCGGTCGAGACCCTGCATAGGTCGAGACTTTTTTTACATCACCGGGATCACCGGTGTTCAGAACTTGTTGGATCTCCGGCATTCACTAACATACAGCGCGAGTCCTTCCTTCCCGGTAAGCTCAATATTTCTCCTTTTATTTTTACCACTTAAGGACCGAGCCTCTGAGATTTGGTGTTTACAAGTTAAAAACAGTTTTTTTTTTTGCTAGAAAATTACTTAGAAAAAAAAATATACCGGTATATATAATGTCTGGGGGTTCTAACACCCTAGAAAATAAAATGGTGGTCGTTGTAATACTTTCTGTCACACCGTATTTGCGCAGCGGTCTTACAAGCGCACCTTTTTGAATTTAAAAAAATAGGACAACAGTAAAGTTAGCCCAGTTTTTAATTTTTTTTATATTGTGAAAGATAATGTTACGCCGAGTAAATTGATATCCAACAAGTGACGCTTCAAAGTCACGCCCCGCTCGTGGAATGGCGACAAACTTTTACCCTTAAAAAAATCTCCATAGGCGACGTTTAAAAAATTCTACAGGTTGCATGTTTTGAGTTATAGAGGAGGTCTAGTGCTAGAGTTATTGCTCTCGCTCTAACGATCGCGGCGATACCTCACATGTGTGGTTTGAACACCGTTTTCATATGTGGGCGCTACTCACGTATGCGTTCGCTTCTGCATGGATGGGCGCGTTTAAAATTTATTGTTTTCTTATTTATTTTACCTTTTTATTTTTTATTTTTACACTGTTCTTTTTTTTAAAAAATGGTGTCACTTGTATTCCTATTACAAGGAATGTAAACATCCCTTGTAATAGAAAAAAAGCATGACAGGTCTTCTTAAATATGAGATCTGGGGGGTCAAAAAGACCTCAGATCTCATTTACACTAAAAATGCACTAAAAAAAAAAAAAATCAATGTCACAATTTTTATTTATTTATTTTTTAAATGTCTCTTTAACCACTTCAGCCCCGGAGGATTTGGCTGCCAAATGACCAGGGCCACTTTTTGCGATTCGGCACTGCGTCACTTTAACTGACAATTGCGCGGCCGTGGGACGTGGCCCCTAAACAAAATTTACGTCTTTTTTCCCCCCACAAATAGAGTTTTTTTTTTGGTGGTATTTGATCACCTCTGCGGTTTTTATTTTTTGCGCTATAAACAAAAATTTTGAAAAAAAAAAACAATATTTTGTAGTTTGCTATAATAAATATTCCCAATTTTTTGTTAAAAAAGCAATTTTTTTCTCAGTTTAGGCCAATACGTATTCTTCCACATACTTTTGGTAAAAAAAAAAAAAAAAAAAAAAAAAAAAAATCGCAATAAGCGTATATTGATTGTTTTGCACACAAGTTATAGCGTCTACAAAATAGGGGATAGTTTTATGGCATTTTCATTATATATATATATATATATATTTTTTTTTTACTAGTAATGGCGGCTATCTGCCATTTGTATCGTGACTGCGACATTATGGAGGACACATCGGACACTTTTGACACATTTGTGGGACCATTGTCATTTATACAGCGATCAGTGCTATAAAAAAATGCACTGATACCTGTAAAAATGACACTGGCAGTGAAAGGGTTAAGTGTGTCCTAGGGAGTGATTCTAACTGTTAGGGGGAGGAGCTACCAGAGACACGTCAGCGATCACTGTTCCCGATCACGGGGAACAGTAGATTCCCTGACGTGTCACTAGGCAGAACAGAGGAATACCTTGTTTACAAAGGCATCCCCCCCGTTCTGCCTTTGCCGACCTCAATACCGGGTCGCCCGGGAACATCGAGTTCCCGTGTGTCCCAATCGTGTCGAGATCCTACGGGGGTAAAATGACCTCACCAGCCAAGCAGACACTGGCTGCAAAAAGCGCCCAGAGGCGATTCAGTTCGCATGTGTAGAGCTATACAAGTCATTCATTCATTTATTCTGGTATGGATTTTAAGGGGAACCCCATGCCAAAAAAAAATAAAAAAAAATGGCGTAGGGGTCCCCCCAAAAATCCATACCAGACCCTTATCTAAACACGCAACCTGGCAGACCGCAGGAAAAGAGGGGGGGTGGCGAGAGAGCAGCCCCACCCCCCTTCTGAACCGTACCAGGCCACATGCCCTCAACATGGGGAGGATGCTTTCAGATCTGGACCCCAAAGCATGTTGATGGGGAAAAGGGCCTCATCCCCACAACCCTTGCCTGGTGGTTGTGGGGCTTATCGGAATCTGGAATCCCCCTTTACCAAGGGGACCCCCAGATCCTGCCCCCCCCTATGTGAATTGGTAACGGGGTACATTGTACCCCTGCCATTTCACCCAAAAAAAATCAAAAATGGACAACCCCTCCCCATTGATTCCAAGGAGAGAGCTGTCACATGGATAGCAGAGCCCTGTTTATTTCACCAGGAGAACCATTATGTGAACACTTAAGTTTAAATAAATAATACAGTCATGTGACATATCTGCATCACTTTGGGTAAAAGCCGGTCATGGCCGAGGAAGATAGAAGAGGGGCCATGGTTGGAATGCAGAAGGTAAGTAACCCTGGCATACCGACTGCAAATCAATCCACCTAGACAAACCCCTTTAATTCACCTGTTTAACCGCTTCAATACCGGGGGGGGGGGCATTTTCACCCCCTTCCTGCCCAGACCAATTTTTAGTTTTCAGCGCTGTCGCATTTTGAATGACAATTGCGCGGACATGCAACACTGTACCCAAATGAAATCTTTATGGGTTCCCCCCCCCCCACAAATAGAGCTTTCTTTTGGTGGTATTTGATCACCTCTGCGGTTTTTATTTTTTTCGCTTTAAAACAAAAGAGGAGCGACAATTTTGAAAAAAAAACAATATTTTTCACTTTTTGATTTAACCCCTTCAATACCAGGGGGGCATTTATACACCTTCCTGCCCAAGCCAATTTTCAACTTTCAGCGCTGTCGCAATTTGAATGACAATTGCGCGGTCATGCTACACTGTACCCAAACAATTTTTTTATCATTTTGTACCCACAAATAAAGCTTTCGTTTGGTGGTATTTGATCACCTCTGCGATTTTTAGTTTTAACAAATAAAAAAAGAGCGAAAATTTTGAAAAAAAAATAAGTTTTTCTTTGCTTCTGTAATTTTTTTTGTAAATAAATACATTTTCTTCTTTAATGACGGGCACTGATATGGCTGCACTGACGGGCACTGATAAGGCGGCACTGATGGGCACCGATGAGGTCGCACTGATGAGGTGGCACTGGTAAGCACTGATGATGGGCACTGCTAGGCGGCACTGATAGGCACTGATATGTGGCACTGGTATGCGGCACTGATGGGCACTCATAGGCGGCACTGATGGGCACTCATAGGCGGCACTGATGGGCACTCATAGGCGGCACTGATGGGCACTCATAGGCGGCACTGATGGGCACTCATAGGCGGCACTGATGGGCACTCATAGGCGGCACTGATGGGCACTCATGGGTGGCATTGATAGGTGGCACGGACGGGCACTGATACATGGGCACTGATGGGCATGGATGGGCACTGATAGGTGGCACTGATGGACACTGGTAGGTGGCACTGATGACACTGGTGGGTGGCATTGCTGGGCATCACAAATTTTGTTTGTGCCATGATGATGCCAGTCAGTGCCCATTTGTCTGCACTGATTGGCATATGTTGTGCATATATTTGTACATGTGGATGGCCATGGGGGACTTACCTGGCCATCCACATGTTAGGTGCTTCCCTGGTGGTCCTGGGCGGCATACTGGTGGTCCAGTGTGGGCATCCGAGGGGGGGCTGCGCTGATAAACAATCAGCGCGAACCCCCCTGTCAGAAGAGCCGCCGATCGTCTCTCCTCTACTCATGTCTTGTCAGACGCGAGTGAGGAAAAGCCGATCAACTGCTCTTCCTGTTTACATCGTGATCACGTGGTAAAGAGCCGGGATCGGTGTTGCGGTGTGTCAGACTGACACACCGCACCACCGATCGCCGCGATGCGCGCCCCCACGGGCGTGCAGCGGCTGTTACCCTGCTGGACATCATATGACGCCCAGTCAGGACAACTGAACCACTTCCCGGACGTCAATCTCTTATTGACTGGGCGGGAAGTAGTTAATAAATATCTAATTTAAAAAATAAAAAAAAACATTTTTTTTCCTCAGTTTAGGCCGATACGTATTCTTCTACATATTTTTGGTAAAAAAAAAAAAAAAAAAAAAATCGCAATAAGCCTATATTGATTGGTTTGCGCAAAAGTTATAGCGTCTACAAAATAGGGGATGGATTTATGGCATTTTTTTTTTTTTTACTAGTAATGGCGGCGATCTGCGATTTTTATTTTGACCGTGACATTGCGACAGACATATCGGACACTTTTGACAAGTTTTTGGGACCATTCACATTTATACAGCGATTAGTGCTATAAAACTGCACTGATTACTGTGTAAATGTGACTGTCAGGGAAGGGGTTAACACTAGGGGGCGATCAAGGGGTTAAATGTGTTCCCTTAGGAGTGATTCTAACTGTAGGGGGAGGGGACTCACAAGGGGAGGAGACCGATCTGTGTTCCTCTGTACTGGGAACACACATCGGTCTCCTCTCCTCTGACAGGAGGTGGATCCGTGTGTTCACACACACAGATCCATGGTCCTGCTGTGATCGTGGGCAATCGTGGGTGCCCGGCGGACATCGCGGCCGCCGGGCATGCGCACCTGGTCCTGAGCGATGCGGCGCGCGCCCCCTAGCCACCCGGGAAGCCCAGGACGTCATATGACGTCCACCCGGAGGGAGGGAGGGTTCCTGCCGATGTCATTTTACAATTACTCAGTAAGGAAGGGGTTAATCTGTAGGAACACAATCAATTGTGTCTTCTCACCCTTTTCCTAGTTCATCACCGCACATCACCAATCAACCTGTTCTCTTGTTGGAATCTCCGTAGTAATCCATCGGAAAATAAAAAATCTTCCATTCTATCATTTCCAGATAATTGCCCACAATCAGAACTTCCAGCTTCTACCTTTTTGGTGGTACACCCAACCCGACCTTCCACATGTCCACCGACCTCACCAATCCAAAGATGTCAGAACTGGAAAAGGCTTTAGAAATCATATTGTAAACCTACAAGAAATATGCCTCCAAAGATTTTACGATGAGCAAGAAGTAGGGATGAGCTCGGTGTTCGAGTCAAACATACGTTCGACTCGAACATCGGCTGTTCGATCGTTCGCCGAACAACGAACGATTTGGGCCGTTCGCGCCTAATTCGCGGCCCACAATGCACTACGCCATCGCAGTGTCATCCAGGCGCTGTGATTGGCCAAGCATGCACTGTGACCCCGCATGCTTGGCCAATCACAGCGCCGGCAGCGAGGAGAGCAATGATTGGCCACAGGCAGGATGCCTGTGGCCAATTATTGCTGAGGGTGTTTAGTACACGCCCCACACTATAAAAGGCCGCCAGCACGGCGGCCTAGTGTAGTGTGTTCCGGAGCAGGGAAAGAGAAGCATAGGCAGGGACAGTGACATTTTTTTTTCTTGCTTAACCTGGATTCCTTTAGTTTAGGGAAAGAGAAGGATAGGTAGGGAGAGTGTCAGTGTGTTTTACTGTGCTAATCCTTGTTTGTAAGGACAGGGAAGGACAGTGAGGGAAATTCTCCTTGTGCTATACTGTGCTAAAGCATTCATCATCAACCATCTTTAAAAAAACATTTTTTATAGGGACAGAAAACTATAGGTAGGGAGAGTGTCAGTGTGTTTTACTGTGCTAATCCTTGTTTGTAGGGACAGGGAAGGACAGTGAGGGAAATTCTCCTTGTGCTATACTGTGCTAAAGCATTCATCATCAACCATCTTTAAAAAAACATTTTTTATAGGGACAGAAAACTATAGGTAGGGAGGGTGTCAGTGTGTTTTACTGTGCTAATCCATTCCTCATCAACCATCTTTGAAATCCTTGTTTTTTGGACAGTCAGGGAAATTGTCATTGTGCTATTCTGTGCGAAAGCAATCATCCTCAACCATATTTAGAAATCCTTAAGTAAAGGGACAGAGAAGGACACCTGAAGGTAGCCCTTATTGCTTTTTTCCCATCTCCCTGCAGGCCATCCATTAGAAAGGCAAACAAGGAGAGGCAGACAGTCAGGAGGCAATAAAAGAGGGCAAGCAGGCTCTGTGTCTGGGGGCAACAGTGCTGGTCGTGGACGCGGTGCATTGTCATCAGCACATGGCCATGGGACACGCTTGTCCTTTTCGGCAGCTGGACATGTTGAGCCACATCATGCCGAAGACTTGGTAGAGTGGATGACCAAGCCCTCCTCCTCCTCCTCATCCTCTCTCACCCAGGCTCAGGGTACTGGCAAAGCAGCTGCCAAAGCGTCCTCTTCCCTGGTATCAATGTCAGACTCATCATCAGTCACTCCTTCCCTAGACCCACCATGTCCTCCTCCTGAGGAGTCCCCCGAACTGTTTGAGCACAGTGTTGGGTACATGCTCCAGGAGGATGCCCAGCGTTTCGAAGGGTCTGATGATGAAACCCAGCTACAGGAAGGCAGTAGCGTGAGAGCAGACAGAGGGGATGCTCAAGAAGGACACCAATCTGGCAGTCATGTTCCAGCAGCTGCAGCATACTGCCAGATTGGCTCCAGTGATGAGGAGGGAGGGGATGATGAGGTCACTGACTCCACGTGGGTGCCTAATAGGAGAGAGGAGGAGGAGGAGGATGAGGAGGAGGCACATCTCCAACGAGGCAGGATGCCCTTTGGTGGCCAGCGTAAGGGCAGTACACCGACGGAATCACACCGCAGAGCTCCGCCTGTGCAGGGCGCTGCCTCTGCCCGTCATTCAAAAAGTTCTTTGGTGTGGGCCTTTTTTGAGGCTAGTGCATCAGATCGCACAGCTGCTGTTTGCAACATATGTCTCAAGCGTATATCGCGTGGCCAAAACATCAGCCGCTTGGGTACCACATGCCTGACCAGACATATGTTGACCTGCCATGCAGCTCGTTGGCAAGCCTACCTCAAAGACCCACACCAAAGAACAAAGCGGACCTCTCCTTGCACCGCATCAGCTGGGATCTCCAACCCCACTATAACTTCAGTCCTCTCTGAAACATGCACTGAGAGGAATGAAGGTGTAGAATTAGGTGTGTCACAGCCAAGTACTTGCGGCCACTCTGCTAGCAGTACACCGACGTCCGATTCTAGCAGGCAAATTTCCCTGCCCCAGCTGCTGGACCGTCGAAAGAAGTTCACTCCCAGCCATCCACATGCCCAGCGGTTGAATGCTAGCTTGGCTAAATTGCTAGCGCTTCAACTGCTGCCTTTTCAGTTGGTAGACTCGGCCCCCTTCCGTGAATTTGTGCAATGTGCGGTTCCTCAGTGGCAGGTTCCCAAACGCCACTTTTTCTCACGGAAGGCTATTCCGGCTCTCTACCGGCATGTGGAAGGCAATGTCTTGGCCTCGCTGGACAGGGCGGTCAGCGGTAAGGTGCATATTACCGCTGACTCATGGTCCAGCAGGCATGGACAGGGACGTTACCTTTCTTTCACGGCCCATTGGGTCACTCTTTTGGCAGCTGGGAAGGATGCAGGACAAGGTGCAGTAGTGTTGGAGGTTGTTCCACCGCCACGCCTCCAAAATGCTACTACTGGTTGTTACACACCTCTCTCCTCCACCCCCTCCTCTTCTTCTTCCTCCATGGCCTCTTCCTGTGGTTTGTCCTCGGAACCAGCGGTGCTCCGTAGGCGTTCAAGGGGCTACGCAAGTACGCAGGCAAAAAGATGCCATGCCGTGCTTGCGCTGGTGTGTTTGGGGGACAGAAGCCACACTGGGGCAGAGGTCCTGTCTGCTCTGCAGGGCCAGGCCGAGAGGTGGTTGACGCCACGCCAGCTTAAGCCAGGAATGGTGGTTTGCGACAATGGCACCAACCTCCTCTCCGCCCTCCGACAGGGACAACTGACCCATGTGCCCTGTGTGGCTCACGTCCTTAACCTGGTGGTGCAGCGGTTCTTGGGCAGGTACCCGGGCTTACAGGATGTCCTGAGGCAGGCCAGGAAAGTCTGTGTGCATTTCCGCAGATCTTATAATGCCAGTGCTCGCCTGGCTGAGCTGCAAAAGGAGTTGAACCTGCCCAAGAACCGCCTTATATGTGACATGCCCACCAGGTGGAACTCAACGTTGGCCATGCTGCAGCGGCTGCACACGCAGCAGAGGGCCATCAATGAGTACCTGTGCGACTACGGCACCAGGACAGGGTCAGGGGAGCTTGTTTTTTTTTCTCCACGCCAGTGGGGCATGATCAGGGATGCATGCACTGTCCTGGCACCATTTGAGGAGGCCACGAGGATGGTGAGCAGTGACAGTGCATGCATCAGTGACACTGTACCTCTTGTCCACCTGTTGGAGCACACGCTGCGTGGAATAATGGACAGGGCACTTGAGGCAGAACAGAGGCAGGAAGAGGAGGACTTCCTTGCCTCTCAAGGCCCCCTTTACCCAGACAGTGTTCCTTCTGTCCCACCCATCGCACAGGAAGAGGAGGAGGAGGAGGAGGAGGAGGAGGAGGAGGAGGAGAAGGAGGAGGATTGTGTCAGCATGGAGGTGGAGGCTGGCACTCAGCATCATCAGCAGCAGTCTTTTAGGGATGATTTACAGTCCCAAGAAACCAGTGGACTTGTACGTGGCTGGGAGGAGGTGGCTGCGGATCATGTCGTCCTTAGTGACCCAGAGGACTCCGGACCGAATGCCTCAGCTAACCTACGCTGCATGGCCTCCCTGATCCTGCAAAGTCTGCGGAAGGATCCTCGTATTCTTCGGATCAAGGAGAGGGACCATTACTGGCTGGCCACTCTCCTTGATCCACGGTACAAGGGTAAGGTTGCGGACCTTATGTTACCGTCGCAGAGGGAGCAGAGGATGAGACAACTCCGGGAGGCCTTGCAGAAAGGTCTGTGCAACGCGTTCCCAGAGACTGGGAGGTTACAAACTCCTGGTCCTGGACAAAGAGTTGCTGAGGCTTCGGCCAGTCAAAGAAGGAGCGGTGGGGAAGGTGGCCGTCTGACCGATGCGTTCAGACAATTCTTTAGTCCGCAGCCCCAAAGTATGATCGGTTCCAGCAACCATCGCCAGCGTCTGATAAACATGGTGCAGGAATATCTAGGGGCAAGGTCAGACTTGGACACCTTCCCCACCGAAAATCCTCTGGCTTACTGGGTCTTGAGGATGGATCACTGGCCAGAGCTTGCACAGTATGCAATTGAGCTACTGGCCTGTCCTGCATCCAGCGTTCTTTCGGAACGCACATTCAGTGCTGCTGGAGGATTTGTCACGGATCACAGGGTGCGCCTGTCCACCGACTCGGTTGATCGACTGACTTTCATCAAGATGAACCAGTCTTGGATCACCACCAGCTACCACACACCTGATGCTGATATAACAGACTAATTGATTTTAACATGTCACATCCCTTCAAGACTGATGCTGATGCTGAGTGCCTGTGCTGTTATGTTGACTGGCTATCCTCCTCCTCCGAGTCCTCAATGATACGATTGATGATGATAGCTTGGAAGATCATTTTTGTTTATGGGTGCCGCCACCAGTGGCTAAGGCCCAATTTTTCAACCCCTGTTTAACAGGGGCGTGTAATTACAATTTTTGAAGCAATACTTTGCAACAGGGCTCATTGCTGTGCTCCAAGTACAGTATCTGTGAGGGGTTGGAGTGTTGTGCCACCAGTGCCTAAGGCCCAATTTTTCAGCCCCTGTTTAACAGGGGCGTGTCATTACAATTTTTGAAGCAATACTTTGCAACAGGGCTCATTGCTGTGCTCCAAGTACAGTATCAGTGAGGGGTTGCAGTGTTGTGCCACCAGTGCCTAAGGCCCAATTTTTCAGCCCCTGTTCAACAGGGGCATGTAATTACAATTCTTGATCTAATAATTCACAGCAGGGCCCATTGCTGCACCCACCAAGAGTAACTCTGAGGGCTTACAGTGTTGTGGCAACGCCACCACCACCACCACCACGAAAGGCCCAATTTTTCAGCCACTGTTCAACAGGGGCATGCAATTACAATTCTTGATCTAATAATTCACAGCAGGGCCCATTGCTGCACCCACCAAGAGTAACTGTCAGGGCTTACAGTGTTGTGGCACCAGCACCACCATCAAAGGCCCAATTTTTACTACCACTGTTCAACAATTATATGTAATTACAATTCCTGATATAATAGTTGACAGCAGGGCGTTCCAGCACCAACCAAGAGTAACTGTGAGTGCTTACAGTGTTGTGCCAACACCAACAACTAAGGGGCCTATTTCTGCAGAGTATATACGGCAGGTCCCTACTTTCAAACATCCAACTTACAAACGACTCCTACTTGCAAACGCAAGAAGACAACAGGAAGTGAGAGGAAATCTACCCCTAGGAAGGAAAATTCTCTCCTGTAAGAATTAATATGGGAGAAAGGTGTCTCCTCTGTACTGATGCTTTATCACCAATCCTTGTTTCAAGAAAAACACCACATTTCAAAAACAGTTGTCATTGGGACGGAAAGTGAGGTGAAATGTTCTGAACAGGGGCACAGACAGCAAAACAAATGTTACAGGGGTGATAACCCTTACCTATGTTTTCCAAAAAGTTTAAAAATAGATTTTTGGGCTGGAGCTACACTTAAACAATGTACCTGTTCAAAATTACAAACAGATTCTACATAAGAACAAACCTACAGTCCCTGTCTTGTATGCACCGCCTGTATACGGCTGTTCAGAGTATATAGGGCCTTTTTTATTTTGTGTGCGGTGTTCCCCTTAATATCCATACAAGACCCAAAGGGGCTGGTAATGGGCTGGGGTAGGGGGGGGGGGGGGGTGATGGGGTAGCTATGCCATTTTTCTTAAAGATTTTCATCCATATTACCGGGACCAAACATTACATTAAAGCCGCAAGCAGTTTTAAATGGCTTTTTTTTCCTTTAGAAGTGTCATTTTGTGCAGGGACAGTTCTAAACACGGGAAACACGTGGCACTTCACAGGCATACTTTAGACACCCCCCAGGTACGATATTTAAAGGAATATTTGACTTTTTTTTTTCACTTTATGCATCATTAAAATGACTGCTCCCGAAAAACGACCGTTTTTAAAACTTCTTTTTGCATTGATACATGTCCCCTGGTGCAGAACCCGGGTTCCCAAACCCTTTTTAGGACAATAACATGCATAATAGTCGTTATAATTAGCACTTTAGAATTCGAACGTTCGCATCCATTGTATTTAATAGGGTTCTAATGTTCGTACGAACTTTCGGTCCGTTCGCGGGTTCTGGTGCGAACCGAACCCGGGGGTGTTCGGCTCATCACTAGCAAGAAGCAACTAAATGATCTTGTGAAGAATGAGCTTGGAGGCTTGACTAATGTATAACAGATGTACTTACTGCTTACCCCCTGTTTGCTCCAACTTCTTACCCATAATCCTAAATTAACGAGACCACACCAAAATTGGAGTAAAACATAGGCCGTAGCAGCCTTATTTATTAAATAAATATATTTCCAAAATAATATCAAAATCCTAGCGTTGGTCTTTTGCGGGAACCTCCATAACCATCTGATAAAATATTGCACTGCGGTACCTCTCATATGCTTATAGGCCTCAAGCCGACCGGCTGGCTCAGAGACAACCACAGACCGCAGTGCACCCGTTACCAACACATTTTAGCTAAACCTCCGTTAGCTGAAATCCAACCATCAGGACCCATACCAACGATAGGTCCTGAACTCTTTCCTTCCAAGGTATCTTCCTTCATCCGCAAAGACCAACACCCACTACTGCCACGACATCCAGAACACCATACCCGTTAATAGAAAGAACAACAACACAAACCTGACCATACGGACATAACCAGGGGAGGGTGGGCGGGAACTTTCCTTCACACTGTGGTGACCTGGGGGAGGGGACAACTCCTTTTCCTACTTACTCCCCCTCCCACTAAACTTCCTACCCAATCCTAATACTTCTAACATCCTGTACCCTGTTTCCCTAGTCATGCCAGCCCTCCGCTCATTTCTTTTCTCTCATTTTTTGCTCCGGGCTTTTCTTGACTAATGTATAACAGATGTACTTACTGCTTACCCCCTGTTTGCTCCAACTTCTTACCCATAATCCTAAATTAACGAGACCACACCGAAATTGGAGTAAAACATAGGCCGTAGCAGCCTTATTTATTAAATAAATATATTTCCAAAATAATATCAAAATCCTAGCGTTGGTCTTTTGCGGGAACCTCCATAACCATCTGATAAAATATTGCACTGCGGTACCTCTCATATGCTTATAGGCCTCAAGCCGACCGGCTGGCTCAGAGACAACCACGGACCGCAGTGCACCCGTTACCAACACATTTTAGCTAAACCTCCGTTAGCTGAAATCCAACCATCGGGACCCATACCAACGATAGGTCCTGAACTCATTCCTTCCAAGGTATCTTCCTTCATCCGCAAAGACCAACACCCGCCACAGCACCCAAGGGGAAAACCTTACCCTTGGGGGCCCCCCCACACCCCAGAGCTCACTGTATGCCATATTGCATTCCCAATGCCCATAAGTCACACCCCACAGCAGTGAGGTGCACACCATTGCCCCGCAGGTACCTCCAGACATCCACCATCAACTCCATGTGCCTTACCACCAACCTTTCATTCCTCACTACAAATCTACTCACTTCCCAATTAAGCTTCGTACGGGCCCTGTAGATACCCTCTAAAGACCAAGCCCCATTCCATGCGGTCCGAGTGACAATGTCCAACCACCCAATGACCATGTCCGGGAAAGCCATCGACCTTACCCCTAAATCATTACCACCTACGTGCAGGACCAAAACGTCAGGCGGCCTATACAGACGTGCAAAGCTGTACCTCTGGAGCCCCTCCACTCCATAGCATTCCCGGAACTCCCAGCCATCTAGCACAAACCTCCTGGCTTGGAAACCCCACCTGCTGACCCTCTGGCCCCACATCCGCCCCTCATTACCCCTTTTTTTTTTTTATGTATTTTTAAACACGATCGAATGGCCCAGTATCCAGGCCAGGGCCTGTACCGAACCTGCAAGAAGAGAAAGAAACAAGCCACCAAGACCTCAGCAAGCCCAAAATCATCACAGCCCCATACACTCTCTCCACCCAGCCCACCACTATTCGAATCCCACCAGCTGATGGGGGCGAATGTATAGCACAAATCTACAAGACTCCCACCTACCAAAGCGCTTAACCGCCTCAGCATCCATCCCACCTTAGCCACCTCGGTCGCAGCCCCAACCCTGAAAGAAACGAGAAGAACATGCCCTCTCATCCAAGCCCCAACCCGGCAGCACTTCCTGGAAACTGAAACCCTGTGAAACCTGAACAACAAAGGGGGACCCGTCCGTGTGCATTAAGAAGGACCCGACTGCCCCGGGACGCACCTCCCAAATAAAAACCCCCATCACGGCCCCCTCCAGACACCACTGCTAGCCAGGCGGAGCCAAGCCCGCACCAACTGACCCCTGCCTACCTGCTCCATCTTGTATATCAGTAACACCAACGACACCCCCTCCTTCTTGCACCTAATCTCATAAACCCACATTCCCCCTTTGACGGACTTGGAAAGGCTGACCAGCTCCCCAAACCAAAAAGGCCCCAAATTTATTTATTATTATTATTCCTTTTTTTTTTTTTGGAAAACGAGAATAAACTTGCCAACGAAAACAACTCCCTCTAACTAGGGAAACCTCATATGCTGCTGCCCAAACCCTGCAGCTGCCCAAACATTTTATTATTATTATTATTATTATTATTTTTTTTTTATGATATAACCAGGAGACACCCAAAATTCTTCCGTAAATTCCGGGCAACCCAGCCTTTGACCAGAAACGTCAAACCCGCTAGTTTTTTTTTTTTTTTTTTTTTTTTTTTTTAACGCGAGCCCGGCCACCCCATTGGTCCTATTTCTAGAAATAAAGTATAACGTCAACAGTCTAACCCCCTCGCCCCACGAATCCACTTCACTCATGTGAACTACCACCTGCCACTACTGCCTAGCCTTCTGAGAAGTGGACGACTCCGATGGAATCTCACACCTCCAGACAGGACGGGACACCCCACGTTACCCCGCCACCAGCTCCACCACCCGGAAACTATCCCCACTGAAAAGCGAGGAAACGCTCCAGCTATGACGTTCTCCACTGGCGTTAGATGCACCAAGTAAATGACACATGCACTTGCAGGCATAACCACACCGAGTGTGGCAACAGCTGAAACACCCGGGGGAGACGACACAGCGACTCTTGATCACTCGTACCATACCCAGGTTATACCCGTGGAACCAAACCTTCATCTCCCTTACTGAGGCGCCCCACCATACCACTGGAAATGACTCCAGCAGCACCAGATCTTGTGTGAAAACCCCTGTCAATCCAAGACCGAAGGCCCACTACACCCGCCTTGAAAGAATGCCCCCAAACCTGTCGAGCCACCCGACACTGTGTACCACCCCCACTCAAAGTTCTTAACCGCACCAAACCCCCCCAGTCCCCTCCTGGGAAACCCGTCCAGTAATGAGGCACACCCGCAAATCCTCCCTGTGAGTCCACCCAACGCACAAAATGCTTAGGCGAGCTGATCCTTGCGACGTGCTCCAATGTAGACAGGAGCACCCCGAAGATAGTTGGCGACGCCAGGCCTACGCACAGAAAATCGTCCAAATAATGGCTGATGGGCGATACTCCTGACACATCCCTCATCACACCTTCCCCCAATGAGTTGAACTGCTAAACAGTGCCCCGGAGACAGAGCAACCAATCTGCAGACCCATATCGACATAAAAAACCCCAGTACCCCACCAACCCCACAACCGGAAGCTGTCTGGGCGGCCCTGACCAATCCGACGAGCCCAATACAGTGCCGCATCCAAGGAAGCGTAACTCACTGTGTGTCCTCCCGTGTCAATGGCATTGTTGACCAACCCCCCTTTTGGGAAGAAAGGTGGTGCATCAGCCCAAATTTGTTGAGCTCCTACTTTGGCACTACACCCCAAAGGGGAACCCCCAAATCAACAAAAGATTGGGAAGGGAAAGAGCCGCCTATGCGTCCTAATGCTACTTTCCCTGGGCAGTTTCTCAGAAACTACATTGGGACGCAGCATGGCCAAACATAAATCACACGGCATGTGAAACCCCACTGAAAAGAAAAAACCTTAGTCTAACAGCTACGCTGCTGTACCATCCGTATACCTACCAAGAAACGGCCGCCGCCGTTCCCCCATCACCGGCGTCCTTTCTTTCCCGTGTTTGAAGCATACCGACAGGGTGTGATCCCAACCCCCCCCCAAACCCAGAACCTTAGTGCTTGTACCGACACACTCCACCGAATTTACCCGTGCCCTACGTGTACCGCTAACAGGCCTACTTACTCCAGCCGGACTGTTATACTGTGGGGGGGTGGGTTGGGTGGAGTAACACCCGCCCCTACCAGGAAACAACTGCCCTTGGGGCCTAGCAGATGTCACAAGGCGCATTCCCAGCCTGATGTCGTTGTGATCCCACCGTAGTGCCGGATGTATCCCCTCCTACGCCAAACTGCTCCCAGACCGCATCCAAACCGCACCTCCGTGAACCCTGTAAGCATCCCCTACCGAATTTGGGTAACAAAAGAGCTCCGACAGGGTTCAGGGTTCTTCCCCCCAATCACCCTCATGTCAAATGCTTGCAACTTATTTCCTATAGTACATGTAATCAACCAATACCTCCCCTTCTCACCACCTCCCATTGTTGGAATACCCTGGCGTAACCCCAAATTTTAATTTTTTTTTATTTATTTTTTAACAGCAGGAGTGAACAACATCTCTACGTACTCACCCTTTTAGATCTTATCCCGGACCTCAGGCTTTAAGTAAGCACCCAGCGGACCCTAAAACCAACTGTACCTGTGGCTAAATCAGCCAAACGTATGACATCCCGTTTTCCAGCGGCGTCCCCTGCTACCACGAACTTCAAAACCCTCTGCTCCACTTGCACCCCACTATCAGCTGTCATGCGCAGACTCCCACACAGCCGGCACCGCTACGGGTGATGAGGATATACTATCCCTCCCTGCAAGCGGGACCACACGGCCCGACCACCTTCTCAAATCCACCAACCAAAATCTTTGAGCCCCACCAATAAAAAAACCCTGCGAGCCTGAAGCTCCCCCCAAGTGCAGCCCCATCCATTGTGTCCACCCGGGGAGAATCACCCTGCGAGCTCCCCCGTTACCGATGCCTCCCCAGCACCTGCAGTAGCCCCCCCGTTACCAATGTCTCCCCAGCACCTGCAGTAGGACCACCCCCCACGGACCCACTATACTATCCCCTATATGGCAAAGAAAAAAAAAAATTTTTTTTTTTTTTTTTACTTACCGGGCTGCCTAGGAAAAATTCCCACCAGCCGACCGTCTCGCCTCCATCGCTGCCGATCATCTCAGGGGAAACCGATCGTCTTCCGAAGCCGTCAGCTCGCCCTGCGACCATCTGATGAAAGCCCTCCAGGAGCAGCGTCTCTGGATGCCGAGGATCTGGCAGCCCTCCGGCCCCGCCACTGAGCTCCAGACCCGCCCATGGACTTCTCTGTCGCTTTTCGCGGGCCGGGGGGGACGACTTCCCCCCCCCCCGCCCTGCCGAGAGACATCAGGCGCATTGTCACCCTCCCCTGGCGATCCATCATCACCTGGGGGTCACCTGGCTGAGGCTGCAGAGGGCACAGTGACCGCGACCGACGATCTCCCCCGCTGAGGCTCCACCCCCCGCTACCGTCCCATCAGGGGTGAGGCCCGCACTCTTCTGGTCCATGTGTCGAGCGAGCTGCCTGGCCACCCCGAACCGCCGGTGCGCCGCCCGCCGGGCCCTGACTATGAGGGGGATGATTTCCGGGACCCCCCCTTGTGAGCAATGTGAACGCTCAGCGGGGGGGGGGCCCGAATGGGGCCAAGGGGAGACTAATTGGCTGGCGCTGGGCTCTAGGGGATAGTCGGGTAAGAAGCGCTCTGAAGGCAGTAACCTTCAAGCTCGCGTGGACTCCCTCCCCCCCTGTACCTGCCCCCACCACCCTTCAAGCAAGCATTGGCCCCAGGGTCTCCTGTAACCAACCTGCGCTCCCTGGTGCCGCTTCCGACCGCAGCTAGGCCCGAAACAGCTCCCCCTCTGCCATAGCTCTGTCTCCCTGAACTTTCCTTCACACTGTGGTGACCTGGGGGAGGGGACAACTCCTTTTCCTACTTACTCCCCCTCCCACTAAACTTCCTACCCAATCCTAATACTTCTAACATCCTGTACCCTGTTTCCCTAGTCATGCCAGCCCTCCGCTCATTTCTTTTCTCTCATTTTTTGCTCCGGGCTTTTCTTTCTTGAGGTGGGACACAAGTTGGGACATGAACAGCTGTGCAATTATTTGGGATGTTTATTTAAATGTAGAAAGTTTGTAGTTTAAGTGATATCTTTAACTCTACTACAGACATTTTGTTTCTGTGCTTTGTATTGTACGGGAAATTCTAAGCTTCTCTTATAAGCAAAACATTTCCTTTGCGCTTAAAAGCACAAATATAACGGAAAATTTATTACCAAATACTTACCGTAATTTTCCTTTCCTGACAGACTCCATGGCAGACTACATGTGGGTTAACCCCGCCTCCTCTCCACAGCTATAGGACCCCTTACCCATAAATTTGAGCTCACCTCAACAGACAGTATTCTGTAACTACCCGACTCATAGTCCAACTCTCATATTTTTATTCATGGGTGGAAACTCCGTCTGCCATTGAGTCTATCAGGAAAGGAAAATTCCGGTAAGTATTTGGTAATAAATTTTCTGTTTTCCTGACAGACTCCATGGCAGACTACGTGTGGGAAATAACTAGCCAATCCACACGGGAGGGTATGCTGAACAAAAAAAATATTTTAATCTTTCCCGTCAACTGACAAGATTCTCAGACCAAAATTAACAGAGGAAAGGGAAGCAGGCTCAATACAATAATGAGTCATAAAAGTGTTGATCGAAGACCACGAAGCTGCCTTGCATATCACGTCAGGAGCCACGTGTCGAGCTGCTGCCCATGAGGCTGCCATGCCTCTGGTGGAATGAGCCATCACCGCCTCTGGAGGAGCCAAGCCCTTCGCCCTGTAGGCTTGTTGAATAGATTGAACGATCCAGGACGCTATCGTTCTGGAGGAAGCCCGTTTTCCTTTATTGCAAAAGAAAGAAATCTTCTGGACAGCCGCACTCCCCAAACCCTTTTTGACTTTCTTCCCGGACCGAGTGGTCCTTATTCCCATGCTTGGGTCTAAGCCAAAAGTCACATCGGTTTTCCACGAGAACCAGGAGATAGTCCTTCCTACCTTCAAGTCACCGGAATCAGCAGATGCTCATCCCTTGGATGTGGGCGAGACTCTGAAAGAATATTTGCGAGTCACTTCATCATTTAGAAGCTCGAACCATCTGTTCTCAGGTGTGTGAGCATCATTACATTTGAAGATAGCCACACCTGAGCGGCCTCTCTCCTGTCCGTTTTCCTTTATTGCTGCCAGTGTGTAACAAGAACAGATGGTTCGAGCTTCTAAATGATGAAGTGACTCGCAAATATTCCTTCAGAGTCTCGCCCACATCCAAGGCAAGACAAGCTTACCAGGAATCCCGTCGAGAAAACCGACGCTTTTTTTTTTGACGGGATTCTCGCCCGTGTGTACAGGGCTTGAGAGGTGCCTCTCTTCTCTTTTATACTCAGTTGTGACATGACGCTACTTGTACTTGTATAACAACCAGCTTCTCCCCTCTCTTCACGGCTGGTTCTACTGGTCTAGGGGTATCTGGGAGAAGGGGGAAAGATGCACACCACCAGCTCGGCTCTCTGATGTAGGATGCAGAGATGTGAGCTAACCGTTTACCTTCGGGTCTGCGTTTTAGGCCGGAACCTCAGCTTCTCCTATGGAGGATGATTGCCACTGTCACTGACAGGGACACTTAGCTTCCAGTAACACGAGTTCCACACCAAAAAAAGTCCAACACTGTTTTATTGACTCGAACTGGTTAACTTTTAAAAGAACAGACAAGGTGTAGGGAAGGAGTAGGTCCAGGCACAACTGATGAATTAAAGTTCCTCCTGTTCCGTTTAATGCAAACAGGCTTGGCACACAGTCGCTGCCACCGACCGTGAGTTTGGTCCCTACCACTGACCCGGGTGAACGTTGAGACCCCTGCCACAGGCCTTGGATGAGGCCTGCCACTGACCTGAGAAAGATGGGTCTCTGCCACAGACCATGAGAAACATGAAATACCTTCTTTAGAACAAAACGACCCCTGTCAGAGGAAGACATCCATCCGGATGGTCACCAGAGGCCTCCACCGTCACCAGCAAATGCTGCGCTGGCTCTTCGGGGAGGTCACATCTCCGGTCCCTTACGCCCAGGATTCAGGCACCCAATACCGGGGGCACCTTAGGAATGCTTCGCCCTCACAGGACCCAGTCAAAGGTATTGGGCCCCAGGCCTCCTGGTATAGTACCTCGCCTAAGGTGCCTGGGATAGAACTCAACTCCACGCGCCCAGGCCAAGGGCGCCTGGGCACAGACGAACCGCAGCAGCTCCCAGGCTGAAGGTGCCTGGGGAATGGACCTCGTGCGCAAGATGTCCGCCCCCTTTATATCCTCTCCCAGCAGGCACAGCGGGTTCCCCGCCCCGCCGTATTACTGCCACGAGAGGTCAAAAAGGGCACGGCTCTAGAATGGTAGTTCAACCCCGGTCCCAGGTGACAGCGCCACCCAGGGACCGCAGGGAACATGACACCATTCATACCTCCCACACTCCAAAGTGTCCATAAATCCCTAACAATCAATATATCTGAGCCATCTATTGCCCAGATACACCCCACTAAATTTGACACCCGCTACACTTGTATATCAAGTTAAAATGTATTAAAAAATTTAGCTTGTCTTGCAAAACGCTCTTAAACCAAGTTACTCTCAAACCAAGGTTTTACTGTATCACGTTGAGGTTAGCAGAATCCTGTCTTAGGATGGGCAGCTCCGTTTATTTATACTGTCAACATGAATAACAAAAGAAGGTGGCGGCTTCAGAATCAGCCAATCAGACATTTGTATTCATGTACACACATGTATACATTCAAATAGAGTACCAGTAGTGACGTGTGCACACAGTGGTGTGCAGAGCCATGCGGCATGCTTTCTGTGAGACACACAGAGTGTCTCACAATTTGAACACTACAAAGATGGCTCTGAACATGACCGTGTGCACACCATCCCTCTGCTACCAATGATGCGAACCGTACTCTATCATGGCTCAGTGGGCCATCATTTTTGGATGGTTATGCTGGGGTTTCCGTGTACGCAGATCTGTTCGCTCGGAGTCAATAATGCAGTCGTCATGAAGTGGCCAGTCTCTTGGTGAGGCATGAACGAACATCCCTAAAAAAGCAAACAGATCTGCCGTGTCCATGGGAAGGTTTCCACAGCCAATGGTCTTCCACCAACGTCTGTATGTGCGAATACGCTCGTATGAGCGCATTACGGCAAAACTGACATTGGGGGACATCTGACAACATACATTAAGAAAAATTTCCAAAACAGTATACATTGTTTGAGTTAACAGCCAAATCGGTGATTGGGAAACCCTTTTGGAAGTCTTCTTGCTGATGTTTTTTGTTAAAAAAAAAAGAAAGACCTACAACAACAATTTTCAGGGTTGGATAGAACTGACTAATTCAGAGGAGGAAAAACAGTCTTGCCAATCCCCTCAAAAGACTTTAACGGTGTTCGCGCGTTCAAACAAATTTTTTGCCTGTTTACATGTTCTGCTGCGAACCGAAGCGGGGGGGTGTTTGGCTCATCCCTAGTAGCAGTGTTCTGTCTCTCCAATCTAAGTGTAGCGGGTATTTTAAATTTAGGGGGCGCATCTGGGTGGTAGTATGACCCGGATGCACTGATTGTTAGGGAATTTGGGACCATTTTCGTTTGTGGAGGATCCCAGTGGTGTGCTGTTCCCTGCGGCCTGTGGGTGGTGCTGTCGCCCTGGGCCGAACCATCACTGCAGTGCTGTGCCCTTTTTGTCCTGTTTCGGCAGCGGTACGGCGGGGCGGGGAACCTGCTGTGCCTGTCGGGAGAGGAGATAAAGGGGACAGACACCCTCAACACGAGGTTCAGTGTCGGAGGTCAGAGCCGCGCCCAGGCACCTTCAGCCTGGGTGCTGGCGTTCCGGAGTTCCGGGCCCTGGTGCCCTTGACCTGAGTGGGAGATGGAGTCCATCCCAGGCACCTTCAGCCTGGGGTGAGGTACTACTGAGGAGGCCCGGGGCCCAGTACCTTCGACTCGGTTCCGCAAGGGTGGAAGAGTCCGATGGGCCCTAAGGTGTTGGGTGCCCGAATCTGAGGCGAGGAGGCTAGGGAGCGTAACCCCTCCGAACAGTCCGGTGCAGCATTGCCGGTGACGGCGGGGCCTCTGGTAACTCTTTTGGAAGGATGTCTTCCCTCTGACAGGGGCTGCACTTAGCGAAGGTAATTCTGTTCCTGTTCTACACGGTCGGTGGCAGCGGCTGTGCGCCATAACCGTTGGCGACACCACAATGGTTAGTTCTATTTAAGGATTGTGCCTCGACCTACTCCCCACCTATACTGAACTGTTCTTTGGGTCACAACCTGTCTGCTGTTAAAGGACGATTTATTGCTGTCAGAGAATAAATAAGAGTTGGACCTTTTCAGTGGTGTGGAACTCCAGTTACTGGGAGCAAAGGGGGGTCATTCACAGAACGGACTTGGCTCTGGGTAATGCACACGACCCGAAGGTAAACAGGTGTTGGCTTTCACCTCTACACATTAGAGCAGTGTTTCTCAACTCCAGTCCTCAAGGTGCCCCAACAGGTCATGTTTTCAGGATTTCCCTCAGATGAAATGGCTGTGGTAATTACCAAGGCAGTGAAACTGATCAAATCACCTGTGCAAAATAATGGTAAGCCTGAAAACATGACCTGTTGGGGCGCCTTGAGGACTGGAGTTGAGAAACACTGCATTAGAGGACATGGGCCGTGGTGTACCGCATCCCTCCTCCCTGATCCCCCCCTAGACCTAGGGTTGCCACCTGTACGGGATTCACCCGGACAGTACGGGTTCTGAATCATCTGCCCGGTTTTCAGACTCTCTGAAACCCGGACAAACCATCAGTCAGGGGGAGCACTATTAGCATATGTGTCACTGTGGAGACAGCAGCAGTGTCACTGCTTCTCCATAAAAACACTGTGCTGGGGTAATTGTTAGAATCTAAAGCTTATTCCATCCTGTCTCCCCCCCCCCCCCCCCCAGGCTCCTGCAGGGTCTCTCTTATCAGTGACTAAACCCCCCCCCCCCTCCGATCACTAGTGCGGTGTGCTTACCCTGGAGGCGGAGCTGAGGAGGAGAGGAGAGGAGATCATGTCGGGAGGAGGAGATCATGTCGGGCTGGAGCTGCTCACATTACATGCAGGGAAGAGGTGAGCTGAGAGTTTTTGTCTGAGGAGTCTCCTGGGGTGGAAAGCTGACAGGATTTGTTTGGCAAGAGTTGCTGTGAAGGGTTAAGGTGACAGGAGGATCGGGAGTGTGTCTGAGGATATCTTCCTCCTCACACCTCTGTCTATATGTCTCATCCCCCATCCTCAGTCCAGATAATGTGCAGTAATTTATGACCATTCATTAACCCTGTGTGTGTGGAGAGTGTAAACTTCTAATTGTACAGAGCTTGGATAACACAGGGATATATGAATGGTCATCCATTACCTCACATCCTCTGTACATACAGAGTGCTGGGGGCCGGGAGTTTTCATTGTAAATATTAGTGGATGAGTACAATAGCTTTTGTTTTTATATACATCACTATTTCTCAGCCCCCAACTCCCCCCAGGTGCATCACCCCCCCCCCCCAGACCACTTCATACATCCAGCTGGCATCATCCACTCCGCACTCCTCTACTACACATACTACCCCCATCATCCCCTCCACACTCCTCTACTACCCCCACCATCCCCTTCGCACTCCTCTACTACACATACTACCCCCATCATCCCCTCCGCACTCCTCTACTACCCATACTATGAGAAAAAAGAAAAAAGAAGGGTCTGGTGTCACCAGTGACACACCTCCATCCCTGAATTTCATGAAAAAAAGAAGAGAGATTCGCCCTTGGGACTTTGAGTGAGGTGAGCACTGTTAGGCCAATAAAAAAATCGCAAGAATAAATTGCAGTGTATATTTATTCAGGTAAAGAGCAGTACATACATTGATGTCATGAACATGGGCCAATTCATACAAAATACAAGACCAATATAAATTAGGTAAAATGATATTACGAGTATCTGACAGTAATTATGTAAACACATAGGCATTGAATATGGAAAACCCCATACTCACCACTGGACATTGCCCAAAGACAGCGGGGGTGAAGCTCAAACGGCGGCAGCGACTGTCTCACCAGGGAGCTGAGGAGGCGGAGCCAAACAAAGCTCCAAATCGGAGTCAAACGGAAGGAAGGCCAGCATGGATGGAATAGGTGTAACCCCAAGAGTGTCAGTGAATCCAAGAGGAATGTTGGCTCTAAATATAAATATGTATATTGAATAATTAAAATATGGGAGTATACGAGTATATGGTAACATATGTGTCTTTGCATGTATAAAAGACATGAGCCAAGAATGGTTAGAGTATGGAGACTGAGGGGGAGAGTGAAAAAATACCAGATTGACTAGTATGATTAAGAAAAGATCAGAGAGGAAAGTAATAAGTGAAAGAGAGTGTGAATGGAATGAAATACAGGTGTGTGATGAGGACTGTGATGAGAAAACAAGTTGCATGTAAATGCTTGCAGCGAGTAATATATAAACATATAAAAGTATACCTTGGTGAAGTAGGTCTAAGAGTAGTAAATTCCAAGGGAAGGACCTGCACTTGTGTGTCTGTCCTCAGTGAAAGAAAGCAAACAATGAGATCCATGCTGTGCAAACCTCCAATATATACCCCTGAAGGGGCCCGAGAGGCTCCGCCCCCAACACCATGTGCAAATGACCAGCAAACGAGTGCCTAAACCCACCAACCATCAAAAAGGCGGTGTGTGAGCCAAGACACTCCCAGGACCATCTTGATGGTAGTAATGCCTGCAGCCACAGCGATGCTGCAAAATCGCAGACATCGCGCGGCCGACGCATTAACATGGTGCCAGTCGCTGCCGCCGTTTGAGCTTCACCCCCGCTGTCTTTTGGCAATGTCCAGTGGTGAGTATGGGGTTTTCCATATTTAAGGCCCCCCCCCCTGTGCCTTCATATCATGCTTTATACTATATCACTCTCATTTTAGGTACACTACGTGCATCTACCCCTGAAGAGCGAGCCAAGCCTCGCGAAACGCGTCGGGTTACTTTTGATGCCTATGTGTTTACATAATTACTGTCAGATACTCGTAATATCATTTTACCTAATTTATATTGGTCTTGTATTTTGTATGAATTGGCCCATGTTCATGACATCAATGTATGTACTGCTCTTTACCTGAATAAATATACACTGCAATTATTCTTGCGATTTTTTTATTGGCCTAACAGTGCTCACCTCACTCAAAGTCCCAAGGGCGAATCTCTCTTCTTTTTTTCATGAAATTCAGGGATGGAGGTGTGTCACTGGTGACACCAGACCCTTCTTTTTTCTTTTTTCTCAAAGATTCCCGGGTGGAAGACACCCAATAGCCCAAAACTGGTCTGTGGTCACACTCGCCAATAGAAACAAAAACATACATATATGTATGGATTTTACATTTTTATCATGCACTAGCCATTTGTTATTCCAACATATCCAATAACATCTCGCATTGGACTTTTATCCCAATCCAGCTGGTGTGGTGTTCTCTGTTGGCGGCGGTGCTACTTTATTTCTCCCTGGGAGCTGCGATGTGCATCACAAGGGGGATCCTTGTCCCCTGCTGTCCCCGCCTGCCCTTTTTGAGCGGGCGGGGCCACTTGCACATCGGCACCATGTTAATGCGTCGGCCGCGCGATGTCTGTGATTTTGCAGCATCGCTGTGGCTGCAGGCATTACTACCATCAAGATGGTCCTGGGAGTGTCTTGGCTCACACACCGCCTTTTTGATGGTTGGTGGGTTTAGGCACTCGTTTGCTGGTCATTTGCACATGGTGTTGGGGGCGGAGCCTCTCGGGCCCCTTCGGGGGTATATATTGGAGGTTTGCACAGCATGGATCTCATTGTTTGCTTTCTTTCACTGAGGACAGACACACAAGTGCAGGTCCTTCCCTTGGAATTTACTACTCTTAGACCTACTTCACCAAGGTATACTTTTATATGTTTATATATTACTCGCTGCAAGCATTTACATGCAACTTGTTTTCTCATCACAGTCCTCACCACACACCTGTATTTCATTCCATTCACACTCTCTTTCACTTATTACTTTCCTCTCTGATCCTTCCTTAATCATACTAGTCAATCTGGTATTTTTTCACTCTCCCCCTCAGTCTCCATACTCTAACCATTCTTGGCTCATGTCTTTTATACATGCAAAGACATATATGTTACCATATACTCGTATACTCCCATATTTTAATTATTCAATATACATATTTATATTTAGAGCCAACATTCCTCTTGGATTCACTGACACTTTTGGGGTTACACCTATTCCATCCATGCTGTGGCCTTCCTTCCGTTTGACTCCGATTTGGAGCTTTGTTTGGCTCCGCCTCCTCAGCTCCCTGGTGAGACAGTCGCTGCCGCCGTTTGAGCTTCACCCCCGCTGTCTTTTGGCAATGTCCAGTGGTGAGTATGGGGTTTTCCATATTTAAGGCCCCCCCCCCTGTGCCTTCATATCATGCTTTATACTATATCACTCTCATTTTAGGTACACTACGTGCATCTACCCCTGAAGAGCGAGCCAAGCCTCGCGAAACGCGTCGGGTTACTTTTGATGCCTATGTGTTTACATAATTACTGTCAGATACTCGTAATATCATTTTACCTAATTTATATTGGTCTTGTATTTTGTATGAATTGGCCCATGTTCATGACATCAATGTATGTACTGCTCTTTACCTGAATAAATATACACTGCAATTATTCTTGCGATTTTTTTTTTTTTATTGGCCTAACAGTGCTCACCTCACTCAAAGTCCCAAGGGCGAATCTCTCTTCTTTTTTTCTACTACCCATACTACCCCCACCATCCCCTTCGCACTCCTCTACTACACATACTACCCCCACCATCCCCTCCTTACTCCTCTACTACCCCCACCATCCCCTTCGCACTCCTCTACTACACATACTACCCCCACCATCCCCTCCTTACTCCTCTACTACCCCCACCATCCCCTTCGCACTCCTCTACTACACATACTACCCCCACCATCCCCTTCGCACTCCTCTACTACCCATACTACCCCCACCATCCCCTTCGCACTCCTCTACTACACATACTACCCCCACCATCCCCTCCGCACTCCTCTACTACCCCCACCATCCCCTTCGCACTCCTCTACTACACATACTACCCCCACCATCCCCTTCGCACTCCTCTACTACCCATACTACCCCCACCATCCCCTTCGCACTCCTCTACTACACATACTACCCCCACCATCCCCTCCGCACTCCTCTACTACCCCCACCATCCCCTTCGCACTCCTCTACTACACATACTTCCCCCACCATCCCCTTCGCACTCCTCTACTACACATACTTCCCCCACCATCCCCTTCGCACTCCTCTACTACACATACTACCCCCACCATCCCCTCCGCACTCCTCTACTATACATACTACCCCCACCACCCCCTTCGCACTCCTCTACTACACATACTACCCCCACCATCCCCTCCGCACTCCTCTACTACACATACTACCCCCACCATCCCCTTCGCACTCCTCTACTATACATACTACCCCCACCATCCCCTTCGCACTCCTCTACTACACATACTACCCCCACCATCCCCTCCGCACTCCTCTACTACACATACTACCCCCACCATCCCCTCCGCACTCCTCTACTACACATACTATCCCCTCCGCACTCCTCTACTACACATACTACCCCCACCATCCCCTCCGCACTCCTCTACTACACATACTACCCCCACCATCCCCTCCGCACTCCTCTACTACCCATACTACCCCCATCATCCCCTCCGCACTCCTCTACTATACATACTACCCCCACCATCCCCTCCACACTCCTCTACTACACATACTACCCCCACCATCCCCTTCGCACTCCTCTACTACCCATACTACCCCCATCATCCCATCCGCACTCCTCTACTACACATACTACCCCCACCATCCCCTCCGCACTCCTCTACTACACATACTACCCCCACCATCCCCTCCGCACTCCTCTACTACACATACTACCCCCACCATCCCCTCCGCACTCCTCTACATACTACCCCCACCATCCCCTCCGCACTCCTCTACTACACATACTACCCCCACCATCCCCTCCGCACTCCTCTACTACACATACTACCCCCACCATCCCCTTCGCACTCCTCTACTACACATACTACCCCCACCATCCCCTTCGCACTCCTCTACTACCCATACTACCCCCATCATACCCTCCGCACGCTTCTCCTGTACATACCCCCATCATACCCACCACACTCCTTCTGCCACTCTGCATGTCGCAGAGTTCGGTGCCTCTAAGCTTCGGCCTGCCACATTAATGTTGGCTCCCATGAGACAGCCATCTTTAAACCTGGGGGACCCATGATCTTCAGTTGCCCGGAGGCCCCATCAGTCCACCCCTGGCTGGCCCAGACTGTGGCTACCCAGCACGGTTGCTCACTGCAATTGTAAGCCAAGAGTGTCAACTTTTTTGACTCTGATGTAAAAGGGGGACTCTTGTGATTAACTCCATATGATTAGAAATGTTATTTAATCACAAAATATATGTATAGTGTATACTACATAAATACATAAAAATTGCCTTGCATTGTGCAGAGCTAATGAATTAAATGTAATACTGAAAAAAAAAAAAAATTGCCGTGCGCTACTAATGTGTCCGGGTTTGGCTTGAAGAAAAGGTGGCAACCCTACCTAGACCAGACAACAAGCCAAGAAGAAGAAGAATGGGTGAGAGGGGTGAGGCCGCTACATAAGCATTGAAAGTGTGATCTCTGTAACTTACAGTTAGTTGTGTTGAGATGTCGATAACCCCCAATCTTATTTGGATAAACAGAAAGTGACTCGATCCAGACGACACCTTGTTGATCTTGTGAAGTTTAATCCATAAACTGAGAGGATCTTACAACAATGAACATCGGATAGGTCAAAAGATCATAATGTGATGCAGTCCACATGTGCTAAGATGCATTACTGGGAGATATGAACAAAGAGGTGGGGCTAACTATACAGGATAAGCTCACATACAGGAAGGGGAGGAACCAGGGACAGAATAATGCATAACATTTAAAGTGTAGCGGGGTGCTAAATTTAGGGCAAGTGTTTGAGTGGTAGCTTATACTCAAACACCCTAATTTGTCAGGGTTCTTGCAACCATTTTGTCTGCAGGGAGAGTATCGGTGTACAGTTCCCTGTGGCCTACGGGTGGCGCTGCCATAGTAGGCTAGGGTTGAACCGCTGATACAGTGCTGTGCCTTGTGTGTCCCCTCTCGGCAACCTTACAGTGGGTGTGGCTTACCTGCTGTGCATGCTGGGAGAGGATATAAAAGAGGCAGACGCTGCCTGTTCGGGGGCCCTTGTTCCAGTCCGCCCTGGGCACCTTAGGCCCAGGGGCGGTGTTCTCTTCTTGGATCCCCGGGGGTCCTACTCCCGGGGGTGTGTGTTCCAGTCCTCCCTGGGCACCTTAGGCCCAGGGGCGGTGTTCTCTTCTTGGATCCCCGGGGGTCCTACTCCCGGGGGTGTGTGTTCCAGTCCGCCCTGGGCACCTTAGGCCCAGGGGCGGAGGTCGGTGAATCAGTTCCAGGCACCTTTTAGCCCTGGAACTGCAGCAAAGGCCTGGGCCCAGCACCTTCGGCTGGAGCCCACCAAGGATCGAGGAATCTCAGGGTGCCGCCTTGCGAGGGGACCCGTATCTTAGATGAGGAGGCCGGGGGAGGAACCGTTCCGAAGGACTGATGCGAAATTAACCAAGGGCCAAGTTCTCCAGGTCTGTGGCAGAGACCAAGTTCACCAGGTCTGTGGCAGAGACTTTGGGTTAGGTTAGAGCACTATTCTGGCTGCTAGTCCCAAGCAAGGGAGACTGTCCAGAAAAGGCTGAGTCTACTTGAGAATCGGAGCAGTGAAGTGAATTGCAACGTTTGTGCCTGGACCTCCTCCACACCTTAAGCTGTCCTGTTTCTTACTCCAACCTTTTCCTATCAGAGACTGTGTTTAATGAAAATAAACTCTACATGGAGTTGCAGCTGGTGTGGACCTTGAAGTTACTGGGGGATATAAGGACTTGCCTTTACTTAAGCTAGAGGTGAGAACCATTCTCTGGATCTGGAGGCACAAGACCCAAAAACAACACCGCTCAACCTCTTATTACAGGAGGGTACGGGCTGTTAGTGCGGTGTGCCTCTCTCTTCCTGCAAGGAGCAAAAGTTAATGCAGGTGTAGCGGGGTCTCCTTTAAGACTCTCAGGACTACCTTACCCAGAACCCCATTCAGCACCCAGAGTGCAATGTTTCCACCCCAGAGACTCATGGGTGGGGTTATATAAGGAGGAGGCGAGGCTGCGCTCGGCCTCTTTTGGGACACGAGACTTCAGTGGAGAGATCTTCCTGTGCGGATCCGCTGTGGTGCAAAGCCTGAAGCCTGGGGCCTTGCGCTGCTACCCAAAAGAGCCTTCCACCCTCATTGCGAGCCTGGGGGCACCTGACTCGGTCATCCTCAACCGCTGCTGAGCAGGAGACCCGACCGCTGCAGACGCTGTGTGTGAAGACACAGCAGGTGGAAGTTCCCGGACTGGGATCGTGTCCGGAGGGGTGAGCGAGCACCTGCTCAATCCATATACTGTACACTATTGTTAGGCCTACAGACTGCCGTGGCCCACCAGTTCATATTTAAGTCCCCACTGGAGATCCATAGCAGAACTGAGTCAAACGGATCTCTAGTGGAGTGTTCCGTGTTGGTACTTTTACCCTTTTGGATTACAAATGTGTTCCTGAAATGTGCACCACCGTTTAAAGACTTGCATGCGAAGAATTCATCCCCTAGAGACTGAGTTATAGGGTCAGGCCTGGCCAGCCAGATAGTTTATTTAGTTGCTGCGCCATAGGGCGCATAGTGGAGTACTGTTACACATGGCGCGTGTGCGCCATATCTTACTGGTTGTGGTGTGTCCCTTGCTGCAGGGCTCTGCAGATATATTCATGTGATTTGTTGCCACTGTTGATTTTTTTTGCCAGTAGGAAGTAAACTCGTTATTCTTCTATCATTGCATTGGTGTCTGAATTTAACCATAGAGCATAAGATATATATATATATATTACCCTAGACTAACTGTGCCAGAGTGGGTCGAGTAAATTGCCGGGGGGTTGGCGGAGCTGTCTTCAGGGCCCAAACGAAATCTGCGGCCCTCTTAGCTGAAGGTATCGCTACACGTGGGGGTTCTCGTCCGGGATCCTAATACAGCAGGTGAACGCCAGAAGTGCCGGCATGGATCCCATGGACCCGCAAGCAGTAGAAGCGTGGTGCAAAGCCTCTAGGACAGAGCCAAACCAGTCGATAGTCATCAGCCTCCCAGGGGAGGAATGGTCGACTGAGACGGTAGAGGAGTTAATGAAATCAGTGTCCCCAGATCACACACCGTGGGTGACGGAGATAAAGTCAGACCCAGACATCTCATATCAGTATGCACTAGTGGAGTACTGGGACGGGATGCCAGAGGCTTGCAAGCGCAAGTGTGTGTGGACGCCAGACAACAGAACCTATAGGTTGGCGCACGCAGTAACTGTAAAGAAGGAACCATCACCAATGGGATCACCGCAGGCTGCAGCCCGTACCCCACCTGAAAGAGGAGACAGGGCGACGCCCCCGGTGGCACCTGCACCTGCCACTGCTATATCACCAGAATTGATAAAGGCAATAGGGGATCTCCTAATCAAATGTCAGAAGACAAGCATGGTGCATGTAGAGACTAGCTACCGGAGACTGAAGACATTCTCAGGGAAGCTCCCTGTCCCTGCAGGGGAAGAAGATTTTGATACCTGGGTGGAGCAGGCATTACAAGCAGTGGAGGCATGGGAGGTGCCTGAAGCGCAGAAGAGGCAACGAGTGATAGAAAGCCTTAAAGGCGCAGCAGCAGAAGCGGTGAAAAGTTTCCGGTTTGGAAATACAGACTGCACGGCTCAAGACTGTCTAGCTATGCTACAGGAAGAGTTTGGTCAGTTAGAAAAGGTGACAGAGATGGTCTACCAATTTGAACATACTTTCCAACAGCCGAATGAAAAGCTTTCAGAGTATGTCAGAAGACTGAACAGGTTGCTGTGCAAGATTGTCTTGAAGAAGGGAATGAAGCCCCAAGATACAGATGTGGCAAGAATGAAGCAAGTCTTAAAGGGAGCGTTGCGCTCGGATCCAGTCTGGTTGCACCTGAAAACCTCGGGAGGAGGAACGTCACTGACTTACTCTGACTTGATAAAAAATCATCAGAGATGAGGCACTGCAGAAGGATCAGGCAATGATAAAGACAAGTCATGCCCCTACACCAGTGATAGTCAACTCGCTCATGACTCCAGAAAGGGACTCAGAAGTGGACACTTTGAAATCACAAATGTCTCAGGTGTTAGAGATGCTGACCTCTCTGATGGCGAAAGACACACAGGGTCCAGAGAAAGAGGTAGCGAGGAAGGAACTGTTCCCAGCTGCTTCGGCACCCGCATCTCTGCAAGACTGGGGGGACATAATCTGTTTTAACTGTGGGGGAGTTGGCCACATTGCAGCTACATGTTCCAGTCCCAAGAAGAAGAAAACAGATAACCGCAAGCCGGCGGGAAACTCCAGAGGGCCCCGGTGAAGGAGTCAACCGGGTGCCCATCATCTTTAGTGAGCTCCAAACTGAATGCAGAAGCCACTGAGTTCATCCCATCTAGTCCTTCATCAGATTACTGGGAAGATGCCTGTGACACTTACTCAGAAGAGGACCCTAGAGACTCTATGTATCCTTCGGCCCCTGAAGCAGATGTTCCAGAGCCCGCCGTGTTGCCCGAACCTGCTACGGAAGAAGAGCCTGTGGCGCCAGAGCCAGAAACCCCAAGAGAGCAAAGGGCTCGAAGAGTCATAAGGCCTCCCAAAAAGTCGACTTACCCACAAATGGGGAATAGCTCAGAAGATTCTGTGGTCACTGCCAGGAGGAGTGCAGAGAATCCGGATCCCTCCACTGTTCATTTGGTGGAGGGCAACCCCCACTCACTCTCTGGCACAGTTAGGCAGGCCACTCATGATAGTGTGACCTGTGGGCAAGGGAATTCAACCCCTCGGTTTTGGTGGGAATTCCCTATGCCAACATCATACGCAACGTTGTCTAGGGTTGTACGCAGTGTATGTTAGAATTATCTTTGGGGACCAAAGAGTTTAAGTGGGGGGAGTGTGTAGCGGGGTCTCCTTTAAGACTCTCAGGGCTACCTTACCCAGAACCCCATTCGGCACCCAGGGTGCAATGTTTCCACCCCAGAGACTCATGGGTGGGGTTACATAAGGAGGAGGTGAGGCTGCGCTCGGCCTCTTTTGGGACACGAGACTTCAGTGGAGAGATCTTCCTGTGCGGATCCGCTGTGGTGCAAGGCCTGAAGCCTGGGGCCTTGCGCTGCTACCCAAAAGAGCCTTCCACCCTTATTGTGAGCCTGGGGGCACCTGACTCGGTCATCCTCAACCACTGCTGAGCCGGAGACCCGACCGCTGCAGACGCTGTGTGTGGAGACACAGCAGGTGGAAGTTCCCGGACTGGGATCGCGTCCGGAGGGGTGAGCGAGCACCTGCTCAATCCATATACTGTACACTATTGTTAGGCCTACAGACTGCCGTGGCCCACCAGTTCATATTTAAGTCCCCACTGGAGATCCATAGCAGAACTGAGTCAAACGGATCTCTAGTGGAGTGTTCCGTGTTGGTACTTTTACCCTTTTGGATTACAAATGTGTTCCTGAAATGTGCACCACCGTTTAAAGACTTGCATGCGAAGAATTCATCCCCTAGAGACTGAGTTATAGGGTCAGGCCTGGCCAGCCAGATAGTTTATTTAGTTGCTGCGCCATAGGGCGCATAGTGAAGTACTGTTACACGTGGCGCGTGTGCGCCATATCTTACTGGTTGTGGTGTGTCCCTTGCTGCAGGGCTCTGCAGATATATTCATGTGATTCGTTGCCACTGTTGATTTTTATTGCCAGTAGGAAGTAAACTCGTTATTCTTCTATCATTGCATTGGTGTCTGAATTTAACCATAGAGCATAAGATATATATATATATTACCCTAGACTAACTGTGCCAGAGTGGGTCGAGTAAATTGCCGGGGGGTTGGCGGAGCTGTCTTCAGGGCCCAAACTAAATCTGCGGCCCTCTTAGCTGAAGGTATCGCTACACAGGTAAAGAAAGGGGTCTGTGCGCTTCAAAAGGCATATCACAAAGCATGCGAAACACGACAAGCAGGTACAAAGCTCCCTGGGATGAGCAGTCTTTCAGGCACAGATACCAACTCCAGTGAGGTGGTGACAAACAGTGCGGTGTTGGTGATATATACAAGTCTATCTACAGGTGCTGGACAGTGTTTCAGAAAAAAACAACAGAACAAAAAACAGCCAAACAAAAACCTAGCCGAGTCTCTGCACCAACTATACAATATATACAGGCCCTCACTACCAGGCTGAGCAAGCCTACAGCTTGTCACCTTCCACAGATACAGCTTAACAGCTTTTTACCAACCTTTCGATCTCTAAAGCCCCGTACACACGGTCGGACTTTTGGCCAACAAACTTCATTTTGAGCAAGTTGGACCAACAATCCGACCGTGTGTACGCTCCATCCGACAAACTTTTTTTTTTTTGTGTTCTCATCGGACAAAAGTTGGGTCTGCAAACGGACAAACTTTTGCCCAACAAAAGTCCGATGGAGCAAAGTCCTACCGTGTGTACAGAAAACCATAGGACTTTTGTCCGATGGACAAAACAACTAATGTTAAAACCAACCAACAATAGCAGAAGTTGACCAAAGGGTGGCGGTAAAGAACAGAAAAGAGCAGAAAAACCACGTGATGTTGCAAAAAGTTTTGGGAAAGTTTGCAGAAAAGTCCTGTGGTGTGTATGCTATGGGTGTGCCCGGCCAACTCCGTTCGGACAAAAATCCAGGGAAAAGTCTGATGGATGTCCAACCGTGTGTATGGGGCTTTAGACCAGTGATGTCTGTGTTTCCCAGGCAGAGAGCAAAGGCTGTCTGTCACAGGTGAGTTTAAATTGGCCTGGGGGAAGAGGACCAAGAACCGAACTGGATTGGGGATCAAAGATCCCTGAACTATATGAGAGGAGCCTGGGAGATGTATAAACCCCCTGAACAGGACTTTTCCTGGCTCTCTCTGGGACACTCTGCTACAGTGGTCACATATTTGAATGGGCCACGGTGCCTGCATTTCTCTCAAAAAAGCTGCTTGCACCTTTTAAAAAATGCAGGGAAACCGTTTGGTGCTTTAATTGTAGGGAGGCGGGGACAGGACAGAAATGGAAAATAATGGTTGGTAAAATCTCTGTCTTCCTTCTCTAGAAGCATAAAGACTCGGATGCCTGGAACAAGATTATGAAGGAAGAAGTGGGCACGAAAGAGGAGATAGACTTCAAACTTTTTGGCAACATAATTATCATTATCCTGACCACATCAGACCAGCCTGGAGCCAAAGTGTCATAGTGTCATTGTTCTGGACCCCCAGGTGTCAGTGTGTCATTGTTCTGGGACCCCCAAGTATCCTCTGCCCTCCATAGCAGTGTCCTCTGCCCCCTCCCCCCACAGTAGTGTCCTGCCCCCCCTCTCCACAGCAGTGTCCTCTGCCCCCATTCATATCACCCCCTCCCCCACTGTAGTGTCCTCTGCTCCCCCCCAGTAGTGTCCTGTACCCCCCTAAAACAGTGTCCCTGGCCCCCTTCACACTGCCTCCCCCTCACTGCAATGTCCTCTACTCCCCTATGGCTGTGCCCTCTGCCCCCTGAAAGCAGGGTCCTCTGCACCCCTTTACATCATCCCCCCAGCAGTGTCCTCTGCCCCTCTTCACATGATCCCTCCCCCAATGTAGCATTCTCTACCCCCCCTCCCCATAGCAGTGTCCTCTGCCCCACAAATGTTCTCTGCCATATGAAACCAGTGCCCTCTGCCCACCTTCACATCTCCCATAATAATATCATCTGCACCACTTCACATCACCCCCCCCCCCCACTGTAGTGTCCTCTGCCCCATTCACCCACAGTAGTGTCCTGTACCACCCAATGCTGTGCCCTTTGCCCCCTTTACATCCCCCTCCCACTGTGGTGTGCTCTGCCCCCCCCATAGTAGTGTCCAGTACTCCCCAGAGTAGTGTCCTCTACCCCATTCTTATCACCCTCCTTCCACACGGTGGTGTCCTCTGCCCCTCTCCCCCAGTAGTGTCCTGTACCCCCCTAAAACAATGTCCCCTACCCGATTCACATCACCTTCCCCCCTCTGTAGTGTCCTCTAGCCCCCCATAGCAGTGTCCTCTGCTCCCTCCCCCCACACTAGTGTCCTGAATCCCCCCTAAAACAGTGTCTCCTGCCCCTTTACATCGTCCCCCCCCCACTGTTGTGTCCTCTGTCCCCCTCCAACATTGTCCCCTTCATGACGGCCTGGCAACCAATCACTGAGGCAGCTCCCACCCTCCATCTACCACTATGCTGCCTCCCGCGTCTCCGCTTTGCACTTAACATGAGAATGGCGGAGGCTAGGGGGAGGCAGAGCCGTGATCACGATCCACCTGTCGGCTCCCTGCGGTCAACCAGTCTATCCCGGTCGACGACTTGCCGACCCTCCGCCCTATGTCAATGTATTCGTTCAGCATGTTTGTCCCTTTTTACCAAAAGAGACAGGCCACACTCAATGCATGCCTTGCCCCCTCTGTTGCACATCACAAATGTCACAGTGCTAACGTAATTGAAAAAAATCTTCCAACGGCATCAGTGACCTTTCTGTGTGTCTGTAAATGTTCTGCCTGCTTGTGTCTGTGTCACATCTAATTACTGTGTAGCTCTCACCTGCAGAGCACTAGACTGAGAGACCTGGGGATTGTGGGATATGTAGTTTCTTTGCAGGAAATGTCAGTTCTCACACCACAGATAGAGGTCATGTATTAACTTCTGACACTGGAACGTGAAGATTTACTGTGCTATAGGGCTGTGTGTACAGGGCAACAAATGACACCATGAATCTACATAATTAATGTACATCTTACGCAGAAGCAGGTAGGAAGGTTTATAACAGGGATATGCAATTAGCGGACCTCCAGCTGTTGCCAAACTACAAGTCCCATGAGGCATAGCGAGACTCTGACAGCAGCAAGCATGACACCCAGAGGCAGAGGCATGATGGGACTTGTAGTTTTGCAACAGCTGGAGGTCCGCTAATTGCATATCCCTGGTTTATAATGTCTTTAAGGCTTTTGTTGTAAATGTTTTCCTACCTAATACATCTTTGTAGTTGGGAGTATCAAGATCCTTTCCCTCCTCACTGGGAATAGTCAGTCCTATCCAACCCCGAATAGGTTTTTGTAGACAATAAATTTTTTGAAGGTCAGATACCAACAGGAAGACTTCTAAAAGAGTTTCTCATCAATACGAGACAGGGATGTCCACTGCCCCCCACTTCTCTTTGCTTAGGTTTTGACATCTCAGTTTTCAACCCCAGGGGGAGCGCTAGTGCGCATGTGCTAGGTGACGGGCTGGTAAGTGGTTAAAGTAAATACTCAATATAACTGCACAGCTGTCCCTTTTTATTGTGTCTCACCTCAATAAACTCTCCAAGCTCGATCTGTATAAGTTCCTTAATTTCCAACGTGCATGGGTTACGCCCCTTGGATGCATATTTGTCGAAGATTTCATAAAATTTCTTCCATGACTGTTACCAGTTTGGACATCTTTGGATGGAGAAATCAGTGGTCAGTGGACAAGTGAAAGGTGTATCACCAAAAACCAGAAGCTGGAAGTTCTAATTATGGTCGATTATCCGGAAATAATAGAGTGAAAGATATTTTTATTCAAATGGAGAAGCATAAAGATCCCAACAAGTTGGTTGGTGACATACAGCAACCAGCAAAATGGTGAGGACTGGAGGCATGATTGTGGTCTAGAGAACAAACAGGAGAATTAGAGAGATTAGTTCAGATTGGTTGACATACAGTTGGCTTGTGTTCCAGTGCTGATATCTTTTCTTTTGCTGGCAGACACTTCTGGGTTGTACCTGGAGTGTTGTAGCTGCTTCCCATGACACATCACGGGACTGCATCCTTTATTTGAACTCAAGTAGGACGTGGTGTCACCGCTTGAGCATTGAGTCCATCTTCCGCCAGAACTTTTGTGTCTACAGCTCCTCTAAGGTACTGAAACGTTCCTCTACAACTATAAGACCCTTGTAGCTCTGTAGCCCTCTGGAACTTCCACTAATCTACACAGGAGTCCCCTTTGAACCTTGACGTCCCCAGGAGCCTCCATAGTCTCGGTAACCCAGCTCCATCCATTCTCTGCTGCACCACCTCTACACCCACAGTCTCCGCTACATCCACAGTCTGAACCTAGACCGTACCCAATGCTAGGATACATTTCCTATAGAACCCAAGGCAAATGGAGGCAAAATGTGCAGTTTTGAGGCAGGCAGAGCCTTATATTTGCACCTAGAGTGGTCAGGATGGAACGGGAAACATAAATGACCACCACTGTGCATCAGGCCTATTCTTGATACATTCCGATCCATGGAAAACTATATTTACTAAGCCAATTTACGCACAAATGTGCAAGCCTTCTGAGTCTCACTTTTTAAGACTACAAGGATTGTTTTTTTTTTTAGGAACCCTATGACGTCAGCCTAACAAGGATGTTTTTTTTCTCGGGGTGTATTTATTTGGCAAAGTAAATCTTTATATGAGCATCTTGCTGGACCCAAAGTTCTACCGCCTTCTCCTGTTCTCCATTCTCCCATCACACAAGATAAATAAAACCAGAACTTTCTGGGAATTAATGAACTGTTCTGACTGCTCTTCCAATAATGAATGTCAGAGATCTGACACCTCTGCCTGAACAAACTAATAGCCACAGTAGAGGGCAGGTTCACAGTCCATCTCATCCTCATTGAACTGTTTCTGCGTGTGTCAACATTAACACGCTGATCACAATTAACAAAATAGTTTTCTTTTACCCTTAATGTGGCCTGTACATAACAGAATGCATCTAAAAACCCAGTAAAATACCGGGCATTACGTTAACAAAAGGTTATAAGCACAGCCCCCTTCCTGCCACAAGCACAGACCCCTGCCTGCCACAAGCACAGCCCCCTGCCTGCCACAAGCACAGCCCCCTGCCTGCCACAAGCACAGCCCCCTGCCTGCCACAGCAAACAAGCACAGCCCCCTGCCTGCAACAGCAAACAAGCACAGCCCCCTTCCTGCAACATGCACAGCCCCCTGCCTGCAACAAGTACAGCCCCCTGCCTGCAACAAGTACAGCCCCCTGCCTGCAACAAGTACAACCCCCTGCCTGCAACAAGTACAACCCCCTGCCTGCAATAAGCACAGCCCCTTTCCTGCAACAAGCACAACCCCCTGCCTGCAACAAGCACAGCCCCCTGCCTACAACAAGGACAGCCCCCTGCCTACAACAAGGACAGCCCCCTGCCTACAACAAGGACAGCCCCCTGCCTGCAACAAGCACAGCCCCCTGCCTGCAACAAGCACAGCCCCCTGCCTGCAACAAGGACAGCCCCCTGCCTGCAACAAGCACAGCCCCCTGCCTGCAACAAGCACAGCCCCTGCCTGCAACAAGCACAGCCCCCTGAACAATGCCCCCAGAACAATGACACCCTGACACTTGGGGGATCCAGAACAATGACACCCTGACACTTGGGGGCCCCAGAACAATCACACCCTGACACTTGGGGATCCAGAACAATGACACTTGGGAATCCAGAACAGTGACACCCTGACACTTGGGGGTCCCAGAACAATGACACCCTGACACTTGGGGGTCCCGGAACAATGACACTCTAAAATTCAGGTATATTGTTATTGAATTATAGTCAATTTGTTTCTATAGATATATTTATACAGAAAACAGAAGCGCAGAATCGGTTATGGTATAAATTTGTACTTTATTGGAGTTCAGTATTTAGGGAGAAGGTCCCGAGGGTTGGTGTGTTCAGAAGTCGCAGTCGCACAGCTTCTCTGCGTTTCTCAAGCAAAGTGAAGGTTAAATCGATAAACAGCAGGGCGGGTCCCCACAATGTTATGTTTACTAATTCTAGCTTTTCAAACTTGGCCGAGTCTTTATTCTCCTAGAGAAGGAAGACAGAGATTTAACCAATCATCATTTTCCATTTCTGCCCTGTCCCCGCCTCCCTACATTACACGGAGATTCCATCCTACGTCTCATCAATGTCACAGTTTGTTCTCCATATCAGTGAAAAAAAAATTGCATACATTTTGGGTGCTTAGAAAAATCGTATTATTGCACCAAGCAGTAGGTGGCACAGGACTCTCTATGAACGATGGTCCCTGTACAGTGATAGGTCACTGGTCACAATTTGCTAATAAAAAAAATATATATATAAAATTGCCGGCTTTAAAAAAAAAGTGAAAAAATTGGGTGAGGGTCTCCCCCCAATCCATACTAGGCCCTTTGGGTCTGGTATGGATTTTAAGGGGAACTCCACACCAAAAAAAGGAGTCCCCTATATTGTCCCCTATATAGGACAATGCACTTAGAGTTTGCTGGATGGTCTTCAGCTACCAGTACTCATTGCTCCTGTGTATCCTGTGTTCCTGTCTCTGGACCAGGCCTGTCTCTGGACCTTCCTGCTGCCTTATTCCTGTTTTGACCCCGGCTTGTTCTAAGGACTCTGCCTCTCCTGCCCAACCATCCATGACCCTGGCCTGTCAGCTGACTCCTTCGGATTCCTGTGTATGGCCTTGGCTATTGTTCCTGCCTATGATCCTGCCCACTCTCTGGCTTTCCTCTCCATGTATGACCTCTGCTTCCATCCCGACTACACATCTTCAGACTGGTCCCACCAGTCTGACCACACCACCACCTTGGGTGACATTTGCTTGTGGCCACTGCCTTGTTACTGCTGCATCTCCAATGACAACAGAGGTCCTACCATCAGTCCTGACAGACCAGCTGACAAATATCCAGTGGACTTCCGCTACCATCAACTACCAGCAGAGTGACCTAAAAGACATCTGTGCTTCTGCGGGCCTTGCACTCCCTGTTCTCACCTTCAGGCTTGCTTGGCGCTCAGCCACAAGGGGAGCCTTCCTGGTAGGACGGCCTCCAGCCAGGACCGTGACGTGGAGAAGAATGAAGATCCCAACAAGTTGGTTGATGACATGCAGTGATGAACCAGGAAAACGGTGAGGAGACATGATTTTGGTCTACAAAGCAAAGCAAGAAAAAAAAAAAATTAGAGAGGTTTGCTCAGGTGGATTGACTAGCAGTTGGCTTGCATTACAGTGCTGGCACCTTGCCTGTTGCCGGAAGCCACATCTGGGTTTTACCTTCAGTGTTGTAGCTGCGTCATACGTCACATCACGTGACTGTATCCTCTATTCCTTATGTGACAGATCACTGTGCTACCAACCCACATCCTTGTCCTGAGCTTCGCCTCACCTCTCTGTACCTCCAGTTCCACGTATTAAAGGTAGGGAAACAGGAACAGAGAAAAGTTCCCAGTCTAGCATATTACATATGAAAAGATTTATTGTGACCAGGGCAAGGCCAACCCAGATACAGGAGAGGCCCCTGCCTTAGGCATTGTGGTGGAGAGCAGGCCACCATCAGGGGGGTACAGGCTACAGCTCATACACTGAATGCGATTTAAACCATACTATCTGTATGGCTGAAATCGGATCGCATGGACATCGCATGTGATTTGCACTGCAGTGCGGTGCGAATCACATGCGATTTTGCACTACGCAGCAGTGCAAACCGGCCCCTAGGGTTGCCAAATCATCCCTTTTAATCCAGAACACATATGAATTATACAGGTTCTGAGGCTGATTTAATGCAGATAAGGGGGCGAGGAGGGGGTTAAATGTGTGCCCTGGGAGTGATTACTACTGTGGGGGGAGGGGACTGACTGGGGGAGGTGACCGATCTGTGTCCCTATGTACAAGGGACACAGCATCGGTCTCCTCTCCCTGACAGGACGTGGATCTCTGTGTTTACACACAGAGATCCACGTCCTTGTCTGTGTAACGGGCGATTGCGTGTACTTGGCAGACATCGCGGCTGCCAGGCACGTGCATCGGCATCTCAGCGACACGCCGGGCATGCGCGCACCCCCCAGTGGCCGGAGGAGCGGAGGCCGTAAAAAGACGGCCTCCCGGCATTGTAGAGCCACCTTGTGGCCGTATATAGTCGTACGGCGGGCGCAAAGTGGTTAAATAACATCAAAAATGGGTTTTCCAAAGCACAGCCTCTCTAACCACTTCAGGACACATCATAATAAAGACCCCAGTTTAGCTCAATTTTTCAGGATTGACAAAATAGACCCAGATTGGAAAGGAGGTAACATGATCCAGAAAATATAAAAAAAAAGAAACGGAATGGATCTACAAACTAAAAACACTTACTCCTGCAGGAATAAATGTGTATATATAGTCCCTTTAAGGTGGGGGGAGGGGAAGAAAAAGGAAAGGAGGGGAATAGTCTGATATTAGCTGCTATGTCTGGAACATTAGGGGGGGGTAGTTGCTGTGCCGGGTCCTGAATCAGGGGTTGCGTTCCCCCTTGACCAGGCTTGGTTAGCAATTTGGAAAGTGGAATATAGATGGAGATATTTCCTGTCTTTGATATTCCCCCAAATTCAACGTCAAGGTTAAATGATATTGAATTTGATGATATGTTGTTGGTTGCTTATATACAGGTGATGTATGTTAATTATGGAAGAGGTTGTTAATTTTCCTTTTGTTAAAATAAAAATAAAGAAATTATTAAAATTGTTACCCAACCGCCCTAGGTTCATCTACTGACTGGCACCTAAATTAAGGAACAGATTAGCCCCCAATGTGTTGGACCCCCCCAAAGAAAATAGGCACTTTCTTGGATGTAAAAGGGTTTTATTACTGTAAAAAATTTAATTTTAAAATTAATCAATTTAAACTTTTTTGCAAATTGACGAGAAAGGATGCTAGAAAAGTAACACAATTTGTATTATTCAGTACAGGAAATGAGCATAGAATTAATAAATTTATGACATGTAAATCGACCCACGTAACTTACCTCAGAATTTGCCCATGCCGGTTTACAATACGTAGGACGTACTAAAACGGATTTATGTACCCGCATTAACGAACATATAAATAACATCAAAAATGGGTTTTCAAAGCACAGCCTCTCTAACAACTTCAGGACACATCATAATAAAGACCCCAGTTTAGCTCAATTTTGGGGGATTGACAAAATAGACCCAGATTGGAAAGGCGGTAACATGATCCAGAAAATATAAAATAAAAAAAACAGAGTGGATCTACAAATTAAATACACTTACTCCTGTGGGAATAAATGTAGATATAGACTTAAATTGCTATTTATCTAATTATTATGGATTTTCTAGAGGTTTACATCTTACGTAATGGTTATTTGCAATATTGTAAAAGGTGTTCCAATTTAATTGAATTCAGTCCCATCATTCACCACTAGATGGCTCAGTTGGTAATTCTCTTTTTTCTTAAAATATTTTTATTGCCATCTGGTTTCTGTCCACAAGATGGCAGCACTTAAAGAAAAAAAAAATACATTTTTATTTTATTTTCAATTTTCAATTTAATTTTCAAATTAATCAATTTAAACTTTTTTTATATTGTTTTTTATTGTCTTATATAATTGTGGATTGACATATGAGTTTTGATTGAACATTAGGGAAGGATTGAACTGGATTGGATATCCTTAATTGTGGCGGACTTGTATAAATTAGGAAGCGACGTATCCAATCACATGACCACTGATGTAGAGATAGCTGATGCATCCAGCCCCCTAAGGGCAACTCTTGACTCATCGTCCTGTTGTGTTCCTGTAATATACAAACAAAACAACCTGCCATTCTGACTGACTAAACATACTCTGTACTTGTCCCATTCGGGAACCACATGACTAGCAATAGGCAAAGTCCCTCTCAATTACCACAAGAATGAAGAGGTGCGGAGTCTATCCGACCGATGCTCACAGTGTCCCTCTTTCTGCATCACGGGGGCAACACATCTTCTCCTTGCGGCCATCTGTCATTGCTGGAGCCTTAGCAATAGCTTGCCTACTTGTGGGTGTTTGTAGAAGCTCTTTCAAGGAAGCCCTTCTCTCTGGCGCCCCCTTCTCTGAAGAGACAATGAGCCAATGCCCCCCTTTTTTTTTTCACAAGGCAGCAACTCACACAAAATTTCCTTCAGCACTGTAGTGGCCCACTGTCTCAAAAAAAATCTTTGCAAAGTGTCCTGATGAAGTATCTTTGCAAAGTGTCTTTAACTCAAGATTACTTTAGCAACTGTGATGGCCCATGGCCCAAAGGATCTCCACAAAGAGTCTTTAGCATCTAGGGCAGTGGTTCTCAACCCTCTAGTGTCGTGACCCCTTGCTGAAATTTCCCAAGTTGTGGGGACCCCTAACAGTAAAATTATATTCATAGCGTGGGTTGTCAGCACCCAAGGCAAGACAAGTAATTTGCACCCCTAACCCACGGACATTTAGCGCTCCCTTTTAATGGCAACTATAATTGCAGGTTGTGTCACTCACTGTGTCTCTGGCTTCACTGTGTTTCTGACTTTGTGGTGTCTCGTAGCAGTGACACCTATGCCAAAATCAGGAGATAGGGTCTCCTCCAGCCCCTCACACTTCACATTCCTCACCAGTCAGCTGACCTCTAGTCTTTGCCCGCCAGCCATGCCGTGAACTGAATGGGCACCTGCGAAGAGGCTGAGTGGGCGGCCGTGGGCTCCAGGGATAGCCCCGCTCTGTGTCGCAGCATTAAGGCTGGGAGAGTGATGCAGGCTTCAGGAACAGCCCAGGATTCGGTGACCCCTGGCAAATCATCATTTGACCCCCGAGGGGGTCCCGACCCCCAGGTTGAGAACCACTGATCTAGGGGTTTACCCCCTCCAGGTAGCAGCCCCTGTTTTTAAGAGAAGTCCTCTGTGGCAGAAGTTATTTTCTCCCAGGTGGTGAAGCAATAGCAGCTTCAGTTGTCCCCTCCTTTCTTTGCAAGGATAGAAGGGAAGGGGATTTGGGAAAGGGCCTTAAGCCCTGATAGCAACCTACCAACTGTGGTAATTCTTTGGGCTCAACAGCCCCCTTGTAACATACAGTTCTTTTAACTGACCAAGAGCTTAGTAAACATCCAGTAGCAGTCATCAGGATGAGGTATTTGGACTATCTTGCGCTTTAGGACTCACGATGCTAAGGGCCCAAGCTTGGCCTGTCTTATCCGGGCGGTTGACCCCCACTCGGTCAATACGTATCGACCGGCCCAGATTTCAATTTTCTTTGATAGAGAGTAAGGTTTCCCAAAGCTGAGGCCTGGACAGGTTCTGATGCGGCTTGGGGACATAGAGAAAGTCCCAGACAGCTTCATAACACCAATCCTCCCTCTTGCTTTAGATTTCCTCCATTATCTCCCTTGAAGCATATGGATAATCGTATCCTTATTCCATGGCTACCTTCCTCTGAATGTACCTCTGGAATCAAGACAACCTGGGAAGTTACAGCCTATCTCCTCTCCCAGGTGGGGCATAGGGGGTCTCCACTCTAGAGATCAGTTTAGAATAAGAGTCATTCTGTGCTTGGGCCCGAGCATAAGTGCGGAGTGTGGATAGGTCTGGGACCCTTGTGGCGTAGGCCTCACAGAACCCAAGGTTTCTGGCACACCTCATATGAACAACTGCTGCTTCAGTCCCCTCACTATGTAGACTAGGACATGGGGAACTTCTCTGCTCCTCGATCTCCCATTCCCACTCAGATTCCACATCTGATCCCCATTCACCGACTCCCTCTTCCAGGGATCCAAATTGGCACTCAAATCTGGGTGACACCACAACGATGATCCCTGGTTCCTCCTCACTTGACGAACTGGAGGACTCCAGCCTCTGCATCCATCGTAACCCCTCTGCCCCTTTTATGAGTCGGACATTCTGTTACTGCTACTGCAACCAATGTACCCTGCGACCGCTGCCTGGCCTCTACTACTTGTGTGCATTGCACCTCTGAAAAGTGGGTCTCCCTGGTCTGACAGATAGCCGTGCGAGTATGCACTACTGGTCCCGGCCCCAGCGTTGTTCTCAGCACTCCCCAGCCTCTTCCAAAAGGGATAGCTACAATAGGTGTCAGCATCTCAGAAGGTGGTCCCTGTCTCCCAGTTTACATACAATCTTCTGGGCTGACAGTCACTCTGCTCCAACTTCAGCAACATCTCACTGCAGTGCCCACACTGACCCCATGCTTGCAGCCGCATGGACACATTCTGGCATATGCCACATACCAATCCAAGGGGCTTCATGTCTCATCTGCTGCACAGCGCCAGACTTCCTCTGGGTCTCAATTGGACCCCTGTGTCCATAAGTGTCAGATTCTGTGTTTCAGTCCGCTCTGCAGGCTCTCTGCCAACACATGTGATAACCTCCGCACTCCGGCTTACTCCGGCATCTGCCACCTTGCTACTCCTCACACGTGTCTCCTTCTCAGCTACACCCAGTGGCAGAAGTGATGTCTCCGCTCCCACCCACCTTTCAGGTTGGCAGCGCGCGGGTGGCAATGCTGCCCACATCCCCAGACTAGCTAACTCCCTGGTGGTGGCTCCTCCTGCTGGGCAGATCTCTCTGTCATGCTCTTTTCTGCGTGGTACTGTAACCCCTTCCCTGCTGCCATAATAACACTGCTCAGCATACATGAATGGTACTGTAAAGCTGATAGTGTCCCCTAGGTTGTGGAGAAGTGAAAGGTCGGTGGTCAGTGGACCAGTGGAAGGTCGATGGTTGGTGGAGAAGAGCAAAGTTGGTGGTCAATGGAGAAGAGCAAGGTCAGTGGTCGGTGGGGAAGAGCAAGGTCAGTGGTTGATGGGGAAGAGCAAGGTCGGTGGTTGGTGGATAAGAGCAAGGTTGGTGATTGGTGGATAAGAGCAAGGTCAGTGGAGAAGAGCAAGGTCGGTGGTCTATGGAGAAGAGCAAGGTGGGTGATCAGTGGAGAAGAGCAAGGTCGGTGGTCTGTGGAGAAGAGCAAGGTCGGTGGTCTGTGGAGAAGAGCAAGTTCAGTGGAGAAGTGAAAGGTCGGTGGTCAGTGGAGAAGTGGAGGGTCGGTGGTTGGTGGAGAAGTGGAAGCCTGGTGGTTGGTGGAGAAGTGGAAGGTCGGTGGAGAAGTGGAAGTTCGGTGGTCGATGGAGAAGAGCAAGGTCGGTGGTCGGTGTAGAAGAGCAAGTTCAGTGGAGAAGTGGAAGGTCGGTGGAGAAGTGGAAGGTCGGTGGTCGGTGGAGATGTGGAAGGTCAGTGGAGAAGTGGAAGGTCTGTGGTCAGTAATGAAGAGGAAGGTCGGTGGTCGGTGGTGAAGAGGAAGGTCGGTGGCCGGTGGAGAAGAGCAAGGTCGGTGGTCGGTGGGGAAGAGCAAGGTCGGTGGAGAAGAGAAAGGTTGGTGGTCAATGGAGAAGAGCAAGGTCGGTGGGGAAGTGGAAGGTCGGTGGTTGGTGGGGAAGTAGAAGGTCAGTGGTCGGTGGAGAAGAGGAAGGTTGGTTGGGTGTACCAACAATAAATTAGAAGCTGGAAGTTCTAATTGCAGTCAATTATCTGGAAAAGTGGGGGATATGCTTCGTAAGGAAAAAATCATATACCAACATAGGGGTAGCACGCAGAAAAGATGTGGGGTCTGTGGCTGGATGTACCGGGCTTGGCCCCGGTGGACCTGGTCATGGGACGATTGCTGGGCATGGGAGCTGGCAATGGGCTATAGTTGCTGATTGAGGTGTCTTTTTCTAACTGTTTTCTCATGCCATTTTTTTTTCTTGTTTTTGAGGGGAGGGTGGCTCACCACGTCGCGGAGATATATATGGGACTGATCTGGAACTGCATAGAGTACCTGTTTAGACTATTTTGTTTTAGGGTCTTACACTGCATATACTGTACCGGACTGGTTATATTGCTCTGGTGTATGTTATTATTTTGTTCTTCAATAAACTTTTTTCTGGATAAAAAAAAAATTATCTGGAAAAGTCAGAGGTGTATCTAGTGAAAAAGGTGCCTATGGCAAGCACTGAAACTGCGCCCCTGTCAAAACATTTGAAACCCATCTTTCAGATAACCTTAACAAAAAAAAGCACCAGAACCCATAAATGCAGTAACATCAGCACCCATAAAACGGCCTTACCAGAATCCATAAATGCAGTAACATCAGCACTCATAATTGCAGTAATATAAGCACCCATAAATGCTGCCTTACCAAAACCCATAAATTCAGTAATATCAGCACCCATAAACGCGGTAACAGCACCCATAAATGCAGTAATATCAGCACCCATAATTGCTGTAATATCAGCACCCATAAATGCGGCCTTACCAGCACCTATTAATGCAGCCTTACCAGCACCCATAAATGCGGCATTACCAGCACCTATAAAAATGCAGCCTTACCAGCACCTATAAAAATGAAGCCTTACGAGAACCCATAAATGCAGTAATGAGAGAGAGCGGCCTCCATGGGGGCGGATCATGCGGTGGACGGGCACAGCACTGGGCAGAAAGGCAGAGTGGAATGGAACATCAGAAACAGTGACTGCGCGCAGTGGTACACAGACAGGTCACACTCACTGGCAGTGGCACGGTGATGATCAGGGACACGCAGCGGTACAGGGGATGTTTCCTCATAATGGATACAGTCCTCCGCCACTGCTGCTCCAGGACCTCTGACACTGTACAGAGGGAGTAGGATCACCAGCGGCCCTGTTTGCTTAGCACACACGCACAATCGCACATGATGAGGACTTTAAGGCCTCTTTCACACGGGGGGGGGGGCGTTGGCTTTACCGTAGTTTTCGCTGCGCTATTCAGCCGCTAGCGGGGCACTTTTAACCCCGGCTAGCAGCCGAGAAAGGGTTAAAAAACCGCCTGCAAAGCGCCGCTTTGATTTCAATGGGCAGGGGCGCTTTAGGAGCCACTCCTACAGCGTCTCAAAAGATGATGCTTTTTTTCAGGGCACTTTGCAGGCGCTATTTTTAGCATTATAGTGCCTGCAAAGCGCCTCAGTGAGAAAGGGGTCTTAGGCTACTTTCACACTGAGGCACTTTGCAGGTGCTACAGCGCTACAAAATAGCGCCTGCAAAGCGACCTGAAAGAGCCTCTTTTCTCACTCCATTGTGAAAGCCCGAGGGCTTTCACACTGGAGCGGTGCGCTGGCAGGACGCTCAAAAAAGTCCTGCTAGCCGCATCTTTAAGTTACTGTAGGAGCGGTGTACACACTGCTTCTAAAGTGCCCCTGCCCATTGAAATCAATGCTGCAGCGGCGCTTTGCGGGCGGTTTTAACCCTTTTTGGACTGCTAGTGGTGCGCTGGCAGGACGCTCAAAAAAGTCCTGCCAGCCGCATCTTTGAGGCGCCCTGCTAGCGCCGCAAAAAACGTCAGTAAAGCGCCGCTAAAATATCGGCTCTTTACCGCCGACGGCGCAACGCCCCAGTGTGAAAGTAGCCTAAGTCATCATGTGCCAGGCACAGACCCAAACAGAAGCAAGCAGCCAATCAAATATAGTGTTCAATATGGATTAAATAAATTTAATTATTCATAGCCATAGATATCATAAATAAAGTGATTTGTGCAACAGCAGGTACTACTTGCACAAATCACTTTATTTATGATATCTATGGCTATGAATAATTCAATTTATTTAATCCATATTGAGCACTATATTTGGCAGTTGGCACACATCATCATACTGTACACATGATGATAACATAACACAGTACACGTGTGACTATAGAATATAGTACCTGCTGCAGTGCTGTGCTGCCTGCCTGGCTGGGGGTTCCAGAGACTAGTCTCCTCTCTGTCAGACTCCGACTAGCCAGTTCTTCTTCCCCTCAGTGACCTCACCAAGTGACGACGGCGACGTCACCGACCCGCTCGCGCTCGCTGCTCGGGGAGAAGATGAAGCTGTGATGCGCAGAGGACTAGAGGGTAGGCGGAGCTTTAGGAGGAGCCTCCGCAAGTTAGCCGAATGACTGTCTGGGCAGTGGGCGATCCCACTCATAGACAAGCATGGGGGCGCCTATCACGCTCCTACATGCCAGCCAGGAAAACATTACTTTTAAGTGAATTGCCGTGCCGCCGCCGACACCGGGACTATAGTGCAGGATGCGGCTGCAGGAGAACGGGTGGGAATTTTTTTTTCATGCAGGGAACGTTTTTTTGGCGCCCCCCCCCCCCCCTACGGCGCCCATGGTTCTTGCCCTGCCTGCCATACCTTGGATACGCCACTGGGAAAAGTTAGAATGGAAGATATTTTTATAAAAGTATGAAGATCCCAACAAGAAAACAAGCTAACTGACGACACGGAAAAACCACTTCAGAAAAGAGTAAGAAGACAGGATTGTGATCTACAGAGGAAATAGGAGGATTAGAGAGGTCTGTTAAGGTGGATTGATTTACAGTGAGTGTGTCAGGGCTACTTACCTTCTGTGTTCCAGCCCTGACCCTGTTCCCCTCTCTCCCTCAACAATATTCTGCGTGACACCACCATATTACAAGACCGGATCTCCTGGTGAAATATATAGAGCTCTGCTATCCATGGACACCTCTCTCATTATAATCTGGGGAGAGGGGTCTTTGATCGCTTTTCCAATGTAATCAGTGGAGCTGTGCTGTTTATCTGGCAGGTGTCCCTCCATTCTGCAGAGTTCAGAGCACAGGAGTCACACATTACACCGGGAGAGCCGTCACATGGATAGCAGAGCCCCATTGATTACACCAGGTGGCCACCAGGGGGAGAGCAGCGCTCCATATATACATGGGTATTCTCTGTACATTATACTCCAAGTCAACATTAACAGATACAGGCTTAACCCCTTATTACCCAGAATTACTTCTCATTAACCCCTTCATTGTCTTCTTCCCTCAGCTTTATTTTTTAGCTATTATTTTTAATTAAATGTAACAATTGCACCCTGACACTTTGGGGTCCCAGAACAATGACACACTGACACTAGGGGGTCCCAGAACAATGACACACTGACACTTGGGGGTCCAGAACAATGACACACTGACACTTGGGGTCCCAGAACAATGACACCCTGACACTTGGGGTTCCCAGAACAATGACACCCTGACACTTGGGGGTCTCAGAACAATGACACAATCACACTTGGGGGTCCCAGAACAATGACACACTAACACTTGGGGTCCCAGAACAATGACACACTCTGACACTTGGGGTTCCCAGAACAATGACACACTCTGACACTTGGGGTTCCCAGAACAATGACACACTCTGACACTTGGGGGTCCCAGAACAATGACACACTCTGACACTTGGGGGTCCCAGAACAATGACACACTGACACTTGGGGGTCCATAACAATGACACACTGACACTTGGGGGATCACAGAACAATGACACCCTGACACTTGGGGGATCACAGAACAATGACACACTGACACTTCAGGGGTCCATAACAATGACACACTGACACTTGGGGGATCACAGAACAAGACACCCTGACACTTGGGGGCCCCAGAACAATGACACCCTGACACTTGGGGGTCCCAGAACAATGACACCCTGACACTCAGGAATATTGGTATTGGATTAAAGTCATTGGTATTCTATAGCTATATTATTGCAGAAAACAGAAACACAGAGGCAGTTAAAGGATAAAGTTTAGTTTTGTTTATTGAGACGTCAGTCTTTGTAGAAGGGTCTCCTCCATGCCGGTGGAATGGACGGTCGGAGTGGCTCAGCAGCTCTTGTCTAAGAAGGTGTTTCCGGGCGCAAGAAAAGAGGACACAAACACAACAAACTCCTTAAAGTCCACCTCTTCCTCTCCTTTCTCATCCAGCTCCTTCAGGATCTTGTCCACAGAGGTGGCATATTTCTGCTCCTAGAGAAGGAAGACTGAGGCCTCGTACACACGGCCGATTTTCTCGGCAAGAACCAGCAAGAAACTTGCTGGCAGAGAGGTCTTGCCGAGTAAATCGGTTGTGTGTACGCGGCTATCGGGTTTCTCGTCGAGAAAACCGACAAGAAACCTCGACGAGAAAATAGAGAACCTGCTCTCTATTTTCTCGGCGAGATTCTCCTCGGCATGTTTCTCGACGAGAAAAGTGAGTGTGTGTACACTTACCTGTCCTCCCGGAAGCCCGCGCATGTTCGAAATGAATTCGACGCATGCGCGGTAGCTTCCTAGGCATACGTAGGGTATACCAAGATGGCGGCGACGGCATCGAATGTGACGAGCGCATGCTCGTCGTAGTCGATGACGTCATCGCGTACGCTCCATTCAAAGAACCGCGGGTTATTTGAAACGAGCGTGTGTACACTCGGCCGGGACAAGTTTCTTGTCCAAGAATCTCTTCGAAAAAAACGACATGTTTTTTTCAACGAGAATCTCGGCCGTGTGTACAAGGCCTGAGATTTAATCAACCATCGTTTTCCCATCTCTGCCCAGTTCCTGCCTACATTACACCGAGATTCCATTCTAGAAGCGTATCCCACAGGAAATAAACTGTAATTCAATTGGAAATTTGAGGCTTTCGTGGTAAATTCTACACGTCTGTTTTTTCATCTTTGTAGTTTCTGTATCAAGATTATGTTGTCCTCTTTAGAATTAGTCAACGCTATGCAACCCTCAATATATATTTTTAGACAATGTTTACGAAATGTCAGGTATCAGCAAGAAGACTTTTTTTTAGAGGGTTTCCCAATCACCAATTTGGCTGTTGGTTGTGTGTGACCTGTGTGAAGGACTAGCATCAAGTGTAGAGCTTGAAGGACACCGCCACTCGCTGGTTCTTCTTTTTAAGGGTTGTTTGCCCATTTTTATTAAAAGAAGTTCAAAACAAAATCAAAAGGTTTTCCCTCGCAGGGGTTTCAGTACTCCTTTTCAACAACAAAATGACATTCAGCCTCCTGGCTTATACATACAGCAGTGCTGCTCAGGCCTTCTACTTCAGGCTCTTGTCTGTCTCCTATAGACTATTCCATCTGCAACACCATCCATTTGGATAGCAGCCCCTTGCTGCTCTGACCCTCAGACCTGGGTCTCTGGCTTCCACTGTGCACACAAGCACTCTCTGACTTCTCCAGTGCACACTTGCACTCTATGGCTTCCCCAGTGCACACCTGCACTCGTCGGGAGGGTGGGGCCCAGAATGCTGGTCCTGACTCTACTATCAGGCCCACACACACCTGAACAATCAGTGTGCAGTTGAGTCTCAAAACCCGGATCCAGGACTGGGGATTTCATCCCACCCGGATCTCTAAGAAATCCCCAAGCTCCGGGTCCCAAAGTGGATTTTAGTAAATCATGAGGAAACTGAAAAGCCAGTTTCCTCCCAAACAAGCAAATACCCTGGAGCCCCTCAACCTGCCTGGTTGAGAATCCTGTATTCATACACTGGTGGGGTACCACACTACCACATACCCTCCCCCTTTGTTTCGATCCGGAGGGAGGAACACCAGCACCCATCATTATGGTTGGGACACCTCTGTGCTGGCTGTCAGCCACGTAGGCCCAACCTTTTTTCCGGGTGCGCTTCCAGGTATGTCCCACCCTGGATCTTAACAAGGTCCTATATTTCCCTATACTCAGCCTTCTCCCTCTTCTTTTGGGGTTCCATAAGCACTGCCTCTCCTGAAATTTTAACAGGGTACCCCTGGTCTTTCTACCAACCCTTCTGCCTCCACGCTTCAGGTTCCCAGGTTTCCCAATACCTTTGGACACCACACTGTCATGTACCTTTAACAAACTATTTGGTTCATCATTGACAGACATATTCAAACCAACATTACACCTCTCAACGTTGCACAGATCACCAATGCCTTTTTTTTCAGCATTTGCTAGGGCAGCGTCTGCAGAGGGCACACATAATGGAGGGCCGCCATTACCCACGGGAACCTCACAGGACGTCACCTCCCCTGGGTTCACCCACTCTGCAGGCAGCTGTCCTACCACTTGACCTGTTCTGATGCCATCTGTATTTTTATCCACCTGAACAGACAAGCTCTTGTCTGATCCACATACCATTTTTACCGCACTTCTTATCCGTTTCCCTGTCTCGGGGACCTTATTAGGTTTGTCACCTAAACCAAACATCGGACTGGGGACACCAGTCTTTTTAACCACCTTCGGTTGAGCCCCGGTCAGGATTTCTGCTGCTTTCTGGTCCACACTTGGCCCTTCCATCTCATGTGATTCTTTCACTGGTACAGCATACACACCCTTCACCGACAACTGACCAGTACTACCTTCGACCATAGCAGCAGAAATGCCTTCCACCTGGCTGTTAGGTGGTGAAACCTCAGACACTTTTTTTTCACCAAAGCCTCTCCCATATACCTCTTGTACAGGAAGTAACCCATCAGCATACCTAGAGGCGATTTTTAACACTAGTAATACAGTCATAAATAAACCATTTCTGTCTTGTCTTCCTTTGTGCTGTACCACCTGCCACTCAGGGGTCCACCTAATGGTACTCCGCAGTACCAGACTGTCTGACTGTGGTGGAGACACGCCAGTATAGACTGGCTGTACATCCCAAAGTTTAAGCATCTCCTTTAATACTTTTGTTAGAAACCATACCCCTGGCTCCAGACCCAAGTCCTTCCTGGGGACTTTCCTGACACTGGGGATGCAGACAGACTCACTTGCTGAGACGTGAGAGGTTGCAAGGTTTAATGGAACCTTCTCCCAGCTGGAGACAACCACAGCCTGGTGCTCTACCAGAGCGCTGCCAGGTGCTTGACTCATACCCAACTTCTCCGGTTCAGCACCAATGAACTGCTTCACATTACCAGTGACAACGTCACTTTGACACGCCATGTCAGCATAATTTTTGTAGGTTACTGACAAAGTGTCTGCTGTGTGCTCGCCCTTATATTGTTCCTGCCTATGATCCTGCCCACTCTCTGGCTTTCCTCTCCATGTATGACCTCTGCTTCCATCCCGACTACACATCTTCAGACTGGTCCCACCAGTCTGACCACACCACCACCTTGGGTGACATTTGCTTGTGGCCACTGCCTTGTTACTGCTGCATCTCCAATGACAACAGAGGTCCTACCATCAGTCCTGACAGACCAGCTGACAAATATCCACTTAGAGTTTGTTCCTGCCCATGATCCTGCCCACTCTCTGGCTTGCCTCTCCATGTATGACCTCCGCCTCCATCCCGACTACACATCTTCAGTCTTGTCCCGCTAGTCTGACCACACCACCACCTTGAGTGCCATTTGCTTGTGGGCACTGCATTGTTACTGCTGCATCTCCAATGACAACAGAGGTCCTACCATCAGTCCTGACAGACCAGCTGACAAATATCCAGTGGACTTCCGCTACCATCAACTACCAGCAGAGTGACCTAAAAGACATCTGTGCTTCTGCGGGCCTTGCACTCCCTGTTCTCACCTTCAGGCTTGCTTGGCGCTCAGCCACAAGGGGAGCCCTCCTGGTAGGACGGCCTCCAGCCAGGACCGTGACGTGGAGAAGAATGAAGATCCCAACAAGTTGGTTGATGACATGCAGTGATGAACCAGGAAAACGGTGAGGAGACATGATTTTGGTCTACAAAGCAAAGCAAGAAAAAAAAAAAAAATTAGAGAGGTTTGCTCAGGTGGATTGACTAGCAGTTGGCTTGCATTACAGTGCTGGCACCTTGCCTGTTGCCGGCAGCCACATCTGGGTTTTACCTTCAGTGTTGTAGCTGCGTCATACGTCACATCACGTGACTGTATCCTCTATTCCTTATGTGACAGATCACTGTGCTACCAACCCACATCCTTGTCCTGAGCTTCGCCTCACCTCTCTGTACCTCCAGTTCCACGTATTAAAGGTAGGGAAACAGGAACAGAGAAAAGTTCCCAGTCTAGCATATTACATATGAAAAGATTTATTGTGACCAGGGCAATGCCAACCCAGATACAGGAGAGGCCCCTGCCTTAGACATTGTGGTGGAGAGCAGGCCACCATCAGGGGGGTACAGGCTACAGCTCATACATTGAATGTGATTTAAACCATACTATCTGTATGGCTGAAATCGGATCGCATGGACATCGCATGTGATTTGCACTGCAGTGCGGTGCGAATCACATGCGATTTTGCACTACGCGGCAGTGCAAACCGGCCCCTAGGGTTGCCATATCATCCCTTTAATCCAGAACACATATGAATTATACAGGTTCTGAGGCTGATTTAATGCAGATAAGGGGGCGAGGAGGGGGTTAAATGTGTGCCCTGGGAGTGATTACTACTGTGGGGGGAGGGGACTGACTGGGGGAGGTGACCGATCTGTGTCCCTATGTACAAGGGACACAGCATCGGTCTCCTCTCCCTGACAGGACGTGGATCTCTGTGTTTACACACAGAGATCCACGTCCTTGTCTGTGTAACGGGCGATTGCGTGTACTTGGCAGACATCGCGGCTGCCAGGCACGTGCATCGGCATCTCAGCGACACGCCGGGCATGCGCGCACCCCCCAGTGGCCGGAGGAGCGGAGGCCGTAAAAAGACGGCCTCCCGGCATTGTAGAGCCACCTTGTGGCCGTATATAGTCGTACGGCGGGCGCAAAGTGGTTAAATAACATCAAAAATGGGTTTTCCAAAGCACAGCCTCTCTAACCACTTCAGGACACATCATAATAAAGACCCCAGTTTAGCTCAATTTTTCAGGATTGACAAAATAGACCCAGATTGGAAAGGAGGTAACATGATCCAGAAAATATAAAAAAAAAGAAACGGAATGGATCTACAAACTAAAAACACTTACTCCTGCAGGAATAAATGTGTATATATAGTCCCTTTAAGGTGGGGGGAGGGGAAGAAAAAGGAAAGGAGGGGAATAGTCTGATATTAGCTGCTATGTCTGGAACATTAGGGGGGGGTAGTTGCTGTGCCGGGTCCTGAATCAGGGGTTGCGTTCCCCCTTGACCAGGCTTGGTTAGCAATTTGGAAAGTGGAATATAGATGGAGATATTTCCTGTCTTTGATATTCCCCCAAATTCAACGTCAAGGTTAAATGATATTGAATTTGATGATATGTTGTTGGTTGCTTATATACAGGTGATGTATGTTAATTATGGAAGAGGTTGTTAATTTTCCTTTTGTTAAAATAAAAATAAAGAAATTATTAAAATTGTTACCCAACCGCCCTAGGTTCATCTACTGACTGGCACCTAAATTAAGGAACAGATTAGCCCCCAATGTGTTGGACCCCCCCAAAGAAAATAGGCACTTTCTTGGATGTAAAAGGGTTTTACTACTGTAAAAAATTTAATTTTAAAATTAATCAATTTAAACTTTTTTGCAAATTGACGAGAAAGGATGCTAGAAAAGTAACACAATTTGTATTATTCAGTACAGGAAATGAGCATAGAATTAATAAATTTATGACATGTAAATCGACCCACGTAACTTACCTCAGAATTTGCCCATGCCGGTTTACAATACGTAGGACGTACTAAAACGGATTTATGTACCCGCATTAACGAACATATAAATAACATCAAAAATGGGTTTTCAAAGCACAGCCTCTCTAACAACTTCAGGACACATCATAATAAAGACCCCAGTTTAGCTCAATTTTGGGGGATTGACAAAATAGACCCAGATTGGAAAGGCGGTAACATGATCCAGAAAATATAAAATTAAAAAAAACAGAGTGGATCTACAAATTAAATACACTTACTCCTGTGGGAATAAATGTAGATATAGACTTAAATTGCTATTTATCTAATTATTATGGATTTTCTAGAGGTTTACATCTTACGTAATGGTTATTTGCAATATTGTAAAAGGTGTTCCAATTTAATTGAATTCAGTCCCATCATTCGCCACTAGATGGCTCAGTTGGTAATTCTCTTTTTTCTTAAAATATTTTTATTGCCATCTGGTTTCTGTCCACAAGATGGCAGCACTTAAAGAAAAAAAAATACATTTTTATTTTATTTTCAATTTTCAATTTAATCAATTTAAACTTTTTTTATATTGTTTTTTATTGTCTTATATAATTGTGGATTGACATATGAGTTTTGATTGAACATTAGGGAAGGATTGAACTGGATTGGATATCCTTAATTGTGGCGGACTTGTATAAATTAGGAAGCGACGTATCCAATCACATGACCACTGATGTAGAGATAGCTGATGCATCCAGCCCCCTAAGGGCAACTCTTGACTCATCGTCCTGTTGTGTTCCTGTAATATACAAACAAAACAACCTGCCATTCTGACTGACTAAACATACTCTGTACTTGTCCCATTCGGGAACCACATGACTAGCAATAGGCAAAGTCCCTCTCAATTACCACAAGAATGAAGAGGTGCGGAGTCTATCCGACCGATGCTCACAGTGTCCCTCTTTCTGCATCACGGGGGCAACACATCTTCTCCTTGCGGCCATCTGTCATTGCTGGAGCCTTAGCAATAGCTTGCCTACTTGTGGGTGTTTGTAGAAGCTCTTTCAAGGAAGCCCTTCTCTCTGGCGCCCCCTTCTCTGAAGAGACAATGAGCCAATGCCCCCCTTTTTTTTTTCACAAGGCAGCAACTCACACAAAATTTCCTTCAGCACTGTAGTGGCCCACTGTCTCAAAAAAAATCTTTGCAAAGTGTCCTGATGAAGTATCTTTGCAAAGTGTCTTTAACTCAAGATTACTTTAGCAACTGTGATGGCCCATGGCCCAAAGGATCTCCACAAAGAGTCTTTAGCATCTAGGGCAGTGGTTCTCAACCCTCTAGTGTCGTGACCCCTTGCTGAAATTTCCCAAGTTGTGGGGACCCCTAACAGTAAAATTATATTCATAGCGTGGGTTGTCAGCACCCAAGGCAAGACAAGTAATTTGCACCCCTAACCCACGGACATTTAGCGCTCCCTTTTAATGGCAACTATAATTGCAGGTTGTGTCACTCACTGTGTCTCTGGCTTCACTGTGTTTCTGACTTTGTGGTGTCTCGTAGCAGTGACACCTATGCCAAAATCAGGAGATAGGGTCTCCTCCAGCCCCTCACACTTCACATTCCTCACCAGTCAGCTGACCTCTAGTCTTTGCCCGCCAGCCATGCCGTGAACTGAATGGGCACCTGCGAAGAGGCTGAGTGGGCGGCCGTGGGCTCCAGGGATAGCCCCGCTCTGTGTCGCAGCATTAAGGCTGGGAGAGTGATGCAGGCTTCAGGAACAGCCCAGGATTCGGTGACCCCTGGCAAATCATCATTTGACCCCCGAGGGGGTCCCGACCCCCAGGTTGAGAACCACTGATCTAGGGGTTTACCCCCTCCAGGTAGCAGCCCCTGTTTTTAAGAGAAGTCCTCTGTGGCAGAAGTTATTTTCTCCCAGGTGGTGAAGCAATAGCAGCTTCAGTTGTCCCCTCCTTTCTTTGCAAGGATAGAAGGGAAGGGGATTTGGGAAAGGGCCTTAAGCCCTGATAGCAACCTACCAACTGTGGTAATTCTTTGGGCTCAACAGCCCCCTTGTAACATACAGTTCTTTTAACTGACCAAGAGCTTAGTAAACATCCAGTAGCAGTCATCAGGATGAGGTATTTGGACTATCTTGCGCTTTAGGACTCACGATGCTAAGGGCCCAAGCTTGGCCTGTCTTATCCGGGCGGTTGACCCCCACTCGGTCAATACGTATCGACCGGCCCAGATTTCAATTTTCTTTGATAGAGAGTAAGGTTTCCCAAAGCTGAGGCCTGGACAGGTTCTGATGCGGCTTGGGGACATAGAGAAAGTCCCAGACAGCTTCATAACACCAATCCTCCCTCTTGCTTTAGATTTCCTCCATTATCTCCCTTGAAGCATATGGATAATCGTATCCTTATTCCATGGCTACCTTCCTCTGAATGTACCTCTGGAATCAAGACAACCTGGGAAGTTACAGCCTATCTCCTCTCCCAGGTGGGGCATAGGGGGTCTCCACTCTAGAGATCAGTTTAGAATAAGAGTCATTCTGTGCTTGGGCCCGAGCATAAGTGCGGAGTGTGGATAGGTCTGGGACCCTTGTGGCGTAGGCCTCACAGAACCCAAGGTTTCTGGCACACCTCATATGAACAACTGCTGCTTCAGTCCCCTCACTATGTAGACTAGGACATGGGGAACTTCTCTGCTCCTCGATCTCCCATTCCCACTCAGATTCCACATCTGATCCCCATTCACCGACTCCCTCTTCCAGGGATCCAAATTGGCACTCAAATCTGGGTGACACCACAACGATGATCCCTGGTTCCTCCTCACTTGACGAACTGGAGGACTCCAGCCTCTGCATCCATCGTAACCCCTCTGCCCCTTTTATGAGTCGGACATTCTGTTACTGCTACTGCAACCAATGTACCCTGCGACCGCTGCCTGGCCTCTACTACTTGTGTGCATTGCACCTCTGAAAAGTGGGTCTCCCTGGTCTGACAGATAGCCGTGCGAGTATGCACTACTGGTCCCGGCCCCAGCGTTGTTCTCAGCACTCCCCAGCCTCTTCCAAAAGGGATAGCTACAATAGGTGTCAGCATCTCAGAAGGTGGTCCCTGTCTCCCAGTTCACATACAATCTTCTGGGCTGACAGTCACTCTGCTCCAACTTCAGCAACATCTCACTGCAGTGCCCACACTGACCCCATGCTTGCAGCCGCATGGACACATTCTGGCATATGCCACATACCAATCCAAGGGGCTTCATGTCTCATCTGCTGCACAGCGCCAGACTTCCTCTGGGTCTCAATTGGACCCCTGTGTCCATAAGTGTCAGATTCTGTGTTTCAGTCCGCTCTGCAGGCTCTCTGCCAACACATGTGATAACCTCCGCACTCCGGCTTACTCCGGCATCTGCCACCTTGCTACTCCTCACACGTGTCTCCTTCTCAGCTACACCCAGTGGCAGAAGTGATGTCTCCGCTCCCACCCACCTTTCAGGTTGGCAGCGCGCGGGTGGCAATGCTGCCCACATCCCCAGACTAGCTAACTCCCTGGTGGTGGCTCCTCCTGCTGGGCAGATCTCTCTGTCATGCTCTTTTCTGCGTGGTACTGTAACCCCTTCCCTGCTGCCATAATAACACTGCTCAGCATACATGAATGGTACTGTAAAGCTGATAGTGTCCCCTAGGTTGTGGAGAAGTGAAAGGTCGGTGGTCAGTGGACCAGTGGAAGGTCGATGGTTGGTGGAGAAGAGCAAAGTTGGTGGTCAATGGAGAAGAGCAAGGTCAGTGGTCGGTGGGGAAGAGCAAGGTCAGTGGTTGATGGGGAAGAGCAAGGTCGGTGGTTGGTGGATAAGAGCAAGGTTGGTGATTGGTGGATAAGAGCAAGGTCAGTGGAGAAGAGCAAGGTCGGTGGTCTATGGAGAAGAGCAAGGTGGGTGATCAGTGGAGAAGAGCAAGGTCGGTGGTCTGTGGAGAAGAGCAAGGTCGGTGGTCTGTGGAGAAGAGCAAGTTCAGTGGAGAAGTGAAAGGTCGGTGGTCAGTGGAGAAGTGGAGGGTCGGTGGTTGGTGGAGAAGTGGAAGCCTGGTGGTTGGTGGAGAAGTGGAAGGTCGGTGGAGAAGTGGAAGTTCGGTGGTCGATGGAGAAGAGCAAGGTCGGTGGTCGGTGTAGAAGAGCAAGTTCAGTGGAGAAGTGGAAGGTCGGTGGAGAAGTGGAAGGTCGGTGGTCGGTGGAGATGTGGAAGGTCAGTGGAGAAGTGGAAGGTCTGTGGTCAGTAATGAAGAGGAAGGTCGGTGGTCGGTGGTGAAGAGGAAGGTCGGTGGCCGGTGGAGAAGAGCAAGGTCGGTGGTCGGTGGGGAAGAGCAAGGTCGGTGGAGAAGAGAAAGGTTGGTGGTCAATGGAGAAGAGCAAGGTCGGTGGGGAAGTGGAAGGTCGGTGGTTGGTGGGGAAGTAGAAGGTCAGTGGTCGGTGGAGAAGAGGAAGGTTGGTTGGGTGTACCAACAATAAATTAGAAGCTGGAAGTTCTAATTGCAGTCAATTATCTGGAAAAGTGGGGGATATGCTTCGTAAGGAAAAAATCATATACCAACATAGGGGTAGCACGCAGAAAAGATGTGGGGTCTGTGGCTGGATGTACCGGGCTTGGCCCCGGTGGACCTGGTCATGGGACGATTGCTGGGCATGGGAGCTGGCAATGGGCTATAGTTGCTGATTGAGGTGTCTTTTTCTAACTGTTTTCTCATGCCATTTTTTTTTCTTGTTTTTGAGGGGAGGGTGGCTCACCACGTCGCGGAGATATATATGGGACTGATCTGGAACTGCATAGAGTACCTGTTTAGACTATTTTGTTTTAGGGTCTTACACTGCATATACTGTACCGGACTGGTTATATTGCTCTGGTGTATGTTATTATTTTGTTCTTCAATAAACTTTTTTCTGGATAAAAAAAAAATTATCTGGAAAAGTCAGAGGTGTATCTAGTGAAAAAGGTGCCTATGGCAAGCACTGAAACTGCGCCCCTGTCAAAACATTTGAAACCCATCTTTCAGATAACCTTAACAAAAAAAAGCACCAGAACCCATAAATGCAGTAACATCAGCACCCATAAAACGGCCTTACCAGAATCCATAAATGCAGTAACATCAGCACTCATAATTGCAGTAATATAAGCACCCATAAATGCTGCCTTACCAAAACCCATAAATTCAGTAATATCAGCACCCATAAACGCGGTAACAGCACCCATAAATGCAGTAATATCAGCACCCATAATTGCTGTAATATCAGCACCCATAAATGCGGCCTTACCAGCACCTATTAATGCAGCCTTACCAGCACCCATAAATGCGGCATTACCAGCACCTATAAAAATGCAGCCTTACCAGCACCTATAAAAATGAAGCCTTACGAGAACCCATAAATGCAGTAATGAGAGAGAGCGGCCTCCATGGGGGCGGATCATGCGGTGGACGGGCACAGCACTGGGCAGAAAGGCAGAGTGGAATGGAACATCAGAAACAGTGACTGCGCGCAGTGGTACACAGACAGGTCACACTCACTGGCAGTGGCACGGTGATGATCAGGGACACGCAGCGGTACAGGGGATGTTTCCTCATAATGGATACAGTCCTCCGCCACTGCTGCTCCAGGACCTCTGACACTGTACAGAGGGAGTAGGATCACCAGCGGCCCTGTTTGCTTAGCACACACGCACAATCGCACATGATGAGGACTTTAAGGCCTCTTTCACACGGGGGGGGGGGGCGTTGGCTTTACCGTAGTTTTCGCTGCGCTATTCAGCCGCTAGCGGGGCACTTTTAACCCCGGCTAGCAGCCGAGAAAGGGTTAAAAAACCGCCTGCAAAGCGCCGCTTTGATTTCAATGGGCAGGGGCGCTTTAGGAGCCACTCCTACAGCGTCTCAAAAGATGATGCTTTTTTTCAGGGCACTTTGCAGGCGCTATTTTTAGCATTATAGTGCCTGCAAAGCGCCTCAGTGAGAAAGGGGTCTTAGGCTACTTTCACACTGAGGCACTTTGCAGGTGCTACAGCGCTACAAAATAGCGCCTGCAAAGCGACCTGAAAGAGCCTCTTTTCTCACTCCATTGTGAAAGCCCGAGGGCTTTCACACTGGAGCGGTGCGCTGGCAGGACGCTCAAAAAAGTCCTGCTAGCCGCATCTTTAAGTTACTGTAGGAGCGGTGTACACACTGCTTCTAAAGTGCCCCTGCCCATTGAAATCAATGCTGCAGCGGCGCTTTGCGGGCGGTTTTAACCCTTTTTGGACTGCTAGTGGTGCGCTGGCAGGACGCTCAAAAAAGTCCTGCCAGCCGCATCTTTGAGGCGCCCTGCTAGCGCCGCAAAAAACGTCAGTAAAGCGCCGCTAAAATATCGGCTCTTTACCGCCGACGGCGCAACGCCCCAGTGTGAAAGTAGCCTAAGTCATCATGTGCCAGGCACAGACCCAAACAGAAGCAAGCAGCCAATCAAATATAGTGTTCAATATGGATTAAATAAATTTAATTATTCATAGCCATAGATATCATAAATAAAGTGATTTGTGCAACAGCAGGTACTACTTGCACAAATCACTTTATTTATGATATCTATGGCTATGAATAATTCAATTTATTTAATCCATATTGAGCACTATATTTGGCAGTTGGCACACATCATCATACTGTACACATGATGATAACATAACACAGTACACGTGTGACTATAGAATATAGTACCTGCTGCAGTGCTGTGCTGCCTGCCTGGCTGGGGGTTCCAGAGACTAGTCTCCTCTCTGTCAGACTCCGACTAGCCAGTTCTTCTTCCCCTCAGTGACCTCACCAAGTGACGACGGCGACGTCACCGACCCGCTCGCGCTCGCTGCTCGGGGAGAAGATGAAGCTGTGATGCGCAGAGGACTAGAGGGTAGGCGGAGCTTTAGGAGGAGCCTCCGCAAGTTAGCCGAATGACTGTCTGGGCAGTGGGCGATCCCACTCATAGACAAGCATGGGGGCGCCTATCACGCTCCTACATGCCAGCCAGGAAAACATTACTTTTAAGTGAATTGCCGTGCCGCCGCCGACACCGGGACTATAGTGCAGGATGCGGCTGCAGGAGAACGGGTGGGAATTTTTTTTTCATGCAGGGAACGTTTTTTTGGCGCCCCCCCCCCCCCTACGGCGCCCATGGTTCTTGCCCTGCCTGCCATACCTTGGATACGCCACTGGGAAAAGTTAGAATGGAAGATATTTTTATAAAAGTATGAAGATCCCAACAAGAAAACAAGCTAACTGACGACACGGAAAAACCACTTCAGAAAAGAGTAAGAAGACAGGATTGTGATCTACAGAGGAAATAGGAGGATTAGAGAGGTCTGTTAAGGTGGATTGATTTACAGTGAGTGTGTCAGGGCTACTTACCTTCTGTGTTCCAGCCCTGACCCTGTTCCCCTCTCTCCCTCAACAATATTCTGCGTGACACCACCATATTACAAGACCGGATCTCCTGGTGAAATATATAGAGCTCTGCTATCCATGGACACCTCTCTCATTATAATCTGGGGAGAGGGGTCTTTGATCGCTTTTCCAATGTAATCAGTGGAGCTGTGCTGTTTATCTGGCAGGTGTCCCTCCATTCTGCAGAGTTCAGAGCACAGGAGTCACACATTACACCGGGAGAGCCGTCACATGGATAGCAGAGCCCCATTGATTACACCAGGTGGCCACCAGGGGGAGAGCAGCGCTCCATATATACATGGGTATTCTCTGTACATTATACTCCAAGTCAACATTAACAGATACAGGCTTAACCCCTTATTACCCAGAATTACTTCTCATTAACCCCTTCATTGTCTTCTTCCCTCAGCTTTATTTTTTAGCTATTATTTTTAATTAAATGTAACAATTGCACCCTGACACTTTGGGGTCCCAGAACAATGACACACTGACACTAGGGGGTCCCAGAACAATGACACACTGACACTTGGGGGTCCAGAACAATGACACACTGACACTTGGGGTCCCAGAACAATGACACCCTGACACTTGGGGTTCCCAGAACAATGACACCCTGACACTTGGGGGTCTCAGAACAATGACACAATCACACTTGGGGGTCCCAGAACAATGACACACTAACACTTGGGGTCCCAGAACAATGACACACTCTGACACTTGGGGTTCCCAGAACAATGACACACTCTGACACTTGGGGTTCCCAGAACAATGACACACTCTGACACTTGGGGGTCCCAGAACAATGACACACTCTGACACTTGGGGGTCCCAGAACAATGACACACTGACACTTGGGGGTCCATAACAATGACACACTGACACTTGGGGGATCACAGAACAATGACACCCTGACACTTGGGGGATCACAGAACAATGACACACTGACACTTCAGGGGTCCATAACAATGACACACTGACACTTGGGGGATCACAGAACAAGACACCCTGACACTTGGGGGCCCCAGAACAATGACACCCTGACACTTGGGGGTCCCAGAACAATGACACCCTGACACTCAGGAATATTGGTATTGGATTAAAGTCATTGGTATTCTATAGCTATATTATTGCAGAAAACAGAAACACAGAGGCAGTTAAAGGATAAAGTTTAGTTTTGTTTATTGAGACGTCAGTCTTTGTAGAAGGGTCTCCTCCATGCCGGTGGAATGGACGGTCGGAGTGGCTCAGCAGCTCTTGTCTAAGAAGGTGTTTCCGGGCGCAAGAAAAGAGGACACAAACACAACAAACTCCTTAAAGTCCACCTCTTCCTCTCCTTTCTCATCCAGCTCCTTCAGGATCTTGTCCACAGAGGTGGCATATTTCTGCTCCTAGAGAAGGAAGACTGAGGCCTCGTACACACGGCCGATTTTCTCGGCAAGAACCAGCAAGAAACTTGCTGGCAGAGAGGTCTTGCCGAGTAAATCGGTTGTGTGTACGCGGCTATCGGGTTTCTCGTCGAGAAAACCGACAAGAAACCTCGACGAGAAAATAGAGAACCTGCTCTCTATTTTCTCGGCGAGATTCTCCTCGGCATGTTTCTCGACGAGAAAAGTGAGTGTGTGTACACTTACCTGTCCTCCCGGAAGCCCGCGCATGTTCGAAATGAATTCGACGCATGCGCGGTAGCTTCCTAGGCATACGTAGGGTATACCAAGATGGCGGCGACGGCATCGAATGTGACGAGCGCATGCTCGTCGTAGTCGATGACGTCATCGCGTACGCTCCATTCAAAGAACCGCGGGTTATTTGAAACGAGCGTGTGTACACTCGGCCGGGACAAGTTTCTTGTCCAAGAATCTCTTCGAAAAAAACGACATGTTTTTTTCAACGAGAATCTCGGCCGTGTGTACAAGGCCTGAGATTTAATCAACCATCGTTTTCCCATCTCTGCCCAGTTCCTGCCTACATTACACCGAGATTCCATTCTAGAAGCGTATCCCACAGGAAATAAACTGTAATTCAATTGGAAATTTGAGGCTTTCGTGGTAAATTCTACACGTCTGTTTTTTCATCTTTGTAGTTTCTGTATCAAGATTATGTTGTCCTCTTTAGAATTAGTCAACGCTATGCAACCCTCAATATATATTTTTAGACAATGTTTACGAAATGTCAGGTATCAGCAAGAAGACTTTTTTTTAGAGGGTTTCCCAATCACCAATTTGGCTGTTGGTTGTGTGTGACCTGTGTGAAGGACTAGCATCAAGTGTAGAGCTTGAAGGACACCGCCACTCGCTGGTTCTTCTTTTTAAGGGTTGTTTGCCCATTTTTATTAAAAGAAGTTCAAAACAAAATCAAAAGGTTTTCCCTCGCAGGGGTTTCAGTACTCCTTTTCAACAACAAAATGACATTCAGCCTCCTGGCTTATACATACAGCAGTGCTGCTCAGGCCTTCTACTTCAGGCTCTTGTCTGTCTCCTATAGACTATTCCATCTGCAACACCATCCATTTGGATAGCAGCCCCTTGCTGCTCTGACCCTCAGACCTGGGTCTCTGGCTTCCACTGTGCACACAAGCACTCTCTGACTTCTCCAGTGCACACTTGCACTCTATGGCTTCCCCAGTGCACACCTGCACTCGTCGGGAGGGTGGGGCCCAGAATGCTGGTCCTGACTCTACTATCAGGCCCACACACACCTGAACAATCAGTGTGCAGTTGAGTCTCAAAACCCGGATCCAGGACTGGGGATTTCATCCCACCCGGATCTCTAAGAAATCCCCAAGCTCCGGGTCCCAAAGTGGATTTTAGTAAATCATGAGGAAACTGAAAAGCCAGTTTCCTCCCAAACAAGCAAATACCCTGGAGCCCCTCAACCTGCCTGGTTGAGAATCCTGTATTCATACACTGGTGGGGTACCACACTACCACATACCCTCCCCCTTTGTTTCGATCCGGAGGGAGGAACACCAGCACCCATCATTATGGTTGGGACACCTCTGTGCTGGCTGTCAGCCACGTAGGCCCAACCTTTTTTCCGGGTGCGCTTCCAGGTATGTCCCACCCTGGATCTTAACAAGGTCCTATATTTCCCTATACTCAGCCTTCTCCCTCTTCTTTTGGGGTTCCATAAGCACTGCCTCTCCTGAAATTTTAACAGGGTACCCCTGGTCTTTCTACCAACCCTTCTGCCTCCACGCTTCAGGTTCCCAGGTTTCCCAATACCTTTGGACACCACACTGTCATGTACCTTTAACAAACTATTTGGTTCATCATTGACAGACATATTCAAACCAACATTACACCTCTCAACGTTGCACAGATCACCAATGCCTTTTTTTTCAGCATTTGCTAGGGCAGCGTCTGCAGAGGGCACACATAATGGAGGGCCGCCATTACCCACGGGAACCTCACAGGACGTCACCTCCCCTGGGTTCACCCACTCTGCAGGCAGCTGTCCTACCACTTGACCTGTTCTGATGCCATCTGTATTTTTATCCACCTGAACAGACAAGCTCTTGTCTGATCCACATACCATTTTTACCGCACTTCTTATCCGTTTCCCTGTCTCGGGGACCTTATTAGGTTTGTCACCTAAACCAAACATCGGACTGGGGACACCAGTCTTTTTAACCACCTTCGGTTGAGCCCCGGTCAGGATTTCTGCTGCTTTCTGGTCCACACTTGGCCCTTCCATCTCATGTGATTCTTTCACTGGTACAGCATACACACCCTTCACCGACAACTGACCAGTACTACCTTCGACCATAGCAGCAGAAATGCCTTCCACCTGGCTGTTAGGTGGTGAAACCTCAGACACTTTTTTTTCACCAAAGCCTCTCCCATATACCTCTTGTACAGGAAGTAACCCATCAGCATACCTAGAGGCGATTTTTAACACTAGTAATACAGTCATAAATAAACCATTTCTGTCTTGTCTTCCTTTGTGCTGTACCACCTGCCACTCAGGGGTCCACCTAATGGTACTCCGCAGTACCAGACTGTCTGACTGTGGTGGAGACACGCCAGTATAGACTGGCTGTACATCCCAAAGTTTAAGCATCTCCTTTAATACTTTTGTTAGAAACCATACCCCTGGCTCCAGACCCAAGTCCTTCCTGGGGACTTTCCTGACACTGGGGATGCAGACAGACTCACTTGCTGAGACGTGAGAGGTTGCAAGGTTTAATGGAACCTTCTCCCAGCTGGAGACAACCACAGCCTGGTGCTCTACCAGAGCGCTGCCAGGTGCTTGACTCATACCCAACTTCTCCGGTTCAGCACCAATGAACTGCTTCACATTACCAGTGACAACGTCACTTTGACACGCCATGTCAGCATAATTTTTGTAGGTTACTGACAAAGTGTCTGCTGTGTGCTCGCCCTTATATTGTTCCTGCCTATGATCCTGCCCACTCTCTGGCTTTCCTCTCCATGTATGACCTCTGCTTCCATCCCGACTACACATCTTCAGACTGGTCCCACCAGTCTGACCACACCACCACCTTGGGTGACATTTGCTTGTGGCCACTGCCTTGTTACTGCTGCATCTCCAATGACAACAGAGGTCCTACCATCAGTCCTGACAGACCAGCTGACAAATATCCACTTAGAGTTTGTTCCTGCCCATGATCCTGCCCACTCTCTGGCTTGCCTCTCCATGTATGACCTCCGCCTCCATCCCGACTACACATCTTCAGTCTTGTCCCGCTAGTCTGACCACACCACCACCTTGAGTGCCATTTGCTTGTGGGCACTGCATTGTTACTGCTGCATCTCCAATGACAACAGAGGTCCTACCATCAGTCCTGACAGACCAGCTGACAAATATCCAGTGGACTTCCGCTACCATCAACTACCAGCAGAGTGACCTAAAAGACATCTGTGCTTCTGCGGGCCTTGCACTCCCTGTTCTCACCTTCAGGCTTGCTTGGCGCTCAGCCACAAGGGGAGCCCTCCTGGTAGGACGGCCTCCAGCCAGGACCGTGACGTGGAGAAGAATGAAGATCCCAACAAGTTGGTTGATGACATGCAGTGATGAACCAGGAAAACGGTGAGGAGACATGATTTTGGTCTACAAAGCAAAGCAAGAAAAAAAAAAAAAATTAGAGAGGTTTGCTCAGGTGGATTGACTAGCAGTTGGCTTGCATTACAGTGCTGGCACCTTGCCTGTTGCCGGCAGCCACATCTGGGTTTTACCTTCAGTGTTGTAGCTGCGTCATACGTCACATCACGTGACTGTATCCTCTATTCCTTATGTGACAGATCACTGTGCTACCAACCCACATCCTTGTCCTGAGCTTCGCCTCACCTCTCTGTACCTCCAGTTCCACGTATTAAAGGTAGGGAAACAGGAACAGAGAAAAGTTCCCAGTCTAGCATATTACATATGAAAAGATTTATTGTGACCAGGGCAATGCCAACCCAGATACAGGAGAGGCCCCTGCCTTAGACATTGTGGTGGAGAGCAGGCCACCATCAGGGGGGTACAGGCTACAGCTCATACATTGAATGTGATTTAAACCATACTATCTGTATGGCTGAAATCGGATCGCATGGACATCGCATGTGATTTGCACTGCAGTGCGGTGCGAATCACATGCGATTTTGCACTACGCGGCAGTGCAAACCGGCCCCTAGGGTTGCCATATCATCCCTTTAATCCAGAACACATATGAATTATACAGGTTCTGAGGCTGATTTAATGCAGATAAGGGGGCGAGGAGGGGGTTAAATGTGTGCCCTGGGAGTGATTACTACTGTGGGGGGAGGGGACTGACTGGGGGAGGTGACCGATCTGTGTCCCTATGTACAAGGGACACAGCATCGGTCTCCTCTCCCTGACAGGACGTGGATCTCTGTGTTTACACACAGAGATCCACGTCCTTGTCTGTGTAACGGGCGATTGCGTGTACTTGGCAGACATCGCGGCTGCCAGGCACGTGCATCGGCATCTCAGCGACACGCCGGGCATGCGCGCACCCCCCAGTGGCCGGAGGAGCGGAGGCCGTAAAAAGACGGCCTCCCGGCATTGTAGAGCCACCTTGTGGCCGTATATAGTCGTACGGCGGGCGCAAAGTGGTTAAATAACATCAAAAATGGGTTTTCCAAAGCACAGCCTCTCTAACCACTTCAGGACACATCATAATAAAGACCCCAGTTTAGCTCAATTTTTCAGGATTGACAAAATAGACCCAGATTGGAAAGGAGGTAACATGATCCAGAAAATATAAAAAAAAAGAAACGGAATGGATCTACAAACTAAAAACACTTACTCCTGCAGGAATAAATGTGTATATATAGTCCCTTTAAGGTGGGGGGAGGGGAAGAAAAAGGAAAGGAGGGGAATAGTCTGATATTAGCTGCTATGTCTGGAACATTAGGGGGGGTAGTTGCTGTGCCGGGTCCTGAATCAGGGGTTGCGTTCCCCCTTGACCAGGCTTGGTTAGCAATTTGGAAAGTGGAATATAGATGGAGATATTTCCTGTCTTTGATATTCCCCCAAATTCAACGTCAAGGTTAAATGATATTGAATTTGATGATATGTTGTTGGTTGCTTATATACAGGTGATGTATGTTAATTATGGAAGAGGTTGTTAATTTTCCTTTTGTTAAAATAAAAATAAAGAAATTATTAAAATTGTTACCCAACCGCCCTAGGTTCATCTACTGACTGGCACCTAAATTAAGGAACAGATTAGCCCCCAATGTGTTGGACCCCCCCAAAGAAAATAGGCACTTTCTTGGATGTAAAAGGGTTTTACTACTGTAAAAAATTTAATTTTAAAATTAATCAATTTAAACTTTTTTGCAAATTGACGAGAAAGGATGCTAGAAAAGTAACACAATTTGTATTATTCAGTACAGGAAATGAGCATAGAATTAATAAATTTATGACATGTAAATCGACCCACGTAACTTACCTCAGAATTTGCCCATGCCGGTTTACAATACGTAGGACGTACTAAAACGGATTTATGTACCCGCATTAACGAACATATAAATAACATCAAAAATGGGTTTTCAAAGCACAGCCTCTCTAACAACTTCAGGACACATCATAATAAAGACCCCAGTTTAGCTCAATTTTGGGGGATTGACAAAATAGACCCAGATTGGAAAGGCGGTAACATGATCCAGAAAATATAAAATTAAAAAAAACAGAGTGGATCTACAAATTAAATACACTTACTCCTGTGGGAATAAATGTAGATATAGACTTAAATTGCTATTTATCTAATTATTATGGATTTTCTAGAGGTTTACATCTTACGTAATGGTTATTTGCAATATTGTAAAAGGTGTTCCAATTTAATTGAATTCAGTCCCATCATTCGCCACTAGATGGCTCAGTTGGTAATTCTCTTTTTTCTTAAAATATTTTTATTGCCATCTGGTTTCTGTCCACAAGATGGCAGCACTTAAAGAAAAAAAAATACATTTTTATTTTATTTTCAATTTTCAATTTAATCAATTTAAACTTTTTTTATATTGTTTTTTATTGTCTTATATAATTGTGGATTGACATATGAGTTTTGATTGAACATTAGGGAAGGATTGAACTGGATTGGATATCCTTAATTGTGGCGGACTTGTATAAATTAGGAAGCGACGTATCCAATCACATGACCACTGATGTAGAGATAGCTGATGCATCCAGCCCCCTAAGGGCAACTCTTGACTCATCGTCCTGTTGTGTTCCTGTAATATACAAACAAAACAACCTGCCATTCTGACTGACTAAACATACTCTGTACTTGTCCCATTCGGGAACCACATGACTAGCAATAGGCAAAGTCCCTCTCAATTACCACAAGAATGAAGAGGTGCGGAGTCTATCCGACCGATGCTCACAGTGTCCCTCTTTCTGCATCACGGGGGCAACACATCTTCTCCTTGCGGCCATCTGTCATTGCTGGAGCCTTAGCAATAGCTTGCCTACTTGTGGGTGTTTGTAGAAGCTCTTTCAAGGAAGCCCTTCTCTCTGGCGCCCCCTTCTCTGAAGAGACAATGAGCCAATGCCCCCCTTTTTTTTTTCACAAGGCAGCAACTCACACAAAATTTCCTTCAGCACTGTAGTGGCCCACTGTCTCAAAAAAAATCTTTGCAAAGTGTCCTGATGAAGTATCTTTGCAAAGTGTCTTTAACTCAAGATTACTTTAGCAACTGTGATGGCCCATGGCCCAAAGGATCTCCACAAAGAGTCTTTAGCATCTAGGGCAGTGGTTCTCAACCCTCTAGTGTCGTGACCCCTTGCTGAAATTTCCCAAGTTGTGGGGACCCCTAACAGTAAAATTATATTCATAGCATGGGTTGTCAGCACCCAAGGCAAGACAAGTAATTTGCACCCCTAACCCACGGACATTTAGCGCTCCCTTTTAATGGCAACTATAATTGCAGGTTGTGTCACTCACTGTGTCTCTGGCTTCACTGTGTTTCTGACTTTGTGGTGTCTCGTAGCAGTGACACCTATGCCAAAATCAGGAGATAGGGTCTCCTCCAGCCCCTCACACTTCACATTCCTCACCAGTCAGCTGACCTCTAGTCTTTGCCCGCCAGCCATGCCGTGAACTGAATGGGCACCTGCGAAGAGGCTGAGTGGGCGGCCGTGGGCTCCAGGGATAGCCCCGCTCTGTTTCGCAGCATTAAGGCTGGGAGAGTGATGCAGGCTTCAGGAACAGCCCAGGATTCGGTGACCCCTGGCAAATCATCATTTGACCCCCGAGGGGGTCCCGACCCCCAGGTTGAGAACCACTGATCTAGGGGTTTACCCCCTCCAGGTAGCAGCCCCTGTTTTTAAGAGAAGTCCTCTGTTGCAGAAGTTATTTTCTCCCAGGTGGTGAAGCAATAGCAGCTTCAGTTGTCCCCTCCTTTCTTTGCAAGGATAGAAGGGAAGGGGATTTGGGAAAGGGCCTTAAGCCCTGATAGCAACCTACCAACTGTGGTAATTCTTTGGGCTCAACAGCCCCCTTGTAACATACAGTTCTTTTAACTGACCAAGAGCTTAGTAAACATCCAGTAGCAGTCATCAGGATGAGGTATTTGGACTATCTTGCGCTTTAGGACTCACGATGCTAAGGGCCCAAGCTTGGCCTGTCTTATCCGGGCGGTTGACCCCCACTCGGTCAATACGTATCGACCGGCCCAGATTTCAATTTTCTTTGATAGAGAGTAAGGTTTCCCAAAGCTGAGGCCTGGACAGGTTCTGATGCGGCTTGGGGACATAGAGAAAGTCCCAGACAGCTTCATAACACCAATCCTCCCTCTTGCTTTAGATTTCCTCCATTATCTCCCTTGAAGCAGATGGATAATCATATCCTTATCCCATGGCTACCTTCCTCTGAATGTACCTCTGGAATCAAGACAACCTGGGAAGTTACAGCCTATCTCCTCTCCCAGGTGGGGCATAGGGGGTCTCCACTCTAGAGATCAGTTTAGAATAAGAGTCATTCTGTGCTTGGGCCCGAGCATAAGTGCGGAGTGTGGATAGGTCTGGGACCCTTGTGGCGTAGGCCTCACAGAACCCAAGGTTTCTGGCACACCTCATATGAACAACTGCTGCTTCAGTCCCCTCACTATGTAGACTAGGACATGGGGAACTTCTCTGCTCCTCGATCTCCCATTCCCACTCAGATTCCACATCTGATCCCCATTCACCGACTCCCTCTTCCAGGGATCCAAATTGGCACTCAAATCTGGGTGACACCACAACGATGATCCCTGGTTCCTCCTCACTTGACGAACTGGAGGACTCCAGCCTCTGCATCCATCGTAACCCCTCTGCCCCTTTTATGAGTCGGACATTCTGTTACTGCTACTGCAACCAATGTACCCTGCGACCGCTGCCTGGCCTCTACTACTTGTGTGCATTGCACCTCTGAAAAGTGGGTCTCCCTGGTCTGGCAGATAGCCGTGCGAGTATGCACTACTGGTCCCGGCCCCAGCGTTGTTCTCAGCACTCCCCAGCCTCTTCCAAAAGGGATAGCTACAATAGGTGTCAGCATCTCAGAAGGTGGTCCCTGTCTCCCAGTTCACATACAATCTTCTGGGCTGACAGTCACTCTGCTCCAACTTCAGCAACATCTCACTGCAGTGCCCACACTGACCCCATGCTTGCAGCCGCATGGACACATTCTGGCATATGCCACATACCAATCCAAGGGGCTTCATGTCTCATCTGCTGCACAGCGCCAGACTTCCTCTGGGTCTCAATTGGACCCCTGTGTCCATAAGTGTCAGATTCTGTGTTTCAGTCCGCTCTGCAGGCTCTCTGCCAACACATGTGATAACCTCCGCACTCCGGCTTACTCCGGCATCTGCCACCTTGCTACTCCTCACACGTGTCTCCTTCTCAGCTACACCCAGTGGCAGAAGTGATGTCTCCGCTCCCACCCACCTTTCAGGTTGGCAGCGCGCGGGTGGCAATGCTGCCCACATCCCCAGACTAGCTAACTCCCTGGTGGTGGCTCCTCCTGCTGGGCAGATCTCTCTGTCATGCTCTTTTCTGCGTGGTACTGTAACCCCTTCCCTGCTGCCATAATAACACTGCTCAGCATACATGAATGGTACTGTAAAGCTGATAGTGTCCCCTAGGTTGTGGAGAAGTGAAAGGTCGGTGGTCAGTGGACCAGTGGAAGGTCGATGGTTGGTGGAGAAGAGCAAAGTTGGTGGTCAATGGAGAAGAGCAAGGTCAGTGGTCGGTGGGGAAGAGCAAGGTCAGTGGTTGATGGGGAAGAGCAAGGTCGGTGGTTGGTGGATAAGAGCAAGGTTGGTGATTGGTGGATAAGAGCAAGGTCAGTGGAGAAGAGCAAGGTCGGTGGTCTATGGAGAAGAGCAAGGTGGGTGATCAGTGGAGAAGAGCAAGGTCGGTGGTCTGTGGAGAAGAGCAAGGTCGGTGGTCTGTGGAGAAGAGCAAGTTCAGTGGAGAAGTGAAAGGTCGGTGGTCAGTGGAGAAGTGGAGGGTCGGTGGTTGGTGGAGAAGTGGAAGCTTGGTGGTTGGTGGAGAAGTGGAAGGTCGGTGGAGAAGTGGAAGTTCGGTGGTCGATGGAGAAGAGCAAGGTCGGTGGTCGGTGTAGAAGAGCAAGTTCAGTGGAGAAGAGAAAGGTTGGTGGTCAATGGAGAAGAGCAAGGTCGGAGGTCGGTGGAGAAGAGCAAGGTCGGTGGGGAAGTGGAAGGTCGGTGGTTGGTGGGGAAGTAGAAGGTCAGTGGTCGGTGGAGAAGAGGAAGGTTGGTTGGGTGTACCACCAATAAATTAGAAGCTGGAAGTTCTAATTGCAGTCAATTATCTGGAAAAGTGGGGGATATGCTTCGTAAGGAAAAAATCATATACCAACATAGGGGTAGCACGCAGAAAAGATGTGGGGTCTGTGGCTGGATGTACCGGGCTTGGCCCCGGTGGACCTGGTCATGGGACGATTGCTGGGCATGGGAGCTGGCAATGGGCTATAGTTGCTGATTGAGGTGTCTTTTTCTAACTGTTTTCTCATGCCATTTTTTTTTCTTGTTTTTGAGGGGAGGGTGGCTCACCACGTTGCGGAGATATATATGGGACTGATCTGGAACTGCATAGAGTACCTGTTTAGACTATTTTGTTTTAGGGTCTTACACTGCATATACTGTACCGGACTGGTTATATTGCTCTGGTGTATGTTATTATTTTGTTCTTCAATAAACTTTTTTCTGGATAAAAAAAAAATTATCTGGAAAAGTCAGAGGTGTATCTAGTGAAAAAGGTGCCTATGGCAAGCACTGAAACTGTGCCCCTGTCAAAACATTTGAAACCCATCTTTCAGATAACCTTAACAAAAAAAAGCACCAGAACCCATAAATGCAGTAACATCAGCACCCATAAAACGGCCTTACCAGAATCCATAAATGCAGTAACATCAGCACTCATAATTGCAGTAATATAAGCACCCATAAATGCTGCCTTACCAAAACCCATAAATTCAGTAATATCAGCACCCATAAATGCGGTAACAGCACCCATAAATGCAGTAATATCAGCACCCATAATTGCTGTAATATCAGCACCCATAAATGCGGCCTTACCAGCACCTATTAATGCAGCCTTACCAGCACCCATAAATGCGGCATTACCAGCACCTATAAAAATGCAGCCTTACCAGCACCTATAAAAATGAAGCCTTACGAGAACCCATAAATGCAGTAATGAGAGAGAGCGGCCTCCATGGGGGCGGATCATGCGGTGGACGGGCACAGCACTGGGCAGAAAGGCAGAGTGGAATGGAACATCAGAAACAGTGACTGCGCGCAGTGGTACACAGACAGGTCACACTCACTGGCAGTGGCACGGTGATGATCAGGGACACGCAGCGGTACAGGGGATGTTTCCTCATAATGGATACAGTCCTCCGCCACTGCTGCTCCAGGACCTCTGACACTGTACAGAGGGAGTAGGATCACCAGCGGCCCTGTTTGCTTAGCACACACGCACAATCGCACATGATGAGGACTTTAAGGCCTCTTTCACACGGGGGGGGGGGGGGGGGGGGGGTGGGGGCGTTGGCTTTACCGTAGTTTTCGCTGCGCTATTCAGCCGCTAGCGGGGCACTTTTAACCCCGGCTAGCAGCCGAGAAAGGGTTAAAAAACCGTCTGCAAAGCGCCGCTTTGATTTCAATGGGCAGGGGCGCTTTAGGAGCCACTCCTACAGCGTCTCAAAAGATGATGCTTTTTTTCAGGGCACTTTGCAGGCGCTATTTTTAGCATTATAGTGCCTGCAAAGCGCCTCAGTGAGAAAGGGGTCTTAGGCTACTTTCACACTGAGGCACTTTGCAGGTGCTACAGCGCTACAAAATAGCGCCTGCAAAGCGACCTGAAAGAGCCTCTTTTCTCACTCCATTGTGAAAGCCCGAGGGCTTTCACACTGGAGCGGTGCGCTGGCAGGACGCTCAAAAAAGTCCTGCTAGCCGCATCTTTAAGTTACTGTAGGAGCGGTGTACACACTGCTTCTAAAGTGCCCCTGCCCATTGAAATCAATGGACAGCGCAACCGAACCGCCAGCAAAGCACTGCTGCAGCGGCGCTTTGCGGGCGGTTTTAACCCTTTTTGGACTGCTAGTGGTGCGCTGGCAGGACGCTCAAAAAAGTCCTGCCAGCCGCATCTTTGAGGCGCCCTGCTAGCGCCGCAAAAAACGTCAGTAAAGCGCCGCTAAAATATCGGCTCTTTACCGCCGACGGCGCAACGCCCCAGTGTGAAAGTAGCCTAAGTCATCATGTGCCAGGCACAGACCCAAACAGAAGCAAGCAGCCAATCAAATAGTGTTCAATATGGATTAAATAAATTTAATTATTCATAGCCATAGATATAAATAAAGTGATTTGTGCAACAGCAGGTACTACTTGCACAAATCACTTTATTTATGATATCTATGGCTATGAATAATTCAATTTATTTAATCCATATTGAGCACTATATTTGGCAGTTGGCACACATCATCATACTGTACACATGATGATAACATAACACAGTACACGTGTGACTATAGAATATAGTACCTGCTGCAGTGCTGTGCTGCCTGCCTGGCTGGGGGTTCCAGAGACTAGTCTCCTCTCTGTCAGACTCCGACTAGCCAGTTCTTCTTCCCCTCAGTGACCTCACCAAGTGACGACGGCGACGTCACCGACCCGCTCGCGCTCGCTGCTCGGGGAGAAGATGAAGCTGTGATGCGCAGAGGACTAGAGGGTAGGCGGAGCTTTAGGAGGAGCCTCCGCAAGTTAGCCGAATGACTGTCTGGGCAGTGGGCGATCCCACTCATAGACAAGCATGGGGGCGCCCGCGGCCCGCGCCTATCACCCTCCTACATGCCAGCCAGGAAAACATTACTTTTAAGTGAATTGCCGTGCCGCCGCCGACACCGGGACTATAGTGCAGGATGCGGCCGCAGGAGAACGGGTGGGAATTTTTTTTTCATGCAGGGAACGTTTTTTTGGCGCCCCCCCCCCCCCCCCTACGGCGCCCATGGTTCTTGCCCTGCCTGCCATACCTTGGATACGCCACTGGGAAAAGTTAGAATGGAAGATATTTTTATAAAAGTATGAAGATCCCAACAAGAAAACAAGCTAACTGACGACACGGAAAAACCACTTCAGAAAAGAGTAAGAAGACAGGATTGTGATCTACAGAGAAAATAGGAGGATTAGAGAGGTCTGTTAAGGTGGATTGATTTACAGTGAGTGTGTCAGGGCTACTTACCTTCTGTGTTCCAGCCCTGACCCTGTTCCCCTCTCTCCCTCAACAATATTCTGCGTGACACCACCATATTACAAGACCGGATCTCCTGGTGAAATATATAGAGCTCTGCTATCCATGGACACCTCTCTCATTATAATCTGGGGAGAGGGGTCTTTGATCGCTTTTCCAATGTAATCAGTGGAGCTGTGCTGTTTATCTGGCAGGTGTCCCTCCATTCTGCAGAGTTCAGAGCACAGGAGTCACACATTACACCGGGAGAGCCGTCACATGGATAGCAGAGCCCCATTGATTACACCAGGTGGCCACCAGGGGGAGAGCAGCGCTCCATATATACATGGGTATTCTCTGTACATTATACTCCAAGTCAACATTAACAGATACAGGCTTAACCCCTTATTACCCAGAATTACTTCTCATTAACCCCTTCATTGTCTTCTTCCCTCAGCTTTATTTTTTAGCTATTATTTTTAATTAAATGTAACAATTGCACCCTGACACTTTGGGGTCCCAGAACAATGACACACTGACACTAGGGGGTCCCAGAACAATGACACACTGACACTTGGGGGTCCAGAACAATGACACACTGACACTTGGGGTCCCAGAACAATGACACCCTGACACTTGGGGTTCCCAGAACAATGACACCCTGACACTTGGGGGTCTCAGAACAATGACACAATCACACTTGGGGGTCCCAGAACAATGACACACTCTGACACTTGGGGTTCCCAGAACAATGACACACTGACACTAGGGGGTCCCAGAACAATGACACACTCTGACACTTGGGGTTCCCAGAACAATGACACACTGACACTTGGGGGTCCAGAACAATGACACACTGACACTTGGGGTCCCAGAACAATGACACCCTGACACTTGGGGTTCCCAGAACAATGACACCCTGACACTTGGGGGTCTCAGAACAATGACACACTAACACTTGGGGTCCCAGAACAATGACACACTCTGACACTTGGGGTTCCCAGAACAATGACACACTGACACTTGGGGGTCCAGAACAATGACACACTGACACTTGGGGTCCCAGAACAATGACACCCTGACACTTGGGGTTCCCAGAACAATGACACCCTGACACTTGGGGGTCTCAGAACAATGACACACTAACACTTGGGGTCCCAGAACAATGACACACTCTGACACTTGGGGTTCCCAGAACAATGACACACTCTGACACTTGGGGTTCCCAGAACAATGACACACTCTGACACTTGGGGGTCCCAGAACAATGACACACTCTGACACTTGGGGGTCCCAGAACAATGACACACTGACACTTGGGGGTCCATAACAATGACACACTGACACTTGGGGGATCACAGAACAATGACACCCTGACACTTGGGGGATCACAGAACAATGACACACTGACACTTCAGGGGTCCATAACAATGACACACTGACACTTGGGGGATCACAGAACAAGACACCCTGACACTTGGGGGCCCCAGAACAATGACACCCTGACACTTGGGGGTCCCAGAACAATGACACCCTGACACTTGGGGGTCCCAGAACAATGACACCCTGACACTCAGGAATATTGGTATTGGATTAAAGACATTGGTATTCTATAGCTATATTATTGCAGAAAACAGAAACACAGAGGCAGTTAAAGGATAAAGTTTAGTTTTGTTTATTGAGACGTCAGTCTTTGTAGAAGGGTCTCCTCCATGCCGGTGGAATGGACGGTCGGAGTGGCTCAGCAGCTCTTGTCTAAGAAGGTGTTTCCGGGCGCAAGAAAAGAGGACACAAACACAACAAACTCCTTAAAGTCCACCTCTTCCTCTCCTTTCTCATCCAGCTCCTTCAGGATCTTGTCCACAGAGGTGGCATATTTCTGCTCCTAGAGAAGGAAGACTGAGGCCTCGTACACACGGCCGATTTTCTCGGCAAGAACCAGCAAGAAACTTGCTGGCAGAGAGGTCTTGCCGAGTAAATCGGTTGTGTGTACGCGGCTATCGGGTTTCTCGTCGAGAAAACCGACAAGAAACCTCGACGAGAAAATAGAGAACCTGCTCTCTATTTTCTCGTAAAGATTCTCCTCGGCATGTTTCTCGACGAGAAAAGTGAGTGTGTGTACACTTACCTGTCCTCCCGGAAGCCCGCGCATGTTCGAAATGAATTCGACGCATGCGCGGTAGCTTCCTAGGCATACGTAGGGTATACCAAGATGGCGGCGACGGCATCGAATGTGACGAGCGCATGCTCGTCGTAGTCGATGACGTCATCGCGTACGCTCCATTCAAAGAACCGCGGGTTCTTTGAAACGAGCGTGTGTACACTCGGCCGGGACAAGTTTCTTGTCCAAGAATCTCGTCGAAAAAAACGACATGTTTTTTTCAACGAGAATCTCGGCCGTGTGTACAAGGCCTGAGATTTAATCAACCATCGTTTTCCCATCTCTGCCCAGTTCCTGCCTACATTACACCGAGATTCCATTCTAGAAGCGTATCCCACAGGAAATAAACTGTAATTCAATTGGAAATTTGAGGCTTTCGTGGTAAATTCTACACGTCTGTTTTTTCATCTTTGTAGTTTCTATATCAAGATTATGTTGTCCTCTTTAGAATTAGTCAACGCTATGCAACCCTCAATATATATTTTTAGACAATGTTTACGAAATGTCAGGTATCAGCAAGAAGACTTTTTTTTTAGAGGGTTTCCCAATCACCAATTTGGCTGTTGGTTGTGTGTGACCTGTGTGAAGGACTAGCATCAAGTGTAGAGCTTGAAGGACACCGCCACTCGCTGGTTCTTCTTTTTAAGGGTTGTTTGCCCATTTTTATTAAAAGAAGTTCAAAACAAAATCAAAAGGTTTTCCCTCGCAGGGGTTTCAGTACTCCTTTTCAACAACAAAATGACATTCAGCCTCCTGGCTTATACATACAGCAGTGCTGCTCAGGCCTTCTACTTCAGGCTCTTGTCTGTCTCCTATAGACTATTCCATCTGCAACACCATCCATTTGGATAGCAGCCCCTTGCTGCTCTGACCCTCAGACCTGGGTCTCTGGCTTCCACTGTGCACACAAGCACTCTCTGACTTCTCCAGTGCACACTTGCACTCTATGGCTTCCCCAGTGCACACCTGCACTCGTCGGGAGGGTGGGGCCCAGAATGCTGGTCCTGACTCTACTATCAGGCCCACACACACCTGAACAATCAGTGTGCAGTTGAGTCTCAAAACCCGGATCCAGGACTGGGGATTTCATCCCACCCGGATCTCTAAGAAATCCCCAAGCTCCGGGTCCCAAAGTGGATTTTAGTAAATCATGAGGAAACTGAAAAGCCAGTTTCCTCCCAAACAAGCAAATACCCTGGAGCCCCTCAACCTGCCTGGTTGAGAATCCTGTATTCATACACTGGTGGGGTACCACACTACCACATACCCTCCCCCTTTGTTTCGATCCGGAGGGAGGAACACCAGCACCCATCATTATGGTTGGGACACCTCTGTGCTGGCTGTCAGCCACGTAGGCCCAACCTTTTTTCCGGGTGCGCTTCCAGGTACGTCCAACCCTGGATCTTAACAAGGTCCTATATTTCCCTATACTCAGCCTTCTCCCTCTTCTTTTGGGGTTCCATAAGCACTGCCTCTCCTGAAATTTTAACAGGGCACCCCTGGTCTTTCTACCAACCCTTCTGCCTCCACGCTTCAGGTTCCCAGGTTTCCCAATACCTTTGGACACCACACTGTCATGTACCTTTAACAAACTATTTGGTTCATCATTGACAGACATATTCAAACCAACATTACACCTCTCAACGTTGCACAGATCACCAATGCCTTTTTTTTCAGCATTTGCTAGGGCAGCGTCTGCAGAGGGCACACATAATGGAGGGCCGCCATTACCCACGGGAACCTCACAGGACGTCACCTCCCCTGGGTTCACCCACTCTGCAGGCAGCTGTCCTACCACTTGACCTGTTCTGATGCCATCTGTATTTTTATCCACCTGAACAGACAAGCTCTTGTCTGATCCACATACCATTTTTACCGCACTTCTTATCCGTTTCCCTGTCTCGGGGACCTTATTAGGTTTGTCACCTAAACCAAACATCGGACTGGGGACCCCAGTCTTTTTAACCACCTTCGGTTGAGCCCCGGTCAGGATTTCTGCTGCTTTCTGGTCCACACTTGGCCCTTCCATCTCATGTGATTCTTCCACTGGTACAGCATACACACCCTTCACCGACAACTGACCAGTACTACCTTCGACCATAGCAGCAGAAATGCCTTCCACCTGGCTGTTAGGTGGTGAAACCTCAGACACTTTTTTTTTCACCAAAGCCTCTCCCATATACCTCTTGTACAGGAAGTAACCCATCAGCATACCTAGAGGCGATTTTTAACACTAGTAATACAGTCATAAATAAACCATTTCTGTCTTGTCTTCCTTTGTGCTGTACCACCTGCCACTCAGGGGTCCACCTAATGGTACTCCGCAGTACCAGACTGTCTGACTGTGGTGGAGACACGCCAGTATAGACTGGCTGTACATCCCAAAGTTTAAGCATCTCCTTTAATACTTTTGTTAGAAACCATACCCCTGGCTCCAGACCCAAGTCCTTCCTGGGGACTTTCCTGACACTGGGGATGCAGACAGACTCACTTGCTGAGACGTGAGAGGTTGCAAGGTTTAATGGAACCTTCTCCCAGCTGGAGACAACCACAGCCTGGTGCTCTACCAGAGCGCTGCCAGGTGCTTGACTCATACCCAACTTCTCCGGTTCAGCACCAATGAACTGCTTCACATTACCAGTGACAACGTCACTTTGACACGCCATGTCAGCATAATTTTTGTAGGTTACTGACAAAGTGTCTGCTGTGTGCTCGCCCTTATATGGTCCATATTTCTCACGAGGGTTAACCCCTGCAGCAGCCACCGCGCCCTCAGGTATAAGCTGTTCTGCCGTCCCTCCTGCTGGCACAGCAGAAACTTTGTCCACCTTATTTTTGTGCATGAAAGCCTCATCTATCAGGGACATTAGATTTTTACCCCAACTATCCCAATCCGTTGTAGCTGTGCTCCATTCACTGGCGTTCCTCAGCCCTGATCCATCCGCCCAAGGAGACACATTAGAACAGATGGGTTTAGTTTCAGATTCATCACCCAAATTACAAATCATGGCAGACTTCGGTAACACATGTTTTAGCACCGCAGGTTGCAATACACCACAACCACCACCTTGCTCGGGCGGCGCTTCATAAGCCTCACACACACCTTTGCATTTTTCACAGGTTGTGTTAACCCACCATTTAGCGGCACATTTTTAGTACTAGCAGCTTGCACTAACACATTACCATTACACGGTACAGTTCCACTCTGTCCCACCAGAGTGACATCGCAGTTGTCCATGGCAACCTCCGACTCCAATACATGAAGTTCCCTGGAGATTTCTGGGGACAACTGTGCTGTCTTATCACCAATTGCTACAGGCAATGACCCATTTGTGACAACAGCTTTTGCTCTGGAAGAACCTGGGGTTTTACCAACAGCAGCAAACTTTTCATTAACAGTAATACTTATAGCATTTTTAGTCATCAACACAGGTTCTGTTTGGACTTTAACCCCTGCATTCCCACTGGGTATGAAAAAGTCATTCTCAAGCGCACATTCTGTGGCCCCACTAACTGGGGTCACTCTCACATCATCATGGACAGTCTCGTAGCCAGTGCTTTTATACCTGAAATCAGCAGTTCCAGGCATCATTTCATTAAAGATAGTCTTACCCACCACAGTAGTTGGGGTCTCCATCTTCATTTGAGTACGTTGTCTTAAGAACCAGTCCTCAGCCACACATTTACTGGCCAACTCCCCCTGGTGGCCATGGGATGAAATCACAGCAGGCATCTCCCACTGTTTAGCACCCGGTGCAGACACCACAGAAAACTCCTCCTTGTTGCCAGGGGTGACTGCAAACATATTTGCAAAGGGATCTTGGCCCACAGGTAAAGAGTTCTGTTTAGCAACATTACCTCTAGGTGCACCCCAGAATATAGGGCAAGACAATATTTCGTGCCCCAGCTGGCCACATTCCAGGCATGGTACTGGATGACTTTTCCCTAGTGCGTTTCTCTCCTGATGATTCCTTCCAGGCATAACTTCCACTCTTGTTGCCATGGGAGATCGCAGTCTCCCAGCAGAGCTTTGCTGGCTCTCTCCAACATGCTGTATTGGCTCCTCCGGAAGCCACTTGTCACGACCCATGGGAGGCACACCCCTTGGTCCACAGACAGCCCGACTGGCCTCCTCTGTGTTGCTATGGGCAACCACTCTCTGTCCTGGCCTTTGATCAGCCTCTCTTCTGGCATATAACACAGGCTTCTCAGACCTTTGTTTTGCTAGGTAGCTTTGCACTGGAGCCAGGGACAAAAGGCACTTGGAGACTGCATGCCCCCACTCACTGCACCACAAACAGCGCACTTGGTTCCATGTCTTGTCAGGGTTTCCCACCCTGCATCTGCTGGACCCTGTCTCAAGCTGTGTCACTTTCACACTTTTCACAACAGCTGCTGGTTTAACAGCAGCAGTGTTGCCAGGGACAACAACACCCCTCTCCCAGGCATGGACATTCGGCAGCTCTCTTTTTGTATGGAAGGTTGGCTTGCCTTCCACTTTAGCTTGGTCCAATCCTGCCAGGTGTCGCTTGCATCAATCCACTGCAGATTCAAACGCTGGTGGACTCTCCACACTAGCAGTCATCTGTGTATTCATTGCACCAGGGTTGCTAGGGACAACAGCAGCCCTCTTTTCCCTTGGAAAACTCTGTTTAGGCATGTATGGGGTTCGATCAGGCGGTAACAACCCCTCCAGCCACAGAGCTCTATCTATCATCTCAGCCATCCTTGCTTCTTTTAGGCGTTTTGATCGCCCCATCCTTGCGGTCTTGCACACAGCAACTTGTAACAGTTCTTGGCGGAGAAAAGGAAAAAAAAAAAAAATCTGTTTGTTTCTCCTTTCACACGTACACAACCTGCATGCAACAGTCCATCAAATAAACTTCTGCGCAATGCAGTTTGCCTGGCTGCCACACACAGCTAGCAGCAGTTCACTGCAGAGAAAAAAAAATTGACTTTTTGTTCACAGGTACACCACCTGCAACAAATTGGAGCACTGTCTCTTCAAGGCTAGTTACCTTTCGCTTGCAGGTTCTCCTCACCTGCACACACACAGATTATGCAGTCTCATGCACCAAAAACACAGTTCATATAACAGATGAACTTACTTGATTGTAGGGATCTCAGATTGTGCCAAAATTCTCCACCACTTGTGAAGGACTAGCATCAAGTGTAGAGCTTGAAGGACAACGCCACTCGCTGGTTCTTCTTTTTAAGGGTTGTTTGCCCATTTTTATTAAAAGAAGTTCAAAACAAAATCAAAAGGTTTTCCCTCGCAGGGGTTTCAGTACTCCTTTTCAACAACAAAATGACATTCAGCCTCCTGGCTTATACATACAGCAGTGCTGCTCAGGCCTTCCACTTCAGGCTCTTGTCTGTCTCCTATAGACTATTCCATCTGCAACACCATCCATTTGGATAGCAGCCCCTTGCTGCTCTGACCCTCAGACCTGGGTCTCTGGCTTCCACTGTGCACACAAGCACTCTCTGACTTCTCCAGTGCACACTTGCACTCTATGGCTTCCCCAGTGCACACCTGCACTCGTCGGGAGGGTGGGGCCCAGAATGCTGGTCCTGATTCTACTATCAGGCCCACACACACCTGAACAATCAGTGTGCAGTTGAGTCTCAAAACCCGGATCCAGGACTGGGGATTTCATCCCACCCGGATCTCTAAGAAATCCCCAAGCTCCGGGTCCCAAAGTGGATTTTAGTAAATCATGAGGAAACTGAAAAGCCAGTTTCCTCCCAAACAAGCAAATACCCTGGAGCCCCTCAACCTGCCTGGTTGAGAATCCAGTATTCATACACTGGTGGGGTACCACACTACCACACCTGCTTTAGAAAGTAACTACATGCAGTATCGGGAGTAGAGTTACTTTTTATTTTTTATATTTTTTTTTACATTTTTATTTTTTATTTTTATTTCTTCCCTCTTCTTTTTCTTCTGCAGTCCTTGTCCCTCTATATTCAACTTTGGTTTTTGATATTTAATACTTTAATTTTTCAAGCTTCTTATTTTTCTTTTTGCCCTTTTATGTAGACATGTACAGTTTGTCTTGTTCTGAATTGAAATTTTTGTTATTTGGAGATTTAGATCTATCCGAATTTCTGAATTACAGGAGTAACGAATCCAAAAAAAAAAAAAAAAAAATGTACATTTCGTCCGATATTCAAATCGAATTTTAGAAAAAAAAAATGAAATATAAACATATTGCCGATTTCCTTCAAAGAGTGATGCCGCGTACACACGACTGTTTTTCCCGTCGAGAAAAATGCAATTTTTCCCTTTGGACGAGAAAAACGATCGTCTGTGGGCTTTTTGTCGTTTTTCTTGACGGGAAAAACGGCATTAATCACGACGAGAAAAATTAGAACATGCTCTAATTTTTCTCGTCGTGATTCCCGTCGTTTTTTTCCGCGGCAGTTTTCCCATAGGGAAACACTGCCGCGGAGCCCACACACGGTCGTTTTTTTTTTCGACCAAAAAAAAAAATGTCATTTAAAACGGCCGTGTGTGGGGGGAACAAGCTGTTCCTCGTTTTTCACGTCGATTTTCTCGATGGTGTTTTCACCGTCGAAAAAAACGATTGTGTGTACGCGGCATTATAGTGTTAATGACAAACTTGAAATAGCTCAACCAACCCTATGGTAGCACATATCTATGGAACTTCACTCACCATACAAACATGATTAGCAAAAAAGTTTTATTGGTGTCAAAGATAAAAAAAAAAGACATTAAAAAACATGTTGTGGAAATTTTTATGAAGATGTATTTACTATGTATTGTCACAGTGTCTCCCAGTGTTAGTTCTCCTGCAGCTCGCTCTAAAGAGCGGACTGAGGCAGACTGACGCCGGTTGAGTCCCGTTTTGGTAGTGAACAGCTTCCTGTCAAGCCTCGTACACATGGCCGAGAATCTCGTCGTAAAAAACACGTTGTTTTTTCCGACGAGATCCTTGGACAAGAAACTTGTCCCGGCCGAGTGTACACACGCTTATTTCAAAGAACCCGCGGTTCTTTGAATGGAGCGAACGCGGTGACGTAATTGAATACGACGAGCATGCGCTCGTCACATTCGATGCCATCGCCGCCATCTTTGTACACCCTATCCTATGCCTAGGAAGCTACCGCGCATGCGTCAAAGTCATTTCGAGCATGCACGGGCTTCCAGGAGGACAGGTAAGTGTACACACACACAATTTTCTCGTCGAGAAACAGGCTGACGAGAATCTCGACGAGAAAATAGAGAGCAGGTTCTCTATTTTCTCGTCGAGATTCTAGTTGGTTTTCTTGACGAGAAACCATACACACGAACGAATTTCTCGGCAAGAAATCTCTGCCAGCAAGTTTCTTGCTGGTTCTTGCCGAGAAACTCGGTCGTGTGTACGAGGCTTAAGATGTAGAGAAGTGTTTGCAGAGTGGGGATATGTCCACCAGCGAAGGGCCCCTGTGCAATGCACAGAACGATCATCTTGGGGGGGGATGTATTCACTCTGCAATGACATTATCGGTTATGGGTGATGTAAGTTCGTGTCGCCCCTGTGTGTGATCAGCACGTGGGGAGGCTATGGCGTGTCCCTGCAGATAATCTGGTAGAATAATCCGGGTATGCGTTGTTCTCTGAACAATGCAGAATAAGGATTCACACCAACGGTGAAAACGGGAGTCTTTGGGTGCGTTATGGTCGGGGACAGTGTCCATGACTTCAAGGCCAGCCATGTGGTTTCTTTGTCTAGCTGAAGATGATGGCTTACAGGTACAGGGGGCGGGAAATAATACACACTGCCCTTGCCCAGACACGCCCATAAGGCTCCCCTAGTCATTGTTCATTGGTTGAGATTTGTATAACTCCTCCTGATTGCCTGTGCTTGATTGGCTGATTGTGAAACCATCAAGCTCTATTGTTATATAAATAAAGATTGATCCCATTACCAGCAAGTCTGTTGGTGGAGCTAAGGATGTGAGGATGGTGGTCATGTCTGTTTTCTTGGGACGATACGGGAAACAGGGTTGCTCTAAGAGGCATTATACCAAAAGGCTGAAAGGGCGCTTTATTAGCGCAGGAGACATGGAATACGCACAGCGTATAGCGAAACTTCAACGTCACAGTGGACAGTGTCAGTAGGGCAGTGGATGGTGTCAGTAGAGAAGTGGACGTGTCAGTAGAGAAGTGGACAGTGTCAGTAGAGCAGTGGATGGTGTCGGTAGGGCAGTGGATTGTGTCAGTAGGGCAGTGGATGGTGTCAGTAGGGCAGAGGACGGTGTCAGTAGAGCAGTGGATGGTGTCAGTAGAGCAGTGGATGGTGTCAATAGAGCAGTGGATGGTGTCAGTAGGGCAGTGGATGGTGTCAATAGAGCAGTGGATGGTGTCAGTAGGGCAGTGGACGATGTCAGTAGTGCAGTGGACGGTGTCAGTAGGGCAGAGGACGGTGTCAGTAGAGCAGTGGATTGTGTCAGTAGGCCAGTGGATGGTGTCAGTAGAGCAGTGGACGGTGTCAGTAGATTAGTGGATGGTGTCAGTAAAGCAGTGGACGGTGTCAGTAGAGAAGTGGACGTGTCAGTAGAGAAGTGGACGGTGTCAGTAGGGCAGTGGACGGTGTCAGTAGGGCAGTGGACGGTGTCAGTAGGGCAGTGGACGATGTCAGTAGTGCAGTGGATAGTGTCAGTAGGGCAGTGGATGGTGTCAGTAGGGCAGTGGATGGTGTCAGTAGAGCAGTGGACGGTGTCAGTAGAGCAGAGGATGGTGTCAGTAGAGCAGTGGACGGTGTCAGTAGAGCAGTGGACGGTGTCAGTAGAGCAGAGGATGGTGTCAGTAGAGCAGTGGACGGTGTCAGTAGAGCAGTGGACGGTGTCAGTAGGGCAGTGGACAATGTCAGTAGTGCAGTGGATGGTGTCAGTAGGGCAGTGGATGGTGTCAGTAGAGCAGTGGATGGTGTCAGTAGGGCAGTGGATGGTGTCAGTAGAGCAAAGATTTGTGTCAGTAGAGCAGTGGACGGTGACAGTAGAGAAGTGGATGGTGTCAGTAGAGCAAAGATTGGTGTCAATAGGGCAGTGGAGGGTGTCAGTAGTTTTTTTTATTTTTTATTATTATTTTTTACAATTTTTTTTATAGGACCCTTGTTGGGGGGCTTTGGTGAAATATCAAGGGTCTAAACAGACCCCTGATGTCTCACTTTTGAGGCAGAGAAAGAAACTGAGGACAGAGATTCCACAGTCCCTTTCTCTGCAGCAAACATAGTTTACCATGCTTCTGTTAATAATTAAGACAGGTCACTGTGCAACAATAAAAATGAAAATTTCCTTTAAATATCGTACCTGGGGGGTCCCCTTAGTCTGCCTGTAAAGTTGCGCATCTGTAGCATGTATAGAACCCGCTGCATCAAAAATGCAATTTCTAAAGAAAAAAAAAACGAGTCAAATCCCATTTAAATTGACTCATTGCTAGAATTGCCGGCACCCGGCTATTTAAAAAAACAAAAAAATAAAAACAAACAGCTTGGGTTGCTCCCCCCAGTCCATAGCAGGCCCTTCGGGTCTGGTATGGATTTTAAGGGGAACTCCATGCCAAAATTGAAAAAAAAACAGGAAGTGAGACCCGTCACACGATTGGTTTAAAGGATAAGCAATCCTATTGGCCGCCTAGAGCAGGAGGAGGGAGGAGACGCACAGTGGAAGCCGCCGTGATCCCGAGAAGGAGGAGATGTGGGGGAAGCCGCGGCAAAGAGAAAGCGCTGCCAACGACCTAGATGGGGAAAGTGTGAGGTTGTTGACCGATCGACCAGGGGGGGTGTGTGTCCCTTGATGTAAATCCTTTGTCAATTACATCGCCCGCCGGATTCGAAAAATAAAAATAAAAACGCTCCGCCTCCTGGGAGACATCTTGCTGAATGCCTTCTCTGTACTTTGGCATTTCTTATATAGGCAAGGGGCGGGGCCACACAAATACGTCTCCTGGTGGCACCACCCCTTCTGACATCACAGAAGGTGACGTAGCTAGGTGGCCCCACCTCTTGCCTATATAAGAAATGTCAAAGCACAAGCGGGCATACAACAGGAGGCCTCCCAGGAGGCGGAGCATTTATTTTTTTCTATTTTTTGGGTCGGCGGGCAACGTGATTGACAATGGATTTACATGGAGGGACACTATTTTAAAATTTTGTAATAAAGGATTCGTCAAAAACTGTCTTGTGTGGTTATTCCTATTATACACTTTTTTGATGAATGGGTAGGGGTACAATGTACCCGATACCCATTCACATAGGGTGGGGGTGGGATCTGGGGGACCCTTTGTTAAAGGGGGCTTCCAGATTCCGATAAGCCCCCTGCCCGCAGACCCCGACAACCGCAGCCCAGGGTTGTCAGGAATAGGCCATTGTCCCCATCAACAGCTGCAGCTGCTGACTTTTATTATATGGACACTTACCTGTCCTGGGAGCCCACGATGTTGGCACCCCAGCCGATCTTCGAATTGGCTGTCTGGTGCAGCCGCCGCCACAGCCGGTTCCCTACTGCACATGCGCAAAGCACTGCGCTTACTAATTGGCCCAGCGGCAGAGGAAAGAGGAGGGGGCCGCACTTCGCCGCAGCACCTTCTCCGAAAGTGAGGAATTCCCCCCTATCCCTGGCACTGTAGGGGGGGAGGAGACGAATAAGCGGAAGTCCTACTTTTGGGTGGAAAGCCACTTTAAACTAAAACCTGCAATGATAGCACAGCTGTACATGTCCCGTCTTATGGTGTCTCACCTCAGCAAACTCTCCAAGCTCCTTCTGCATAAGTTCCTTCATTTCCTTCCCGCTCAGTGTGTTCGGGTTACCGCCCTTAGACGCGTACTCCTTGAAGACTCCATGAATTTCCTTCATGGCGGTTACCAGTTTTGACATCTTTGGATTGGTGAGGTCAGAGGTCGGTGGACCAAGTGGAAAGGCCGGTTGGGTGTACCACCAAAAACCTGAAGTTGGAAGACGTCCTAATTGTGGTGGATTACCTGGAAATGATAGAGCGAAATATATATTTTATTCAGATGGAGAAGTACGAACATCCCAACGAGAGGGCACGTTGGTTGATGACATACGCTGATGAATCAGGAAAACAATGAGGAGACATGATTGTGTTCCCAGTCATGGTGGCTTGCATCCCAGGACTGGTGCCTTCTCTATTGCACTTAGCAACCTCCAGGTTTCACCTGAAGTGTTGTGTCCACATTACATGATGCGTCACATGACATGACTGCATCCTCTTTTTGAACTCTAGTGGGGCGTTGTGTCACCGCTTGAGTTCATGTTCTTCCTGAACTTTTGTGCCTACAGCTCCACTAAGGTACTGAGATGTTCCTCTATAAAACCCTTGTACCGCCACTGCCTGCTGCAACATCCACTCATCTCTGCTGCAGGAACCCTTACACCTTCACTTACCTTTGCAACATCCACTAGTATATGCAGCAGCCACTCTTGCACCCAGTGGCGGCTGGTGCTCAAAATTTTTGGGGGGGGCGCAAACAAACTGAAAAAAAACATCCATTGCCGCCACTGTGCCCATTAAACGCAGCCACTGTGCCCAAACGCCACCAGTTTGTCCCCTCAAATGCAGCCAGTTTGTCCCCAAATGCAGCCAGTTTGTTCCCATATACAGCCAGTGTGTCCCCATATACTGCCAGTTTGTTCCTATATAGAGCCAGTGTGTCCCCATATACAGCCAGTTTGTTCCCATATACAGCCAGTGTGTCCCCAAATACAGCCAGTTTGTTTCCATATACAGCCAGTGTGTCCCCCATATGCAGCCAGTGTGTCCCATAATACAGCCAGTTTGTTCCCATATACAGCCAGTGTGTCCCCAAATACAGCCAGTTTGTTTCCATATACAGCCAGTGTGTCCCCCATATACAGCCAGTTTGTCCCCCATATGCAGCCAGTTTGTCCCATAATACAGCCAGTTTGTCCCCAAATACAGCCAGTTTGTTTCCATATACAGCCAGTGTGTCTCCATATACAGCCAGTGTGTCTCCATATACAGCCAGTTTGTCCCCATATACAGCCAGTTTGTTTCCATATACAGCCAGTGTGTCCCCATATACAGCCAGTGTGTCCCCATATACAGCCAGTGTGTCCCCATATACAGCCAGTGTGTCCCCATATACAGCCAGTTTGTTTCCATATACAGCCAGTGTGTCTCCATATACAGCCAGTTCGTCCCCATATACAGCCAGTTTGTTTCCATATACAGCCAGTTTGTTTCCATATACAGCCAGTGTGTCCCCATATACAGCCAGTGTATCCCCATATGCAGCCAGTGTGTCCCCATATGCAGCCAGTGTGTCCCCATATGCAGCCAGTGTGTCCCCATATACAGCCAGTGTGTCCCCATATACAGCCAGTGTGTCCCCATATACAGCCAGTGTGTCCCCCATATACAGCCAGTTTGTTCCCATATACAGCCAGTGTGTCCCCATATGCAGCCAGTGTGTCCCCATATGCAGCCAGTGTGTCCCCATATGCAGCCAGTTTGTTCCCATATGCAGCCAGTTTGTTCCCATATGCAGCCAGTGTGTCCCCATATACAGCCAGTGTGTCCCCATATGCAGCCAGTTTGTTCCCATATGCAACCAGTGTGTCCCCATATGCAGCCAGTGTGTCCCCATATGCAGCCAGTTTGTTCCCATATGCAGCCAGTTTGTTCCCATATGCAGCCAGTGTGTCCCCATATACAGCCAGTGTGTCCCCCATATACAGCCAGTTTGTTCCCATATGCAGCCAGTGTGTCCCCAATATACAGCCAGTGTGTTCCCAATACAGTACTACCTATAGCTTTAGCAATCGCCTCTCCTCTTATATTGCACAAAGTAGTGTGCATTCTGATTGTCCAGATACTACCCCGACCAAAAAAAGTTTAACAATCATACCTCCTGCTCTTTACACAACACTGTGCCGGAAGCTACATGTTTTATAACATGTTAAAAGCCGCGCCTGTAAGACAGTCTTCTTACCTGCTTGCTTGCAGCTCCGCTCGGGCCATGCAAAGAACGGAGCTGCCGACGTGACGTCACTTCTGGTTTTCGTCTATTCCACGAAACCGGAAGTATAAGCTGTGAAAGTTAAAAACAATGCTCCTGCCCGGCGCCCATAGTGATTCTACGGGCGGAAGCTAATTGGCGCTCTGCATTGCGCCAAAAGGCGGGTTAAAAGCTCGCAAATGAAGCGCCATGTCTGCAATCTCGTGATTGCATTGACGTGGCGCTTCCCATAGGCCACTGGTGTCCGGCGCTCAAGTGCAGTAACTTAAAGGACATTTTTTTTGGATTTTTTTTTTCTTAAAGGGGCCATAAAAAAAACAACCTTTTTTTCTTTTTTTTTTTTACTACAGGGGGGGGGGGGGCGGCGCCCGGGCGCCCCCTATGGACGGGCCGCCACTGCTTGCACCTCTGCTATACTTAAGCTATAGCCTCAGTCTCACCACATTTCTGATGCCCCCCTTTAGCATTTACTGCCTATGAGGTATCTCCACTACATCCACAAACTCCTGTGCACCTTGGCTTCCCCTGCAGCCTCCATAGACTTGGTCTCTGCTTCACCCCAGCTGCATCCAGTCTTTGCACCACCACCTCTGCACCCGCAGTCTCAGATACATCCACAGTCTGAACTGGGGGGGCTGCGCCCATTAGGGTGACCACATGTCCCGGATTGCCCGGGACAGTCCCGCAATTTTGCAGGTCTGTCCTGGGCACCTTCATTCCAGGACAATACAGTGTCCCGGAATGAAACTGATACAGCCACCCCCCTGGGCCAATCTGATGCCCCCAAAAAAGGCCACCACATCACCGCTTTACTCACTCTCTTGTGTCCAATCACTGTGCTGTGATTCGTTACAGCACAAGCTGATTTTTGGGAAGGGGGGTGTCCCTGAATGGTAGTTTGGAAATGTGGTCACCCTAGCGCCCAGTGCCAGGACATGGTCATTAAAAGTGCAAATTTTATTGTGTGATTTGTCCCTCTTATAAAGCCACTCCAATGAGGTTTGTGGTACAGAGTATGGTTCTTGTTATGTGACAGATCACTGTGCTGCCAACCCCCACCCTTGTCCCTGGCCTCGTCTTCCCTCCCTGCACCTCTTGTTCTGGATATTACAGGTAGAGAAGGAAGATCAGAGAAATGTTCCCTGTCTATCAGATTCATTGTGACCAGGGTCGGGTCCACCCAGATACAGGAGAGGCCCCTGCCTTGGGCATTGTGGTGGGGAGGGCACAGTTGGGGAGGGAGTCTCTTTTGTCTCTGTTCCCTCCCTGGCTGTTTCATGCTGATCTCCCCCCTATGTAATCAATGGGGCTCTGCTGTCTGTGTAATGGCTCTCCCAATATAATCAGCACACCTCCCAACAGTCCCGGATTGGGCAGAGACTTTCCCGCATTTACACCTCTGTCCCGTTGTCCCGCTGTACAGGGGCTTCGTCCCGCATAATTCTGTTACTTCTATCTCAACTTCTGGCTAAATAGGACCTGCAGCAGTGTGAGCATACACGTTCATCCAGGGATTGACGAGCAAGCCAGCTGGATGTGCACTGTGCAGCCCTGTTGAGAGACTTCACTTGCCAATCTCAAGCTGTGAAGTCGGGTATGGGCGGGACTGCTACCCAGACCTGCCCCTCTGTCAAATAACCAGTGCACCGAAAGAGAAAAGGAAGCTGTGTCTGCAGTGGATAGAAGAGCCAGCTACAGAAAGGAGCTGCTTTTACAAAGGTAAACAAGTGGAAGATGGTGGAGTTTTGGGGAGGGGGAAGGGGCGATGAGGGCAGAGGAGAGAGGGGTGTGTGTGTGTGTGTGTTTGTGTGTGGGGGGGGTGCAGAGGTTATATCTGAGGAGAGGGGCAATATTGCGATGTAGATGGATGACTGCACTTTGTACCTAGCGCTTTTGAACCCTGCACTCTGTACATAACCCACTCCAGAACCATACACTATGACCAGCACTCTCCTGCACTCTGTACATAATGCACTCCAGAACCTATCACCTTGTGCATAACATACTCCAGAACCCTGAACTCTGTACGTAACTCCAGAGCCCTGCACCTGTTGTGGAAATTTTATTATATAAGATTTATGTGGACATTTTATTCTAGGATGTGCGTTTTATAGATTGTCATCTGTCTCCCTGTGTCTGATGTTTAATCGAGGAGCGCTCTAGCAGAGCGCACTTGGGTTGAATCGAGACCAGCGGTAAAAACGGTCAGTATGAAAACCTTCTTATGGGATTGAAACGTGTTCTCTGCGTGTGTGGGCGTTTGTTGGTTTGTAGATATCAAGCGCAATGCGCTGGACTGCATGCTTTCCAATGGCTATACACTTTAGAGAAGCGAAGTCTGCATAATGAGAGAAACCTATTAATTCTCTCTTGCGGACTTCGTTATCCGCTTTATGGATACATATCTGTATTTATAAGAGGACATTGATATCTGCCTTGTCGGTGTACTTGTACCGTATATTGACAACAGCAGTAGCAATGTCCCCGCAGATTGTCCCAAAACTATAAGAACAAGTAGAATGATCTCACTAGATACTGTTTACTTTGAACAGTATTGTGTGGGCTCCATGCTGATTAAGATGGGGGGTGTGCACTTCCTCCCCTTTCCCTCCTGTGAGTGCCCTCCCCTTTACTGTTTGTCATTTCCTGTGATGTCATTTTGTATTAAGGGAAGTGATTGGCTGTTGGGGCCATCACTTCCTGTTTTGTTATCCTTTTGTTTCCAATGAATAAAAGAATCCGGGTGGCTGAGCTCTGCCCAGACGCTTGAGACTCCAGCTTGAAGCAGCATCGTTTCTGATTCTACCTGGTGCCATTGAAGTACTTCATATTCCTTGTACCAAAGAGCTTGATACAAACGTGCTTTTAAGCACGAAGGAATTGTTTTGTGCTTTGTGTGCATTTAGACGCTGGAAGTCCACATTTAGGTGCGGTGTGGATTTGCGTACAAAGCCCAAGGGAATTCTTCCACGACATTTCGGCGAGCCAGCTTGGAGCCAACGTAGTTCCAGCACAGCGATCCGAGAGGAGAGATTGGGTCCTCGGTTCTGGGACAGGAAAAGGCCAGCAAAGTTTGGTAAGACAGACTCCATTTCAACTTTTGAAATTTTTGTTGTTCTAGAACCGGAATCTGGTCTCTCTGCTCGCTGTTGCAGGTAACTCCGCTTAGCAAAAGAACAAATTTTTGCGGTTTCACTCTTTGTGTACAAGGACGGGGATTTGTATTTGTACTGGGAGGGATAGCTGTATTGGCTTGGGATAGAAGTCTATATTACTGTCCTCTGTGTAGACCCCATAGTCAATACAGCCTAGAGGGTCTTTGTATGGGGTTTATGTTAAATGTAAAACCATTTCCTGTTGTACAACGTGACGGTATGCATGGAGTGTGTTAGTTGATGTTTTAAATGTGCGGCAGAGATTGAATGACATAGCATTGTGTGTCTGAGTTATTTCATAGTGCTGGTCACCATGTGAAATAACTTTTGTAAAGTGTGTAGCTATTATAGTTCGTCTAACGTTTAGTATGAGTTAAGTAGCACAGTCTGTTTTGTGTTAAAACAGTGATTTTTGTTTGTAAGAGGCACGGTTTGGTCTTGTTTTGAAGACACCATTTTGTTTTCCTTTGTGTTTGTTCAGCCATGTGGCCTGAGGACACCATCTTGTTTTGAAGACACCATTTTGTTTTCCTTTGTGTTTGTTCAGCCATGTGGTCTGAGTCACCATTTTTGTTTTTCTTTGTATGAATCCAATCTTCAGGTTTGGTTATTTTTGCATATTTTTTGTAAAACGATTGTGTTTTCTTTTGGTTTTAATTTCAGTTTAAAGTGAAAATTTTGCTTTACACTGAATTTCAATAGATAGTAAAACTAACTTTAACTGAGTTTTTGTACTCTTAACGGGGTGTGTGTTTTCATTTTTTTATTTTAATTTTTAATTGTTTGGGCATTTTCTTTGAGTTTCTCAGAAGGCAATTCATGCCCCTCCCCCATTGTTTTTGGTTTTAGAGCTGCATCTTTTATTGTATAGCTTGCGGTAGGAAAGAAAGGCTTTGGTTTTAAAACTCGCTTTATATTCACTTTTATTGTTAGTTGAGTTACTTTTGCGCAGCAAGTAGTAAATTTTTTGTTCACGCTCAGACTGTTTATTAGTTTGATCGTGTAACTACTGAGACATCGTACAACTGCTGAAATAGACAACAGAAAGCTATCCCCATTTAATTTTTTTATTTTATTTTTGTGATTATTTAGAGAAGCCACATTGCTCTGTAGCGAAAATAAACGGAAGTGTGCTGTGCAGTTTAATCTGACGACGCAGTGTACAGTCGTACAGAGGTATGTATGCATACACTGTAAGGGGTAGAGACATAATTCGGGGGGTGGTCTGTGGTTGTTGACTAATCATTGGGCATAGTTATTACGAGTATTGCGGTGTAAAAGAGTAGTACTCTGTAGTTCTGTGCCAAAAGTGTTGGGGCAACAAGCCATAGAGTTAATAACACCTCGGTTAGGTTTTCTAGTTGGGGGACTGGACCAGATATAGTGGTTGCAGTTCGTCAATCCACCGTAGAAGAAGGCACCTGACGGTGCTCTCCTAAATAGGTGCAGGGGTTTTTCCTGGACGCAGGAATAAGACTATAAGCCGATTCGAATCGCCATGGGCAATTTGAAGTCCATGCAAGGGAAGGAATGTGAGGCTTCCCAGAGTCAGACGGCTGCACAGTACATGAAATCTAGCTTTGGGGCAAAGGTCATGAAACCTCTAAAGGAATGGCATAGTTGGTCCAAGGATACTACTTGGGCTATTCCTCTAGAGGGGACATTTGATGCCTGGAGGTGGGAGAAATTCATAACTGAGTTTAAACCCAGGCTCTGGGCAGCAAAAACCTTAGATGTAGCTGAGCTGTGGCTTCAGAAGTCTATTATGGTAAGCAGGCAGGGTATACAGAAGGCAGTTTCAGTCCGGAAGAACCGCATTATGTACACCTGGCCTGAGGGGATAGCAGTGACTGGTGATCCAATGCTGGAAGCGGAAGAGGCTCTTTCTGGGCTAACTCTGCTGAGGCAGGCTGGATTCACCAACACTAGATCTGTTGTAGTTTCCTCTGATGCTTCTGCCATCACCAATCTAACCAACCCTACTCTGCACTCTCCAACTAACATCTCTCTCTCTCCCACGTCTCCATCTAACCATGTCACCTCTGACGCTAAGCCTCAAGCTAACCCTCTCTATCAGTCGCCTTTCCCCATATCTGGGGCATTTTCTCCGCCGATTGCGGCTGATTATGAATCATTTTCAACTGGTGATCTACAGATGCTATGTGAGTCTAAGGGAATTGAGACCAGACTAAGGAACCGTGGGGATTGCATAACTGCGCTGAGAGCTTTTGACTCAGTCATACCTACCATCTACCCTTCATTGGTTGGCTTCCAGACAGGGAACGTTGTGGGCAAGGTAGCACACATTAGCCAACCAATGAAGCCACAACCTCCAAAGTACACACCTAGCCCCACTTATGTCACTGAACCTGGTACTTACCCAGTCCGGGTGCAACAATATGAGGGTGTTCCAAATACCAACGGTGAAAGGACTTTGGGGGAAAGGGTGGTATGGCATGTCCCTTTTGCTTCCTCAGAAATCAGGACCATACTGGCCGAACTGCCTGACTATAGAACAAATCCACGAGGGTTCGCGAGAATGTTTTGTCAAAATCAATTTAGCTACGGCATGAGTGGAACAGATTGTGCCCAGGTTCTGAGGGCGAAAGTAGGAGAAGAACTGGCAGGGGTTATAATCTCCCGTTGCGGCATTGTCACCCACGAACAAGCCACTTCTGGAGGTAAGCAATTCTGTGTAGCCCTGCTAGCCAAACTTCCAGAGTTGTATGGTGCATCTTCTACCACAGATGTGATGAAACTCAGTCAAAACCCAGGCGAGGAATGTGCTTGTTTCTGGCGTCGCCTGAAACAAGCTGCATTGGATGCAGATCTGGAGGTTGGTCCGGATGTGCCAACCGACGGAGGTAAGTTATCCGCCATTCACCTTTTGCTAAGAGCCAAATTTTTAGAAGGCATCCATATGAAAATTCGAGACCGGCTATTATTAGCCAGACCCGAATTTAATGAAATGACAATACCTGCCATTCTATCCACTCTCTCCGCTATAGAGAGAGAGATGGATAGGAAGAAACAGGACAAAGCATCCAAAATCCTTGTGTCTCAAGCCCCTTCTGCAGGACAAACGGGCCAGGATGGTGGGAAAAAGACACAACGCTGGAAAGCCCGAACTTGTTACATCTGTGGAAAGGAAGGACATCTAAGGCGCGACTGCCCTAACAGACCCAAGGGTAAGTGGCAGTTCATCCCAGACGATCCGGTACCAGGCTCACGCGATCCAACAACTTCAGTTGTAGCGATGGCCAGCCACGACTATGATTCTTCATAGGACGTTGGCAAAGCGGTGTCAGGACATATCAACCTGTTTATCGAGGAATTAAAATATCCCCTCCCTTGCCTCATTGACACCGGTGCCGTTCGAACTGTTCTGAGATCCAAAGATCTCAGAGGCAAGGTTCCCCTTTCTGGGGAGACTATACCCACTGTGGGTCTAACAGGTCAGACAGTGTCTCTACATACCACCAAACCACTCCATTGTAGGTTGGGCCAACACACAGAAGCCATTAAGTCGGTACTGGTATCGGATGATGTTCCCATCAACCTATTGGGAGCTGATATTTTATCTGAGATACAAGCGGTCATTGAGTACACTCCAACAGGTGTTTTGGTTAGCAGTGCATTGACAGATGAGCGCCTATGTGCAATGGTGGCTCTACCGTATATGATAGAACCTGGTTGTTTTCTGGGGTTGGATGTGCTAGCAGAAGTGGATCCCAAACTTTGGGCGTTTGATAAGTATGATGTGGGTCTTCTGCCGGTCCCGCCAACCACAGTAAACATCAGACCAGGGAGTATTTTGCCCCAATTACCACAATACCCTTTAAGTGTGGCTCAGATGGATAGCCTTAAAATCCAAATAGACCGGTACCTGCTGATAAAAGTTCTTACGCCAACCAAATCCCCCTGTAACACCCCTTTGTTTCCAGTGGCTAAAAAGTCTGTCAAGGGTCAGGAAACAACTTTCCGTTTAGTACATGATTTAAGGGCTATCAATAAAACCATTATCAGCGATGCCCCTTTGGTACCCAACCCACACACCTTGTTGGCCTCTATACCACCTAACGCAATTTTCTTCAGTGTTATTGATCTGACTAATGCATTTTTTTCGGTACCACTGGACGCCCAGTGCCAGTACCTTTTTGCTTTTTCATTCCAGGGTCGACAACTGACTTGGACACGTCTCGTTCAGGGGTCTGTGACTAGTCCCTCGGAGTACAGTTGCAAACTTAAAATAGTGTTGGATCAATGGACCCCAACGAATCCAGAGGTGGTGCTGATCCAGTATGTTGATGACTTGCTGCTTTGTTGCCCTGCAAGGGATGTCTGTTATCAGCATACTGTCTCATTGCTTAACCATCTGGCGTCCACGGGGAATAAAGCTAGCAAGGAGAAATTGCAGTTTTGTAGGGAGAAGGTCACCTTTTTAGGACATTGTATATCTCAGGGTACTCGACACCTGACAACCCAGAGAATTCAGACACTGAAAGACTTCCCGAAACCCCGAAACGCACGACAAACGAGAGCCATTCTCGGTCTTATCAACTACTGTAGAGACTGGGTCCCGAACATCTCTTCGACTTTAGGACCCCTTTACGAAATCCTATCCCAAACTCCCTTTCAACTGACTGATGATAACTGGTCAACCCTACAGGACTTGATCCAAGAACTCTCCAAAGCACCTGCTTTAGGTTTGCCCAACTATGACCTCCCCTTCTACCTTTTCTGCTATGAAAGCAAAGGCCACGCCACTGGAGTACTGACCCAACTACATGGGTCCAGGTACCGACCCATCATGTATCTATCAACTGCCCTAGATCCAGTCATTCGAGGTTCACCAGGTTGTGTACGAGCCGTAGCCGCCTGCGCTGTATTGTTACAGAAGGTAGGTGACATAGTCTTGGACTCCCCACTGACCCTCTATACTCCCCATTCAGTGCAGGAAATCCTAAATCAAGTTCAGACAAAACACCTCTCTGCTGCCAGATTGACTAAGTACGAAGTGGCTCTCCTAACCCCTACTAACCTGACTTTAAGACGATGCACCATTTTAAACCCAGCCTCTCTTCTTCCTACTGAGGAGGAAGAGAAGGGGGGAGATAATGGTGTTAAAAATGATACTCAAACCTTCCAGACTAACAATACCAACCTCTCTACCTCTAACCAACTTGTTAATTTAGAAGGACAACATGCTGATGATCACCACGACTGTGTTTCTCTGATGGAACTCGAGTTAACAACCATCAGCCCGGTGAAGGAGACCCCCATCCCAAACGCTAAAAACCTTTTTGTCGATGGTTCCAGGTATTACACCCCAGATGGTAAGCCAGATGGTAAGCCACACACAGGTTATGCAGTGACTACAGTCAGTGAAATTGTGGAAAGGGGTTCATTGAGTTCCAACATGTCTGCACAGGAAGCTGAGCTGTGGGCACTGGCAAGAGCCTGTGAGACCCAAGAGGGTCAAAGGATCAATATCTACACGGATTCTAGGTATGCTTTTGGGATAGCCCATGATTTTGGTCCTATCTGGAAAGCAAGAGGCTTTCTGACTAGTTCAGGGAAGCCTGTGAAACATGCGCAGTTAATCAACAGATTATTCGTTGCTTTCAACCTGCCGCGTGAGATAGCCATTCTAAAAGTTAAGGCCCACACGACTGATAGGACTTTGGAGGGCGATGGCAATGCCTTGGCAGATAGAGCTGCCAAAGAAGGTGCTCTGCACCCTCCTGTGAAAACCCTGATGCTAGCCATCCCCTCTGATGTGTCTCTGGAAGAGTTTAAGAGACTACAGTCACAAGCGGAATTACATGAAAAGAGGAGATGGACAGCACTAGGGGCCATGAGAGGTCCAGATGACATCTGGGGTCTTGGTAAAAAATGGTGTCTGCCAAGATCGCTTTTTCCAATGATGGCCCATTCGGCTCATTATCCAGGGCATCAGTCAAAGATGGTTATGTGTGCGCAGGTGGATGAGCATTGGATCGCCCCTGGATTTACTACTGCAGCTGCTAATTTTGCAGCAGCCTGCCTGGTTTGCGCATTGCACAATCCAGGTAGGACGGTACCAGTACCCAAACGACATTCCCCCCGACCAGAATATCCATTTCAGCGCATCCAGATAGACTACATTACATTGCCAAGGAGTGGGCCATACGAACACGTCTTAGTCTGTGTAGATATGTTTTCAGGTTGGCCAGAGGCATGGCCGGTTCAGAAAGCAAACGCCACAACCACAGCCAAAAAGATCCTGTCCGAAATAGTGTGTCGCTGGGGCCTACCTGAAACGATCGAGTCGGATCGAGGCTCCCACTTCACTGGTCAAATATTTGCAGAAGTGTGTAAAGCCCTCCATATCAATCAGGGATTACACACTCCTTATCACCCCCAAAGTAGTGGTAAGGTTGAAAGGTTAAACGGAACCCTTAAAAACAAAATCTCCAAAATAATAGCTGATACTGGGAAACCTTGGCCTGAATGTCTCCCCATAGCTCTCCACTCCATCAGAAATGCACCTAGACGACCTCACGGGTTATCTCCATATGAGGTTTTGTTCGGATGTCAACCAAAAACAGGGTTGTACTTTCCCCAGCAGCTGTCGTCTTTACATTCTCAGCTGACGGGGTATGTGCAGTCACTGCAACGTGAGTTAAAAAAAATCCACCACAGGGTTCATGAGTCCCTTCCAGACCCTGACTCAATAACCGGTTTACATTCTATCCAACCAGGTGACTGGGTCGTTGTAAAGAAATACCAGAGGACGGGACTAGAATCGAGATACGTCGGACCATTCCAGGTTCAGCTGACCACGCCGACCTCACTAAAGCTTGAAGAACGGGACAACTGGATCCACGCCAGCCACTGCAAGAAGCTGCTCAACTACATCAAAGAATGAGGAGTATCTTCTTTATTTATAGTTTTAGTTTAGTGTATTTTAGCAAGGGTAATGATGAAAAGCATCCCAATTTATTGTTTAAAATGCATCTCCAGCTGGCAAAAATGGCGAACAGGACCAACTGCTGGGTATGCTCCAAACCTCCACCAAGCCTTGATGCCCCGGCAATGGCAGCAGTACATGCGATATATGATGTCCGTATCGGTATGAGGAAACTAAAGACTCCAAACAGACACTTGTCAATAGAACTTAATGATACATTCCTAGAGGGTAAAATTAGTTATAGTTTTAACATTAGCTCTGGCTTTTGCCCCTCCCTCACAAAACCAGTATGGGTATCGGGACAACTAGGTAGCCCACAAGTGTGCTTCAACTTTAGTTTCGGTAGAGGGGATAACTTTGTTGGGTCCACCACCTGTAAAGAAGGTATAACAGTTAATCTAACCAACGAAACCCCCGTCTTCTTTAATAACACTAATAGACCAGATTACATCTGTTGGAAGGAAGGGTGTGACGTTCAGACCGAGGGAGCAATCCCCCAGTCTATCCTGTTACTACTCAATGCACGTAACCGTCAGAGTGGTTCCCCCTGTGCGACTCTGACTGGCCCCTACTACTTCTTATGCGGTACCTCAGCTTATAAGGTAATCCCCCCTAATGCAAGAGGTTCATGTGTCCTGGTTAAGCTAGTCCCAGCATCTTACATCGCGGATGATCGAGAGGATCTGATGGCACGAGAGAAGGTAAGAATGTCAGGAAAAGCTAGAAGGGAATTGTTCACCAACTCTGACCAGGCCTGGGCATGGTTTCCTGCTTGGACGGGTTGGGGGATTGAACTTATGAAACGATTGAATAATTTCTCATCCATTGTGGATGGGATATTCAATGAAACCGTAGAGGCTGTAAGGGAAATCTCACAGGAACAACGGCAGATCAGGACCCTTCTTTTACAGGAAAAGATGGCCCTTGATTATCTGTTAGCATCCAAGGGGGGTTTCTGTGAATTCATAGGTGAAGATTGTTGTACCTGGATTGAGGATACCAATGACAAAGTTCAGGCCCATATGGATAAGGCTAGATCCCTGCAAGGCAAAGCCAGAGCTATAGCTAGTGAGGGTTGGAATCCTTTTAAGGGTTTGGGAAACTTTGGGGATTTTTTATTTTCCATTGGATCGTGGTTGAAGGAAGTAGGGGTGTATATACTCATGTCATTTTTGTTTCTGTTCCTTCTATGTGTCGTGATGAGGTGCTCCTGTTGCCTGATTGGACGCGTGACCAGAGCCCGAGCAGATGACCACATTTTCCTCAATGAGATAAGACGCCCCGAAGCCCAACCAACGTATCAGATGCAGAGGATTCCAGACCGATCTGCGATTACTACAGCTCACCATTTCGTACCCTCCTTATAAGTCATGTCTCCTGAAGAACAGAATCTACATGTCAAGCCGCGTTTTCCTTTTTATGGATTGTAAGGACTGATTCATTTCCAGGTGTAAGAAGATCAAGTTTTGAGAGACACATGGGAGCATATGACAAAAAGGAGGGACTGTTGTGGAAATGTTATTATATAAGATTTATGTGGACATTTTATTCTAGGATGTGCGTTTTATAGATTGTCATCTGTCTCCCTGTGTCTGATGTTTAATCGAGGAGCGCTCTAGCAGAGCGCACTTGGGTTGAATCGAGACCAGCGGTAAAAACGGTCAGTATGAAAACCTTCTTATGGGATTGAAACGTGTTCTCTGCGTGTGTGGGCGTTTGTTGGTTTGTAGATATCAAGCGCAATGCGCTAGACTGCATGCTTTCCAATGGCTATACACTTTAGAGAAGCGAAGTCCGCATAATGAGAGAAACCTATTAATTCTCTCTTGCGGACTTCGTTATCCGCTTTATGGATACATATCTGTATTTATAAGAGGACATTGATATCTGCCTTGTCGGTGTACTTGTACCGTATATTGACAACAGCAGTAGCAATGTCCCCGCAGATTGTCCCAAAACTATAAGAACAAGTAGAATGATCTCACTAGATACTGTTTACTTTGAACAGTATTGTGTGGGCTCCATGCTGATTAAGATGGGGGGTGTGCACTTCCTCCCCTTTCCCTCCTGTGAGTGCCCTCCCCTTTACTGTTTGTCATTTCCTGTGATGTCATTTTGTATTAAGGGAAGTGATTGGCTGTTGGGGCCATCACTTCCTGTTTTGTTATCCTTTTGTTTCCGATGAATAAAAGAATCCGGGTGGCTGAGCTCTGCCCAGACGCTTGAGACTCCAGCTTGAAGCAGCATCGTTTCTGATTCTACCTGGTGCCATTGAAGTACTTCATTTTCCTTGTACCAAAGAGCTTCATACAAACGTGCTTTTAAGCACGAAGGAATTGTTTTGTGCTTTGTGTGCATTTAGACGCTGGAAGTCCACATTTAGGTGCGGTGTGGATTTGCGTACAAAGCCCAAGGGAATTCTTCCACGACACACCCTGTGCATAACGCACTCCAGAACCCTACACTCTGCGCATAAAGCACTCCAGAACCATGCAGTCTGTATCTAGCACTCGCCTGAACCCTGCAGTCTGTGCGTAACACACCCAAGAACCCTGCTCCCTATGCAAAAGGCAATCCAGAAACATGCAGTCTGTACCTTGTGCTCTCCTGAACCCTGCACTCTGTACATAAAGCACTCCAAAAACCTTCTCCCTGTGTATATCAGACTCCTGAACAAGGCACTCTGTACATAGCACACTCAAGAACCCTGCACTCTGTACATAACTCCAGAACTCTGCACTCTGTACATAACGCACTCCAGAACCTACCTCCCTGTACATAACGTACTCCAGAACATTGCACTCTGTACGTAACGCACTCCAGAACCCTGCCCTCTGTTTCTAACACTCTCCTGAACCCTGCTCCCTATGCAAAAGGCACTTCAGAAACCTGCAGTCTGTACCTAGTGCTCTCCTGAAATCTGCACTCTGTACATAAAGCATTCCAAAAACCTTCTCCCTGTGTATATCAGACTCCTGAACAAGGTACTCTGTACATAGCACACTCCAGAACACAGTACCCTGTACTGAATGCATTCCTGAATCCTTTCACATCTTGTGTAACACACACTTCCATAGTTTATGCAAAACCATTAGTAATGTAAGCTTTCTCTTTTTTTTTTTTAAATGCTAGTGCTGGGGTTTGTATGGGTCTGTGAGACTCTATCTTTTGGCACAGCAATCAAATCATATTTTAGAGGTACAAGGAAACCTGGGTTTTGTTTAACCACGCCCACTTTTGCCACAGTGCACATTGCGTGCCATTGGTCGCTTCCTCCCTCAAGTGTCCCTCATTCTGAAGTTCAAAAGTTGGGAGGTATGTAATCAGTAGGGATGAGCCGAACACCCCCGGGTTCGGTTCGCACCAGAACCCGCGAACGGACCGAAAGTTCGCACGAACATTAGAACCCTATTAAATACAATGGATGCGAACGTTCGAATTCAAAAGTGCTAATTATAACGACTATTATCCATGTTATTGTCCTAAACAGAGTTTGGGAACCCGGGTTCTGCACCAGGGGACATGTATCAATGCAAAAAGAAGTTTTAAAAACGGACGTTTTTCGGGAGCAGTCATTTTAATGATGCATAAAGTGAAAAAAAAAAGTCAAATATTCCTTTAAATATTGTTCCTGTGGGGTGTCTAAAGTATGCCTGTGAAGTGCCACGTGTTTCCCGTGTTTAGAACTGTCCCTGCACAAAATTACATTTCTAAAGGAAAAAAAAGCCATTTAAAACTGCTTGCGGCTTTAATGTAATGTCTGGTCCCGGTAATATGGATGAAAATCTTTAAGAAAAATGGCATAGCTACCCCATCACCCCCCCCCCTACCCCAGCCCATTACCAGCCCCTTTGGGTCTTGTTTGGATATTAAGGGGAACCCCGCAACACAAAATAAAAAAGGCCCTATATACTCTGAACAGCAGTATACAGGCGGTGTAAACAAGACCGGTGTAAACAAGACAGGGACTGTAGGTTTGTTCTTAAGTAGAATCTGTTTGTAATTTTGAACACGTACATTGTTTAAGTGTAGCTCCAGCCAAAAAATCTATTTTTAAGCTTTTTGGAAAACATAGGGAAGGGTTATCACCCCTGTAACATTTGTTTTGCTGTCTGTGCCCCTGTTCAGAACATTTCACCTCACTTTGCGTCCCAATGACAACTGTTTTTGAAATGTGGTGTTTTTATTGAAACAAGGATTGGTGATAAAGCATCAGTAGAGAGGAGACACCTTTCTCCCATATTAATTCTTACAGGAGAGAATTTTCCTTCCTAGGGGTAGATTTCCTCTCACTTCCTGTTGTCTTCTTCCGTTTGCAAGTAGGGACCTGCCGTATATACTCTGCAGAAATTGGCCCCTTAGGTGTTGGTGTTGGCACAACACTGTAAGCACTCACAGTTACTCTTGGTGGGTGCTGGAACGCCCTGCTGTCAACTATTATATCAGGAATTGTAATAACATATAATTGTTGAACAGTGGTAGTAAAAATTGGGCCTTTGATGGTGGTGCTGGTGCCACAACACTGTAAGGCCTGACAGTTACTCTTGGTGGGCGCAGCAATGGGCCCTGCTGTGAGTTATTAGATCAATAATTATAATTGCATGCCCCTGTTGAACAGGGGCTGAAAAATTGGGCCTTAGGCACTGGTGGCACAACACTGCAACCCCTCACAGATACTGTACTTGGAGCACAGCAATGAGCCCTGTTGCAAAGTATTGCATCAAAAATTGTAATTACACGCCCCTGTTAAACAGGGGCTGAAAAATTGTGCCTTAGCCACTGGTGGCGGCACCCATAAACCAAAATGATCTTCCAAGCTATCATCATTAATCGGATCATTGAGGAGGAGGAGGAGGATAGCCAGTCAACATAACAGCACAGGCACTCAGCATCAGCATCAGTCTTGAAGGGATGTGACATTTTAAAATCAATTAGTCTGTTATATCAGCATCAGGTGTGTGGTAGCTGGTGGTGATCCAAGACTGGTTTATCTTGATGAAAGTCAGTCGATCAACCGAGTCGGTGGACAGGCACACCCTGTGATCCGTGACAAATCCTCCAGCAGCACTGAATGTGCGTTCTGAAAGAACGCTGGATGCAGGACAGGCCAGTAGCTCAATTGCATACTGTGCAAGCTCTGGCCAGTGATCCATCCTCAAGACCCAGTAAGCCAGAGGATTTTCGGTGGGGAAGGTGTCCAAGTCTGACCTTGCCCCTAGGTATTCCTGCACCATGTATATCAGACGCTGGCGATGGTTGCTGGAACCGATCATACTTTGGGGCTGCAGACTAAAGAATTGTCTGAACGCATCGGTCAGACGGCCACCTTCCCCACCGCTCCTTCTTTGACTGCCCGAAGCCTCAGCAACTCGTTGTCCAGGACCAGGAGTTTGTAACCTCCCAGTCTCTGGGAACGCGTTGCACAGACCTTTCTGCAGGGCCTCCCGGAGTTGTCTCATCCTCTGCTCCCTCTGCGACGGTAAGATAAGGTCCGCAACCTTACCCTTGTACCGTGGATCAAGGAGAGTGGCCAGCCAGTAATGGTCCCTCTCCTTGATCCGAAGAATACGAGGATCCTTCCGCAGACTTTGCAGGATCAGGGAGGCCATGCAGCGTAGGTTAGCTGAGGCATTCAGTCCGGAGTCCTCTGGGTCACTAAGGACGACATGATCCGCAGCCACCTCCTCGCAGCCACGTACAAGTCCACTGGTTTCTTGGGACTGTAAATCATCCCTAAAAGACTGCTGCTGATGATGCTGAGTGCCAGCCTCCACCTCCATGCTGACACAATCCTCCTCCTCCTCCTCCTCCTCCTCTTCCTGTGCGATGGGTGGGACAGAAGGAACACTGTCTGGGTAAAGGGGGCCTTGAGAGGCAAGGAAGTCCTCCTCTTCCTGCCTCTGTTCTGCCTCAAGTGCCCTGTCCATTATTCCACGCAGCGTGTGCTCCAACAGGTGGACAAGAGGTACAGTGTCACTGATGCATGCACTGTCACTGCTCACCATCCTCGTGGCCTCCTCAAATGGTGCCAGGACAGTGCATGCATCCCTGATCATGCCCCACTGGCGTGGTGAAAAAAACCCGAGCTCCCCTGACCCTGTCCTGGTGCCGTAGTCGCACAGGTACTCATTGATGGCCCTCTGCTGCATGTGCAGCCGCTGCAGCATGGCCAACGTTGAGTTCCACCTGGTGGGCATGTCACATATAAGGCGGTTCTTGGGCAGGTTCAACTCCTTTTGCAGCTCAGCCAGGCGAGCACTGGCATTATAAGATCTGCGGAAATGCACACAGACTTTCCTGGCCTGCCTCAGGACATCCTGTAAGCCCGGGTACCTGCCCAAGAACCGCTGCTGCACCACCAGGTTAAGGACGTGAGCCACACAGGGCACATGGGTCAGTTGTCCCTGTCGGAGGGCGGAGAGGAGGTTGGTGCCATTGTCGCAAACCACCATTCCTGGCTTAAGCTGGCGTGGCGTCAACCACCTCTCGGCCTGCCCCTGCAGAGCAGACAGGACCTCTGCCCCAGTGTGGCTCCTGTCCCCCAAACACACCAGCGCAAGCACGGCATCTTTTTGCCTGCGTACTTGCGTAGCCCCTTGAACGCCTACGGAGCACCGCTGGTTCCGAGGACAAAGCACAGGAAGAGGCCATGGAGGAAGAAGAAGAGGAGGGGGTGGAGGAGAGAGGTGTGTCACAACCAGTAGTAGCATTTTGGAGGCGTGGTGGTGGAACAACCTCCAACACTACTGCACCTTGTCCTGCATCCTTCCCAGCTGCCAAAAGAGTGACCCAATGGGCCGTGAAAGAAAGGTAACGTCCCTGTCCATGCCTGCTGGACCATGAGTCAGCGGTAATATGCACCTTACCGCTGACCGCCCTGTCCAGCGAGGCCAAGACATTGCCTTCCACATGCCTGTAGAGAGCCGGAATCGCCTTCCGTGAGAAAAAGTGGCGTTTGGGAACCTGCCACTGAGGAACCGCACATTGCACAAACTCACGGAAGGGGGCCGAGTCTACCAACTGAAAAGGCAGCAGTTGAAGCGCTAGCAATTTAGCCAAGCTAGCATTCAACCGCTGGGCATGTGGATGGCTGGGAGTGAACTTCTTTCGACGGTCCAGCAGCTGGGGCAGGGAAATTTGCCTGCTAGAATCGGACGTCGGTGTACTGCTAGCAGAGTGGCCGCAAGTACTTGGCTGTGACACACCTAATTCTACACCTTTATTTCTCTCAGAGCAGGTTTCAGAGAGGACTGAAGGTATAGTGGGGTTGGAGATCCCAGCTGATGCGGTGCAAGGAGAGGTCCGCTTTGTTCTTTGGTGTGGGTCTTTAAAGGTAGGCTTGCCAATGAGCTGCATGGCAGGTCAACATATGTCTGATCAAGCATGTGGTGCCCAAGCGGCTGATGTTTTGGCCACGCGATATACGCTTGAGACATATGTTGCAAACAGCAGCTGTGCGATCTGATGCACTCGCCTCAAAAAAGGCCCACACCAAAGAACTTTTTAAATGACGGGCAGAGGCAGCGCCCTGCACAGGCGGAGCTCTGCGGTGTGATTTTGTCGGTGTGCTGCCCATACGCTGGCCACCCAAGGGCATCCTGCCTCGTTGGAGATGTGCCTCCTCCTCATCCTCCTTCTCCTCCTCCTCTCTCCTATTAGGCACCCACGTGGAGTCAGTGACCTCATCATCCCCTCCCTCCTCATCACTGGAGCCAATCTGGCAGTATGCTGCAGCTGCTGGAGCATGACTGCCAGATTGGTGTCCTTCTTGAGCATCCCCTCTCTCTGCTCTCACGCTACTGCCTTCCTCTATCTGGGTATCATCATCAGATCCTTCGAAACGCTGGGCATCCTCCTGGAGCATGTACCCAACACTGTGCTCAAACAGTTCGGGGGACTCCTCAGGAAGAGGACATGGTGGGTCTAGGGAAGGATTGACTAATGATGACATTGATACCAGAGAAGAGGACGCTTTGGCAGCTGCTTTGCCAGTACCCTGAGCCTGGGTGAGAGAGGATGAGGAGGATGAGGTGGGCTTGGTCATCCACTCTACCAAGTCTTCGGCATGATGTGGCTCAACATGTCCAGCTGCCGAAAAGAAGGACAAGCGTGTCCCATGGCCATGTGCTGATGACAATGCACAGCGTCCACGACGAGCACTGTTGCCCCCAGACACAGAGCCTGATTGCCCTCTTTTTTTGCCTCCTGACTGTCTGCCTCTCCTTGTTTGCCTTCCAGACATTTTAATGGATGGCCTGCAGGGAGATGGGAAAAACAGCAATAAGGGCTACCTTCAGGTGTATACTGTGCAGGAGGCTTAGCAACAATGACACTGACACTGTCCCCTGCCTATCCTTCTCTGTCCCTAAACACAAGGATTTGCAATATGCTTCAGCAAGATTGGTTTAGCACAGAATAGCACACTGACAGTTTCCCTCACTGTCCTTCTCTGTCCCTACAAACAAGGTTTAGCACAGAATAGCACACTGATAGTTTCCACGAGTGTCCTTCTCTGTCCCTAAACTCAAGGATTTCAAATACGGTTAAGCAAGATTGGTTTAGAACAGAATAGCACACTGACAGTTTCCCCGAGTGTCCTTCTCTGTCCCTAAACTCAAGGATTTCAAATATGGTTCAGCATGATTGGTTTAGCACAGAATAGCACACTGACACTTTCCCTCACTGTCCTTCTCTGTCCCTAAACTCAAGGATTTCAAATATGGTTCAGCAAGATTGGTTTAGCACAGAATAGCACACTGACAGTTTCCCTCACTGTCCTTCTCTGTCCCTACAAACAAGGTTTAGCACAGAATAGCACACTGATAGTTTCCCTCACTGTCCTTCTCTGTCCCTACAAACAAGATTTAGCACAGAATAGCACACTGTTAGTTTCCACGAGTGTCCTTCTCTGTCCCTAAACTCAAGGATTTCAAATACGGTTCAGCAAGATTGGTGTCATGGATATGCATTAATGTCTGACTGCCATCTTACCTTCCTCCTCATGTGTTCATCTAGAGACCAGACCTCCTTCACCTGGCTTCCTTTATAATCTCCTCCCAGCCTGACTCCACCCCAGGCCCTATCACAGAACACTATATTAACCTGTGCACTGCAAGCCTGCTTTGCTTATCAACGTGTTTGTTAGGCATTGTGTGTTTGGGTTCCTGCCTGCCGTGTGCTACGTCTGTCTCTCTGTTACGTTATTGGCTTGTCCCTGACTATCCCTGTCTGCTCGTGACCCTTGACCTTCGGCTCGTTCTTCGTTATCCTTGTCTGCTTGTGGCCCCTGACCTTCAGCTTGTTATTCGGTTCTCTCTTATCGTGTGCTGCTGCTTCCCCTCTTTTCCCCTTATCCTACGGGGCGTGAGCTAGGAAACTCCAGGGGCCGCGACCTGGTCCCAGCCTGCAGCATAACATCCTCACCACTAGAGGCCCTGGAGAAGACCAGCTGGGTCTTAGACTCCGCGCCCTGGGGAATCTTGGCTCTAGCTTCCGTTAGGATCCCGGTTGTGCTCCTCTGGTCCCGCTTTCCACAACCACCCAGTTTCCTATCCGCAGAAGCCAGCCATAGGGTTCACTACCTTGCGGTGCACTCCTGTCCCCCTACGGTGTGCATCTGTCACCTGGCCACAGGTGACCCTGACAGTTTGATCAGCCATGAACCCGGCTGACATCCCGCTTCCCGCGGATGATCCATTGCAGGGCATAGTTCGCAGACTTGAGACCCAGGAATCAAATCAGACTCAGGTGATGCGATTCCTCCAGGATCTGGCTTCTCGATTCGAGCAGCTTCAGGTCTCCTTGGGAACCCCGAATCCGCAACCCCAAGTACAACCAGCGGCTGTACCTATCGCACCAGTCGCAGCCTCACACTCACTAAGATTGCCAGCTCCGTTCCGTTTCTCTGGGGACTCCAAGGCCTGCAGGGGGTTTCTCAGCCAATGCACAATTCATTTTGAGCTTCAGCCTCAAAGCTTCCTGTCTGACCGGGCTAAGGTAGCCTATATCATTTCCCTCCTCTCCGGTGAAGCTTTGGCCTGGGCTGCCCCCCTGTGGGAGAGGAACGATCCGGTGGTTTCCAGTCTGTCCGATTTCTTGAAGCTCTTTCGTAATATCTTCGAAGAGCCGGCTCGGGCTTCTTCAGCGGCTAGTGCTGTCTTACGTCTTCGCCAAGAATCTAGTTCAGTGGGGCAATATGCTCTTCAGTTCCGTATCCACACAGCTGAATTGAGCTGGAATAATGAGGCCCTGGTCGCTACCTTTTTACATGGCCTTTCTGACCGAGTGAAAGACGAATTAGCGGGAAGAGCCATTCCCGTCGGTCTGGACGATGTAATTTCATTATGCAACCAGATCGACATTCGTTTTCAAGAGAGGTCCTTAGAAAAAAGACGCCAGCACTCTCTGGGTCCTAGCCAGTCTGAGCTCCCCTCCCTTCATTCCGTGGAGCATCCTCTACCTGCTGAAGAACCTATGCAGCTGGGCCGGACCAGACTAACCCCCGAAGAACGTGCTAGGCGCAGAACTCTGGGCTCGTGCCTCTATTGTGGGGGCAAGGGTCATTTTCGTGACTCCTGCTCGCTTCGTCCGGGAAACGCTCGGGTCTAATACATTTGGAAGGTGGAGTATTGGACCCAGAAACATCACCTTCTCGCCTGCTCTTGCCGGTGTTCCTTCATGTAGGCACTTCTCCTCAGTCAACCCTTGCATACCTGGATTCCGGGGCTGCCGGCAATTTTATGGATTGGAGAACTGCTTCTTCTATGAAGCTTACCCTTTCACCTCTCACTACCCCATTGGTAGTCTCGGCAATTGATAGCACTGTTCTCCCAGGGGGCCCTATTCGCTTCCAGACGCTACCCATTAGGATGTCGGTAGGGATTCTCCACCAGGAGTGGATATCCATTCTACCCAAGGCCTCTACCCCAGTTGTATTGGGCCTCCCTTGGCTACAGCTCCACTCTCCACATGTGGACTGGGTCTCTGGGCAGATCCTGGCCTGGGGTTCCTCATGTTTCTCGTCGTGTCTTCTCAAGGTGACCCCCAAGGAGAGTCTTCCGGTTGCTGCCACTTCTGTTTCTTCTGATCTTCCTGCTGCATACAGCGATTACCGGGATGTGTTCTGTAAGAAATCAGCTGAGGTGCTTCCTCCCCACAGGTCTTTTGACTGTGCTATTGATCTTGTCCCCGGAGCAACTCTACCCAGGGGTCGTACCTACCCTCTGTCCATCCCAGAGACCCAGGCCATGTCGGAGTATGTCGCAGAGAATCTGGAGAGAGGTTTCATCCGGAAATCCTCATCGCCTGCAGGGGCAGGGTTCTTTTTTGTTGCCAAAAAGGATGGTACCTTAAGACCCTGCATCGATTATCGGGGTTTAAATGCGGTTACTATTAAAAATCGATACCCCTTACCCTTAATATCTGAGCTATTCGATAGGTTGAAGGGTGCCTCCATTTTCACCAAGTTGGATCTCAGAGGCGCGTACAATCTCATTCGAATACGGGAGGGTGACGAATGGAAGACTGCATTCAACACTAGAGACGGGCATTACGAATATCTGGTGATGCCTTTTGGTCTGTGTAATGCTCCAGCCGTGTTTCAAAACTTTGTCAATGAAATCTTCAGAGATCTGCTGTACCAGTTTGTTGTCATCTATCTGGATGACATTCTGATCTTTTCTGAAAATCTGCTCGTCCACAGAAACCATGTCCGCACTGTACTTCAACGTCTTAGAGAGAACAATCTCTATGCCAAGCTGGAGAAATGTTCCTTTGAATGTTCTGAGGTCCTGTTTTTGGGGTGCTTCGTCTCATGTTCGGGTCTTCGTATGGACCCTGGGAAGGTCTTGGCTATCACCAACTGGCCTCTTCCTGCTAGCCTCAAGGCCACACAGCGCTTTCTTGGCTTCACTAATTATTATAGGCAGTTCATAAGGAATTACTCTTCCATTGCCGCGCCTATTATCGCTTTGACCAAGAAGGGTGTGAATGCCAGAGACTGGCCTCCCGAAGCTGTCTCTGCATTTCACAACCTGAAACAGGCCTTTGTTTCTGGCCCCCTCTTGAGGAGACCAAATCCTGGGAATGCATTTTTTATTGAAGTGGACGCTTCCTCAATGGGGGTGGGAGCTGTGCTTCTTCAAATCTTTGAGAAGAGACGCCAACCATGTGCGTTCTTCTCCAAAAAAAATTCTCAGGCAGAGAGGAATTATGCCATCGGTGATCGAGAACTTCTCGCAATTAAATTGGCGTTAGAGGAGTGGCGTCATCTCTTGGAGGGTTCCCCTCACTCCATAACGATCTTTACCGATCACAAGAATTTACAGTATCTACAGAATGCTAAACGTCTGAATCCTAGACAGGCCAGGTGGAGTCTCTTCTTTGCCCGTTTTAATTTCACGATTACCTACAAACCTGGTTCCTGCAACGGTCGGGCTGATGCGCTCTCTAGGTCATTTGACACTTTGGACGAGGAGTCCGCCCCTGAACCTGAGCCGATCATTCCCACCTCATGCATTGTTGCCCACTCTACCACCCTGAAGTCAAAAATTCCGCCTGGTAAGACCTTTGTCCCCACTGAGCTAAGAGCTAAGATCCTTCGTTGGGGACATGATTCCAAGGTGGCAGGGCATTCTGGATTCCTCCGATCCTTCCTACTCATCAGTCGTCACTACTGGTGGCCTAATCTCCGCTCAGACGTCAAAGACTACGTTAAAGCTTGTCATGTCTGTGCTCAGTCCAAATCCTCCACACAAGCTCCTGCTGGTCTCCTCATGCCCTTGCCCATTCCTAAGGAACCCTGGGCCCATATTGCCATGGATTTTATCACCGATCTCCCACTGTCTGAGAATAATACAGTCATTTGGGTGGTAATCGATCGATTCTCCAAGATGGCTCATTTTGTTCCTCTTCCTGGTCTTCCTTCTGCCCCTGCCTTGGTTCCCATTTTCATTCGGGAAATTCTCCGCCTACATGGGGTCCCTTCTCATATTGTTTCCAACAGGGGAGTCCAATTCACGTCTCGTTTTTGGAGAGCCTTTTGCAAATCCCTCAATATTGTCTTGGATTTTTCTTCTTCTTACCATCCCCAATCCAATGGACAGACTGAGAGGGTTAATCAGGAGTTAGAGGTCTTTCTTTGCACCTTTGTGTCTTCTCACCATGACGATTGGTCCTCTCTACTCCCGTGGGCAGAATTCTCCCATAACAATCATGTGAATACCAGTTCGCAGAAGACACCCTTTTTCACAGTTTATGGAAAACACCCTCAACTTCCTCTTCCCATGATCTGTTCTCCAGACATTCCAGCTTTGGCTTCGGTTCAGGAGTCTCTCAATTCCGTTTGGGGTCACGTTCATGATTCCCTCCGGGCAGCTGCTGAAAAATTCAAAGGCTTTGCCAACCGCCGCAGGCGTAAACCGCCTTCTCTTCAGCCAGGGGACAAAGTCTGGCTCTCTACCAGGAACATCAAGCTCCGAGTTCCTTCTCTGAAGTTTGCTCCACGATTCATCGGTCCATACACGGTAACTGCTAAACTGAATCCGGTTTGTTTCAAACTCCAGATTCCTAAGAGCCTTAAAATCACTAACTCCTTTCATGTTGCTCTTCTAAAGCCTTTAGTCCTCAATAAATTCTCTCGTCCTCTCCCTACCGTGGCGCCTGTCTCTGAGGATAATCAGGAGTACGAGATCAGTCAAATTCTGGACTCCCGACTCTGTAAAGGCGTTCTTCAGTACCTCGTTCATTGGAAAGGGTTTGGTCCTGAGGAGAGGTCTTGGATCACTGCATCTGAGGTCTTTGCACCTCGTCTGTTAAAGGAGTTTCATCTGAAGTTTCCCTCTAAACCTGGGCCCAGGCGGGGAAGGGGGAGGCCTCGTAAGAGGGAGGGTACTGTCATGGATATGCATTAATGTCTGTCTGCCATCTTACCTTCCTCCTCATGTGTTCATCTAGAGACCAGACCTCCTTCACCTGGCTTCCTTTATAATCTCCTCCCAGCCTGACTCCACCCCAGGCCCTATCACAGAACACTATATTAACCTGTGCACTGCAAGCCTGCTTTGCTGATCAACGTGTTTGTTAGGCATTGTGTGTTTGGGTTCCTGCCTGCCGTGTGCTACGTCTGTCTCTCTGTTACGTTATTGGCTTGTCCCCGACTATCCCTGTCTGCTCGTGACCCTTGACCTTCGGCTCGTTCTTCGTTATCCTTGTCTGCTTGTGGCCCCTGACCTTCAGCTTGTTATTCGGTTCTCTCTTATCGTGTGCTGCTGCTTCCCCTCTTTTCCCCTTATCCTACGAGGCGTGAGCTAGGAAACTCCAGGGGCCGCGACCTGGTCCCAGCCTGCAGCATAACATCCTCACCACTAGAGGCCCTGGAGAAGACCAGCTGGGTCTTAGACTCCGCGCCCTGGGGAATCTTGGCTCTAGCTTCCGTTAGGATCCCGGTTGTGCTCCTCTGGTCCCGCTTTCCACAACCACCCAGTTTCCTATCCGCAGAAGCCAGCCATAGGTTTCACTACCTCGCGGTGCACTCCTGTCCCCCTACGGTGTGCATCTGTCACCTGGCCACAGGTGACCCTGACAATTGGTTTAGAACAGAATAGCACACTGACAGTTTCCCCGAGTGTCCTTCTCTGTCCCTAAACTCAAGGATTTCAAATATGGTTCAGCAAGATTGGTTTAGCACAGAATAGCACACTGACACTTTCCCTCACTGTCCTTCTCTGTCCCTAAACTCTAGGATTTCAAATACGGTTCAGCAAGATTGGTTTAGAACAGAATAGCACACTGACAGTTTCCCTCACTGTCCTTCTCTGTCCCTACAAACAAGATTTAGCACAGAATAGCACACTGATAGTTTCCACGAGTGTCCTTCTCTGTCCCTAAACTCAAGGATTTCAAATACGGTTCAGCAAGATTGGTTTAGAACAGAATAGCACACTGACAGTTTCCCCGAGTGTCCTTCTCTGTCCCTAAACTCTAGGATTTCAAATATGGTTCAGCAAGATTGGTTTAGCACAGAATAGCACACTGACACTTTCCCTCACTGTCCTTCTCTGTCCCTAAACTCAAGGATTTCAAATATGGTTCAGCAAGATTGGTTTAGCACAGAATAGCACACTGACAGTTTCCCTCACTGTCCTTCTCTGTCCCTACAAACAAGGTTTAGCACAGAATAGCACACTGATAGTTTCCCTCACTGTCCTTCTCTGTCCCTACAAACAAGATTTAACACAGAATAGCACACTGATAGTTTCCACGAGTGTCCTTCTCTGTCCCTAAACTCAAGGATTTCAAATACGGTTCAGCAAGATTGGTTTAGAACAGAATAGCACACTGACAGTTTCCCTCACTGTCCTTCTCTGTCCCTACAAACAAGGTTTAGCACAGAATAGCACACTGATAGTTTCCCTCACTGTCATTCTCTGTCCCTACAAACAAGATTTAGCACAGAATAGCACACTGACACTCTCCCTACCTATCCTTCTCTGTCCCTAAACACAAGGAATCCAGGATTAGTAAAGGAAAAAAATGACACTGTCCCTGCCTATGTTTCTCTTTCCCTGCTCCGGAACACACTACACAAGGCCGCCGCGCTGGCGGCCTTTTATAGTGTGGGGCGTGTACTAAACCCCCTCAGCAATAATTGGCCACAGGCATCCTGCCTGTGGCCAATCATTGCTCTCCTCGCTGTGATTGGCCAAGCATGCAGGGTCACAGTGCATGCTTGGCCAATCACAGCGCCTGGATGACACTTCGATGGCGTAGTGCATTGTGGGCCGTTCGCGTCACTCGAATTTGGCGCGAACGGCCCAAATCGTTCGATCTTCATCGAACGATCGAACAGCCGATGTTCGAGTCGAACGTATGTTCGACTCGAACACGAAGCTCATCCCTGGTAATCAGTGGGGCTTACATTTCTCTCCAGCTGTGTACATGTCTTTTTGATCAAGAGGAGGTAAATGTACACAATAAGTTGTTCCTCAGACTTCTATACTTTGGTGTGCGAAAACTGATCGACCCGGAGATGGATATATGACGAACAACTGACATTAGGGATGTGGGTGAAGATAGTAAATGCTGATGTGCAGGAACGTCCGGAGGGGTGGGCTGGGCTGGAGCCCCAATTGGGTCCCCAAAAAGCCCTGAGTCTCAGGAAGGCACCGTCCATCTGTGAGTATCTGTTGAGTGACCTTGGAGTAGCCAGTGACTAAGAACCAACTCTTCACGCGTCTCTTTTAAAGGAAGCACCCACATAGAGGAGAAAGGTCCACATCTCTGGTTGTGACATGGTTGGATGTTGGATGGAACAGCAAAATTTATGGTCATTAATACTTTAGATGGAATTTATTACAGGAGGGGGCCACAATACAGATCCATACCTTTAAACCAACCCTGCAACATCGTAAGGAGCATCCAATGGCACAGACTTTTCTTTCCTAGGCTCGGTGCATCCCCCTCAAGACAGTTCCAGGCCCTTCTGGCTTTCTCCAGCAAGGACCTTATCCTAGGACTTGGCATCTCTCTTTGACTGGCAGGACAGTTCTAGATCCACTTCAGGCCTATCTCCAAATTCAAAGCACATGTAACGCCCCACACAGGCTATTGGGCCTAATAGTCCAAATCAACAGCATCTCCCGATGCTTTGGCCCCGGGGAAGAGAGATCACAATGCCTGTCCAAAATGTTTATATCCTCCCCCAGCACGCACCAGTGACCTTGAATCTCTTAGGGCGTGACTTGGAAATATGGATTGATGGTCAGTTGGGTGAATGTATGACGAAAGAGTAGATACTGGACGTTCTATCTGTAGCTATTAAACTAGGGGTTGCTGAGTAGAAGTCCTAACTTATGGGGGATCCTAAACTAAGATCCCAGTAATTACACATCTAGATAGTGAGCCATTGGTTTAGATTTAGAGATGAAGAAATCTAGAGGACTTGTTTTGTAATGTTGAAGACGTTTCACCACCAAGTGACTTCCTCAGTTCAAATGTGTTTCGGGAACATACCCCAGGATCGATACCCACATGGGCATCTCAGCCACCTTAATCCATTCACCACAGTGTTATGAAACCTGGTAAAGGTAAATGTTGACGGTGGTTGGGTTTGTCATGGTCTTGATACATACAATTCATATAAGAGTCATATAAAATATATGCCCAGCAAAACATTCAGAGCAAAACTCTCAAACTTTCCAAAAAAATGGAAGAACTCTCTTAAACAATAGCCATTTAAGCAGAAGATGCTAAAATATGCTGACCAAATGATGGTCCACATAAACACAATGAGAAGACTTTAAACGCAAATACCTGTATTGAACAAGTTTAAAACTTCAAATAAAGGTTTTACAATTGTTCATCAGAATAAGGAAACCCAAGGTTGAGAAACTATCACACTCCATATTAGCCAATAGAATTAATTGCCGGAAGACCTGACAAGTGCTGGTCAGACCACCACAAAACAACGGTCTTCTCAGCAGGACTAGGAAAGACTATCTTCCACAAAGAATCCGAGTGTTTATTCAAACTTGGAAACATGTCAACACAGGTGGAAGGACCAGTTGAGGTTATAGACAAATTCCTGAGTTATATGGAGATAAAAAATTATATAGCAAATTCCTTTTGCTTGTTACGTTAAAAGGACACAATCATATCAGGGTATCAACAATAATAATCAACCCGAGATTTAATAACAAACTATGGATGGAAATTCTAGATGGAAAGTTTGTTATATTTAAAAGGAACAGTTTATCAATAGAATTTTTCTATAGCTCAGGTCACAAGTATCATATCATGAGGGCACCAAAGAGATTATACTATACTGCATAGGACATGATATCAGTGGTGTAGCTAAGGTATGGGACATATGGGAAGTACCATGGGCGCCATATGAGCTTGTGAGTGTCTGGTAGGGTGCCCACATGTCCCGGGCGAATTGCCCTGGGACTGTTCTGTCCTGCAATGAACTTGTCTGCCCTGGGTCCCGGGCACCTTCATTCCGGAACAATACAGTGAACCAGAATGAAATAGTGGACACAGCCAGTGCAGCCACCCTATTAACTACATTTGCGGAACTGGTTGCTAGGGCCGGTCACTGCCTGGCATCTAGCAACCAGTGACGTCACAGACTGTCAGACAGTGAGGCCGGGAGCAAGGCCCGCACGCCACGCCTAATGCTGCCCTGCTGTCGCCACCCACCTTGGCAGTCGGCACCTCCTCCTTCTCCAGAGCCCGGCGGCATGAAGCAGGGAGTCAGGACAGTGTCTCCCAAGTCCCTGACCAACTCACCTACTGTGTGTCAGCCTGCCTGACTGCTGCTACTGCTCGGTGGCAGGCGGTGAGTTTGGTTACCAGCGATGGCAGTGCGAGGAAGCACGAGTGGCAGAGGCTGTCAGGCTGACCCCAGAGGAGCATAAAGTATCCAGACTCCAGTCCCTGAACTCCTTCTGCCTGCACTTCACCGCAAAGATCGAGAGCAAGTGACACCGACAAGGAGCTGCAGTAAGCCACACATGTACAGATAACATGGGGCTGTGTCAGAGAGAGGGCAAGTAGGACTGGAATAACATGGGGCTGTGTCAGAGAGAGGGCAAGTAGGACTGGAATAGGGTGGATGTGAGGTGGGTGGTGTACTCTGCGTCTCCTAACATTGACTTGGCATGGATTAATGGCCATTGCTCCTCAGGGCTCTCTGAAGGGGGCACTCTGGAGGTACTATCTTAGTGCCTCCGGAGTGACCCCTTACATCCTCCAGGTTGTCCCATTAAAACCTCCAGGGTGCCTCCAGAGTGCCCCTTTACTTTTTCCAGAGTGCCATTTTACTTTTTCCAGAGTGCCTCCTGACATCCTTCAGCATGCATGAACATTAGTACTAAGGGGCACTACCTATCAGTGCAGCTCATCAGTGCCACCTGTCAGTGCCAGTGCCACCTATCAGTGCAGCTCATCAGTGCCACCTCTCAGTGCCAGTGTCACTCACCTATGAGTGCCACCTATCAGTGCCACATATCAGCGGGCGGTCCAGGAGTGGTTATAAGGTAAACATCCATGTGTAAGGGAACCCCGTTTGTGCTTCAGCTGCGTTGCAAGCGGCGGAAGTGACGTATTACGCTTAAGGCACCCTACGTGTTTCGCCAGCAAGCTCTGATGCCGTCAGGGGTCATGTGATCGGATATGTCGCTTCCTAATTTATACAAGTCCGACAATTAAGGATATCCAATCCAGTTCAATCCTTGCCTAATGTTCATTCAAAACTCATGTTAATCCACAATTATATAAGACAATAAAAAAAATATTAAAATAGTTTACATTGATTCATTTTAAAATTAAATGTAGAATAAAATAAAAATAGAAAATGCATTTTCTTTAAGTGCTGCCATCTTGTGGACAGAAACAAGATGGCAATAAAAATATTTTTTATAATTTTTTATTTCTTTAAGTGCTGCCATCTTGTGGACAGAAACCAGATGGCAATAAAAATATTTTTTAAGAAAAATGAGAATTACCAACTGAGCCATCTAGTGGCGAATGATGGGACTGAATTCAAATAAATTGGAACACCTTTTAAAATATTGCAAATAACCATTACGTAAGATGTAAACCTCTAGTAAATCCTTAATAATTAGATAAATGACAATTTAGGTCTATATCTACATTTATTCCCGTGGGAGTGAGTGTATTTAATTTGTAGCTCCATTCCGTTTAGTTTTTTTAAAATATTTTTTGGTTTCATGTTACCTCCTCTCCAATCTGGGTCTACGTTGTCAATCCCGAAAAATTGAGCTAAACTGGGGTCTTTATTATGTGTCCTGAAGTGGTCAGCCCCTGATGAGTGTTCACACATGAAACGTGTCGGGCACCCAGGATGCACTTTTAGTTCAACACTACAATATCCATCCAGAACATCATCTACCCAATGAATTTTGGTTTTACTGGTTTTAACATGCTCACCCCTTATGTCCTTGCTGTTCAGATGTTTTATGGTTGTATATATATGAGATTGTTTTCTGTGTCATTAAGTTATCTACACCACTGCATGATGCCAAGTTGATATATAATATGTACCCTTGACCTCTTCTTACATGCGCACATACTTATGTGTGTCTGTATGGATTGACATTTATCCCTAATGTTTTTTCTATGTGTGGTTTTGTATGTTTATATGCATTTTATCCAATTTCTGATGCTCAATAAATATACATCTGTATTCAATGTACCATCATCATGTTGAAGAGCCTCATTTAAAGTCCCAATCTTCCCCTTTCAGTTTTTCGCAACAGGGATGGAGGCACACTCATGTGTGCCTCATTCAAAGTCCCAAACTTCCCCCACCTCTTCCTTCTGAAGTGGTTAGAGAGGCTGTGCTTTAGAAACCCATTTTTTATATTATTTTTAATGCCATCTGGTTTCTGTCCACAAGATGGCAGCACTTAAAGAAAATAAATGTTCTATTTTTTTTATTTTTTTTTATTAAATTTTAAAATTAATCAATTTAATCTTTTTTTTATATGGTTTTTTATCGTCCTATATAATTGTGGATTAACATATGAGTTTTGATTGAACATTAGGCAAGGATTGAACTGGATTGGATATCCTTAATTGGCGGACTTGTATAAATTAGGAAGCGACGTATCCGATCACATGACCCCTAATGTAGGGTGACCAGACATCCCCGGTTTCAGGGGACAGTCCCCGGATTGAGGACACTGTCCCCGGACCAAGTCTGTCCCCGGTTTTGTCCCCAGATTGGATTTAAACAGGGGCTGGGGCAATTTCAAAGACAGTTAGTGCAAAAAAAAATTAATTACACACGCCCGCTCCTACTAGCTTAGGGGGGTGTATTTTTTTCCATTATCTGTGCCCCTTTCTGATGATCATGTGCTGGTCGGAGCGGAGGGAATATTTCTTCAGTTTCGGGTGCATGCCCATTCAGCTCCGCTCGCATGTTCTTCTGCCTTGGCTCAAGTCCCGGCCAGCCACCTGCCTGCTTATCTCCTTGCCTTCCCTGGTGGAGTGATCTTCTTCCGCACCCCACCCGGAGAGCTGGGGCCCGGAGAGTGAGACTTGACAGGCTGTGAGGCGGGCGGCAACGGGCAGAGAGTCGCTGATTGCCGCCATTGCTAGTAAAAAAAAAAAATATGTCCCTGGATTTCATTTAAAAAATCTGGTCACCTTACCCTAACGTAGAGATAGCTGATGCATCCAGCCCCCTAAGGGCAACTCTTGGCTTGTCGTCCTGTTGTGTTCCTGTAATAGACATACAGAACAACCTGCCATTCTGATTGACTAAACATACTCTGTACTTGTCCCATTCGGGAACCACATGACTATCAATAGGAAAAGTCCCTCTCAATTACCAGGGTACTGACTCTTTCCTATTCTAGCCAGACCCACAAGGATGAAGAGGTGCGGAGTCTATCCGACCGATGCTCACAGTGTCCCTCTTTCTGCATCACGGGGGCAACACATCTTCTCCTTGCAGCCATTTTTCATTGCTGGAACCTTAGCAATAGCTTGCTTACTTGTGGATGTTTGTAGAAGCTCTTCAAGGAAGCCCTTCTCTCTGGCGCCCCCTTCCCTGAAGAGACAATGAGCCAATGCCCCCCCCTTTTTTTTTCACAAGGCAGCAACTCACACAAAATTTCCTTCAGCACTGTAGTGGCCCACTGGCCCAAAAAAATCTTTGCAAAGTGTCCTAATAAAGTATCTTCGTAAAGTGTCTTTAACTTGTGTAGCGACGTCTCCCTCTCTTGTTTTATCGGTTATGTGGCTGTTGTCTAGGGGTTCCTGGGAGAGGGATGAGATACACCACGACCCATGTCCTCCATAGCTAAGAGGTGAAGGCCAGAAGATTGGGTTTTGTGTAGGTGTCCTAGAGTCCTAGTGTCCTAGAGTCAAGTCCAGTACTTCGTCCCTGACTCCTTTGTTCCTAGTAACTAGAGTTCCACACAGTGAATAGGTCCAACACAGTTTTATACTTCTTGCCTACAAACATACAGTTTCTTCTACTGAGTAATAATGGGGAGTAGATCGAGGCACAATCCTTTCCCTCCTGATGCTAACCGCTGTGATATCACCAGTGGCGAATAGTCACTGCCACTGACCATGTGAGGTAGAATGTGAATTACCTTCGCTTGCACGGCCCCTGTCAGGGGAAGGATATCCGTCCAAGGGAGAAACAGGATGCCTCTCTGTCACCAGCGATGCTGCGCCGGACTCTCCAAAGAAGTTCCGCACACCAGTCCTCACAAACTCAGACACGGGCACCCCAGGAATTAGGGCCCCCTCGGATTCCTCCACCCTCGCGGAACTCAGTCGAAGGTACTGAGCCCCAGGCCTCCACCATAGTACCTCACCCCAGGCTAAAGGTGCCTGGGATGGACTCCATCCTCGCTCCGGCCAGGTCAAGGGCACCTAGGCCTGAAACATGGGAACGCCAGCACCCAAGCTGAAGATGCCTGGGTGCGGCCGCGTCTTCCAACTCTGAACCCCGTGGTAAGGGCGTCTGCCCCTTTTATCCCCTCTCCCTTTGCATCACAGCGGGTTCCCCGCCCCGCTGTACCAGCTCCAGGGGAGGACAAAAAGGAACAGTCTTGCGGTGTGAGTTCAGCCCCCGGCCCAGGGCAACAGCGCCACCTGTGGGCCACAGGGAACCTCACACCACCAGAGTCCTCCAAGAACCGAAAAAAAAAGGTCTCGGATACCCTAGCAATCTGTGCATCTGGGTTACACTACCACCCAGATGCCTCCCTTAAATTCAAGTACACTTGTAAACACCAAATCTCAGAAAGAGGCTTGGGGCTTAAGTGGTTAATAAATAATAATAATAATTAAAAATATATATAATAATAGTTAATAATTTAACTATAATAGAAAATACGAAAAACGAAATTATCCGAATGTAATCGATTTGTTAAACTCGTAAGGTTGAATTGTTTTTTTCAGATTTTCGTTCTTTCGGGTTTTCTGATTTTCAAATTTTCGTAATTTCATTCTCTCTTTGTTTTTGTATGCATTCGTAATCGTCACAAGAGTCTTTCGTTCGTTCGGATGTCTCCGATGGGAAGGAATAGGCTGAATTTCGTCCGACAATGAATTCGTAACAAAATGAATTGCGCTAATGTCTAATCAGGAGCAGGAGATTGTTTTCTTTGGGTTGGTCTTTGATGGTAGGTTATGTTAGTACCAAGAATTATACAGCTACATTAAATTTATTTTTATTTTATTTTGTTTACAATTTTAGGCCAGTTTTCCTTTGATAATAAAAACAAATCAGGAGATATAGAACCTCGTAATGGGATTTCAAAGGCAATTTGAAAAAATAAAGAAAATTGTATATATAAAAAATATATTTCTATATTTTTTATATATACAATTTTCTTTATTTTTTTAAATTGCCTTTAAAATCCCATTACGAGGTTCTATATCTTTAAAGGGGTTGTAAAGGTAAATGTTTTTTCACCTTAATGCATCCTATGCATTAAGGTGAAAAAACATCCGACAGTACCGCCCCGGCCCCCCCCCGAGCCCCCCTTTTACTTACCTGACCCCTCAAAAGTCCCGCGCTCGTCCCCGTCATCCTCCTCGGTTCTTAGCCTGGCCGTCGATTGGCTACACTGGATGGATTGAAAGCAGCGCAGCCATTGGCTGGCGCTGCTGTCAATCACATATAATGACGCGGCGCGCCGGGGGGTCGGGGCCGAGTGATACAGTCGGCGGCTATAAATTTAATTATTCATAGCCATAGATATCATAAATAAAGTGATTTGTGCAACAGCAGGTACTACTTGCACAAATCACTTTATTTATGATATCTATGGCTATGAATAATTCAATTTATTTAATCCATATTGAGCACTATATTTGGCAGTTGGCACACATCATCATACTGTACACATGATGATAACATAACACAGTACACGTGTGACTATAGAATATAGTACCTGCTGCAGTGCTGTGCTGCCTGCCTGGCTGGGGGTTCCAGAGACTAGTCTCCTCTCTGTCAGACTCCGACTAGCCAGTTCTTCTTCCCCTCAGTGACCTCACCAAGTGACGACGGCGACGTCACCGACCCGCTCGCGCTCGCTGCTCGGGGAGAAGATGAAGCTGTGATGCGCAGAGGACTAGAGGGTAGGCGGAGCTTTAGGAGGAGCCTCCGCAAGTTAGCCGAATGACTGTCTGGGCAGTGGGCGATCCCACTCATAGACAAGCATGGGGGCGCCCGCGGCCCGCGCCTATCACCCTCCTACATGCCAGCCAGGAAAACATTACTTTTAAGTGAATTGCCGTGCCGCCGCCGACACCGGGACTATAGTGCAGGATGCGGCCGCAGGAGAACGGGTGGGAATTTTTTTTTCATGCAGGGAACGTTTTTTTGGCGCCCCCCCCCCTACGGCGCCCATGGTTCTTGCCCTGCCTGCCATACCTTGGATACGCCACTGGGAAAAGTTAGAATGGAAGATATTTTTATAAAAGTATGAAGATCCCAACAAGAAAACAAGCTAACTGACGACACGGAAAAACCACTTCAGAAAAGAGTAAGAAGACAGGATTGTGATCTACAGAGGAAATAGGAGGATTAGAGAGGTCTGTTAAGGTGGATTGATTTACAGTGAGTGTGTCAGGGCTACTTACCTTCTGTGTTCCAGCCCTGACCCTGTTCCCCTCTCTCCCTCAACAATATTCTGCGTGACACCACCATATTACAAGACCGGATCTCCTGGTGAAATATATAGAGCTCTGCTATCCATGGACACCTCTCTCATTATAATCTGGGGAGAGGGGTCTTTGATCGCTTTTCCAATGTAATCAGTGGAGCTGTGCTGTTTATCTGGCAGGTGTCCCTCCATTCTGCAGAGTTCAGAGCACAGGAGTCACACATTACACCGGGAGAGCCGTCACATGGATAGCAGAGCCCCATTGATTACACCAGGTGGCCACCAGGGGGAGAGCAGCGCTCCATATATACATGGGTATTCTCTGTACATTATACTCCAAGTCAACATTAACAGATACAGGCTTAACCCCTTATTACCCAGAATTACTTCTCATTAACCCCTTCATTGTCTTCTTCCCTCAGCTTTATTTTTTAGCTATTATTTTTAATTAAATGTAACAATTGCACCCTGACACTTTGGGGTCCCAGAACAATGACACACTGACACTAGGGGGTCCCAGAACAATGACACACTGACACTTGGGGTCCAGAACAATGACACACTGACACTTGGGGTCCCAGAACAATGACACCCTGACACTTGGGGTTCCCAGAACAATGACACCCTGACACTTGGGGGTCTCAGAACAATGACACAATCACACTTGGGGGTCCCAGAACAATGACACACTAACACTTGGGGTCCCAGAACAATGACACACTCTGACACTTGGGGTTCCCAGAACAATGACACACTGACACTTGGGGGTCCATAACAATGACACACTGACACTTGGGGGATCACAGAACAATGACACCCTGACACTTGGGGGATCACAGAACAATGACACCCTGACACTTGGGGGATCACAGAACAATGACACACTGACACTTCAGGGGTCCATAACAATGACACACTGACACTTGGGGGATCACAGAACAAGACACCCTGACACTTGGGGGCCCCAGAACAATGACACACTAACACTTGGGGTCCCAGAACAATGACACACTCTGACACTTGGGGTTCCCAGAACAATGACACACTGACACTTGGGGGTCCATAACAATGACACACTGACACTTGGGGGATCACAGAACAATGACACCCTGACACTTGGGGGATCACAGAACAATGACACACTGACACTTGGGGGATCACAGAACAATGACACACTGACACTTCAGGGGTCCATAACAATGACACACTGACACTTGGGGGATCACAGAACAAGACACCCTGACACTTGGGGGCCCCAGAACAATGACACCCTGACACTTGGGGGTCCCAGAACAATGACACCCTGACACTCAGGAATATTGGTATTGGATTAAAGTCATTGGTATTCTATAGCTATATTATTGCAGAAAACAGAAACACAGAGGCAGTTAAAGGATAAAGTTTAGTTTTGTTTATTGAGACGTCAGTCTTTGTAGAAGGGTCTCCTCCATGCCGGTGGAATGGACGGTCGGAGTGGCTCAGCAGCTCTTGTCTAAGAAGGTGTTTCCGGGCGCAAGAAAAGAGGACACAAACACAACAAACTCCTTAAAGTCCACCTCTTCCTCTCCTTTCTCATCCAGCTCCTTCAGGATCTTGTCCACAGAGGTGGCATATTTCTGCTCCTAGAGAAGGAAGACTGAGGCCTCGTACACACGGCCGATTTTCTCGGCAAGAACCAGCAAGAAACTTGCTGGCAGAGAGGTCTTGCCGAGTAAATCGGTTGTGTGTACGCGGCTATCGGGTTTCTCGTCGAGAAAACCGACAAGAAACCTCGACGAGAAAATAGAGAACCTGCTCTCTATTTTCTCGTCGAGATTCTCCTCGGCATGTTTCTCGACGAGAAAAGTGAGTGTGTGTACACTTACCTGTCCTCCCGGAAGCCTGCGCATGTTCGAAATGAATTCGACGCATGCGCGGTAGCTTCCTAGGCATACGTAGGGTATACCAAGATGGCGGCGACGGCATCGAATGTGACGAGCGCATGCTCGTCGTAGTCGATGACGTCATCGCGTACGCTCCATTCAAAGAACCGCGGGTTCTTTGAAACGAGCGTGTGTACACTCGGCCGGGACAAGTTTCTTGTCCAAGAATCTCGTCGAAAAAAACGACATGTTTTTTTCAACGAGAATCTCGGCCGTGTGTACAAGGCCTGAGATTTAATCAACCATCGTTTTCCCATCTCTGCCCAGTTCCTGCCTACATTACACCGAGATTCCATTCTAGAAGCGTATCCCACAGGAAATAAACTGTAATTCAATTGGAAATTTGAGGCTTTCGTGGTAAATTCTACACGTCTGTTTTTTCATCTTTGTAGTTTCTGTATCAAGATTATGTTGTCCTCTTTAGAATTAGTCAACGCTATGCAACCCTCAATATATATTTTTAGACAATGTTTACGAAATGTCAGGTATCAGCAAGAAGACTTTTTTTTTAGAGGGTTTCCCAATCACCAATTTGGCTGTTGGTTGTGTGTGACCTGTGTGAAGGACTAGCATCAAGTGTAGAGCTTGAAGGACACCGCCACTCGCTGGTTCTTCTTTTTAAGGGTTGTTTGCCCATTTTTATTAAAAGAAGTTCAAAACAAAATCAAAAGGTTTTCCCTCGCAGGGGTTTCAGTACTCCTTTTCAACAACAAAATGACATTCAGCCTCCTGGCTTATACATACAGCAGTGCTGCTCAGGCCTTCCACTTCAGGCTCTTGTCTGTCTCCTATAGACTATTCCATCTGCAACACCATCCATTTGGATAGCAGCCCCTTGCTGCTCTGACCCTCAGACCTGGGTCTCTGGCTTCCACTGTGCACACAAGCACTCTCTGACTTCTCCAGTGCACACTTGCACTCTATGGCTTCCCCAGTGCACACCTGCACTCGTCGGGAGGGTGGGGCCCAGAATGCTGGTCCTGACTCTACTATCAGGCCCACACACACCTGAACAATCAGTGTGCAGTTGAGTCTCAAAACCCGGATCCAGGACTGGGGATTTCATCCCACCCGGATCTCTAAGAAATCCCCAAGCTCCGGGTCCCAAAGTGGATTTTAGTAAATCATGAGGAAACTGAAAAGCCAGTTTCCTCCCAAACAAGCAAATACCCTGGAGCCCCTCAACCTGCCTGGTTGAGAATCCTGTATTCATACACTGGTGGGGTACCACACTACCACATACCCTCCCCCTTTGTTTCGATCCGGAGGGAGGAACACCAGCACCCATCATTATGGTTGGGACACCTCTGTGCTGGCTGTCAGCCACGTAGGCCCAACCTTTTTTCCGGGTGCGCTTCCAGGTATGTCCCACCCTGGATCTTAACAAGGTCCTATATTTCCCTATACTCAGCCTTCTCCCTCTTCTTTTGGGGTTCCATAAGCACTGCCTCTCCTGAAATTTTAACAGGGTACCCCTGGTCTTTCTACCAACCCTTCTGCCTCCACGCTTCAGGTTCCCAGGTTTCCCAATACCTTTGGACACCACACTGTCATGTACCTTTAACAAACTATTTGGTTCATCATTGACAGACATATTCAAACCAACATTACACCTCTCAACGTTGCACAGATCACCAATGCCTTTTTTTTCAGCATTTGCTAGGGCAGCGTCTGCAGAGGGCACACATAATGGAGGGCCGCCATTACCCACGGGAACCTCACAGGACGTCACCTCCCCTGGGTTCACCCACTCTGCAGGCAGCTGTCCTACCACTTGACCTGTTCTGATGCCATCTGTATTTTTATCCACCTGAACAGACAAGCTCTTGTCTGATCCACATACCATTTTTACCGCACTTCTTATCCGTTTCCCTGTCTCGGGGACCTTATTAGGTTTGTCACCTAAACCAAACATCGGACTGGGGACCCCAGTCTTTTTAACCACCTTCGGTTGAGCCCCGGTCAGGATTTCTGCTGCTTTCTGGTCCACACTTGGCCCTTCCATCTCATGTGATTCTTCCACTGGTACAGCATACACACCCTTCACCGACAACTGACCAGTACTACCTTCGACCATAGCAGCAGAAATGCCTTCCACCTGGCTGTTAGGTGGTGAAACCTCAGACACTTTTTTTTCACCAAAGCCTCTCCCATATACCTCTTGTACAGGAAGTAACCCATCAGCATACCTAGAGGCGATTTTTAACACTAGTAATACAGTCATAAATAAACCATTTCTGTCTTGTCTTCCTTTGTGCTGTACCACCTGCCACTCAGGGGTCCACCTAATGGTACTCCGCAGTACCAGACTGTCTGACTGTGGTGGAGACACGCCAGTATAGACTGGCTGTACATCCCAAAGTTTAAGCATCTCCTTTAATACTTTTGTTAGAAACCATACCCCTGGCTCCAGACCCAAGTCCTTCCTGGGGACTTTCCTGACACTGGGGATGCAGACAGACTCACTTGCTGAGACGTGAGAGGTTGCAAGGTTTAATGGAACCTTCTCCCAGCTGGAGACAACCACAGCCTGGTGCTCTACCAGAGCGCTGCCAGGTGCTTGACTCATACCCAACTTCTCCGGTTCAGCACCAATGAACTGCTTCACATTACCAGTGACAACGTCACTTTGACACGCCATGTCAGCATAATTTTTGTAGGTTACTGACAAAGTGTCTGCTGTGTGCTCGCCCTTATATGGTCCATATTTCTCACGAGGGTTAACCCCTGCAGCAGCCACCGCGCCCTCAGGTATAAGCTGTTCTGCCGTCCCTCCTGCTGGCACAGCAGAAACTTTGTCCACCTTATTTTTGTGCATGAAAGCCTCATCTATCAGGGACATTAGATTTTTACCCCAACTATCCCAATCCGTTGTAGCTGTGCTCCATTCACTGGCGTTCCTCAGCCCTGATCCATCCGCCCAAGGAGACACATTAGAACAGATGGGTTTAGTTTCAGATTCATCACCCAAATTACAAATCATGGCAGACTTCGGTAACACATGTTTTAGCACCGCAGGTTGCAATACACCACAACCACCACCTTGCTCGGGCGGCGCTTCATAAGCCTCACACACACCTTTGCATTTTTCACAGGTTGTGTTAACCCACCATTTAGCGGCACATTTTTAGTACTAGCAGCTTGCACTAACACATTACCATTACACGGTACAGTTCCACTCTGTCCCACCAGAGTGACATCGCAGTTGTCCATGGCAACCTCCGACTCCAATACATGAAGTTCCCTGGAGATTTCTGGGGACAACTGTGCTGTCTTATCACCAATTGCTACAGGCAATGACCCATTTGTGACAACAGCTTTTGCTCTGGAAGAACCTGGGGTTTTACCAACAGCAGCAAACTTTTCATTAACAGTAATACTTATAGCATTTTTAGTCATCAACACAGGTTCTGTTTGGACTTTAACCCCTGCATTCCCACTGGGTATGAAAAAGTCATTCTCAAGCGCACATTCTGTGGCCCCACTAACTGGGGTCACTCTCACATCATCATGGACAGTCTCGTAGCCAGTGCTTTTATACCTGAAATCAGCAGTTCCAGGCATCATTTCATTAAAGATAGTCTTACCCACCACAGTAGTTGGGGTCTCCATCTTCATTTGAGTACGTTGTCTTAAGAACCAGTCCTCAGCCACACATTTACTGGCCAACTCCCCCTGGTGGCCATGGGATGAAATCACAGCAGGCATCTCCCACTGTTTAGCACCCGGTGCAGACACCACAGAAAACTCCTCCTTGTTGCCAGGGGTGACTGCAAACATATTTGCAAAGGGATCTTGGCCCACAGGTAAAGAGTTCTGTTTAGCAACATTACCTCTAGGTGCACCCCAGAATATAGGGCAAGACAATATTTCGTGCCCCAGCTGGCCACATTCCAGGCATGGTACTGGATGACTTTTCCCTAGTGCGTTTCTCTCCTGATGATTCCTTCCAGGCATAACTTCCACTCTTGTTGCCATGGGAGATCGCAGTCTCCCAGCAGAGCTTTGCTGGCTCTCTCCAACATGCTGTATTGGCTCCTCCGGAAGCCACTTGTCACGACCCATGGGAGGCACACCCCTTGGTCCACAGACAGCCCGACTGGCCTCCTCTGTGTTGCTATGGGCAACCACTCTCTGTCCTGGCCTTTGATCAGCCTCTCTTCTGGCATATAACACAGGCTTCTCAGACCTTTGTTTTGCTAGGTAGCTTTGCACTGGAGCCAGGGACAAAAGGCACTTGGAGACTGCATGCCCCCACTCACTGCACCACAAACAGCGCACTTGGTTCCATGTCTTGTCAGGGTTTCCCACCCTGCATCTGCTGGACCCTGTCTCAAGCTGTGTCACTTTCACACTTTTCACAACAGCTGCTGGTTTAACAGCAGCAGTGTTGCCAGGGACAACAACACCCCTCTCCCAGGCATGGACATTCGGCAGCTCTCTTTTTGTATGGAAGGTTGGCTTGCCTTCCACTTTAGCTTGGTCCAATCCTGCCAGGTGTCGCTTGCATCAATCCACTGCAGATTCAAACGCTGGTGGACTCTCCACACTAGCAGTCATCTGTGTATTCATTGCACCAGGGTTGCTAGGGACAACAGCAGCCCTCTTTTCCCTTGGAAAACTCTGTTTAGGCATGTATGGGGTTCGATCAGGCGGTAACAACCCCTCCAGCCACAGAGCTCTATCTATCATCTCAGCCATCCTTGCTTCTTTTAGGCGTTTTGATCGCCCCATCCTTGCGGTCTTGCACACAGCAACTTGTAACAGTTCTTGGCGGAGAAAAGGAAAAAAAAAAAAAATCTGTTTGTTTCTCCTTTCACACGTACACAACCTGCATGCAACAGTCCATCAAATAAACTTCTGCGCAATGCAGTTTGCCTGGCTGCCACACACAGCTAGCAGCAGTTCACTGCAGAGAAAAAAAAATTGACTTTTTGTTCACAGGTACACCACCTGCAACAAATTGGAGCACTGTCTCTTCAAGGCTAGTTACCTTTCGCTTGCAGGTTCTCCTCACCTGCACACACACAGATTATGCAGTCTCATGCACCAAAAACACAGTTCATATAACAGATGAACTTACTTGATTGTAGGGATCTCAGATTGTGCCAAAATTCTCCACCACTTGTGAAGGACTAGCATCAAGTGTAGAGCTTGAAGGACAACGCCACTCGCTGGTTCTTCTTTTTAAGGGTTGTTTGCCCATTTTTATTAAAAGAAGTTCAAAACAAAATCAAAAGGTTTTCCCTCGCAGGGGTTTCAGTACTCCTTTTCAACAACAAAATGACATTCAGCCTCCTGGCTTATACATACAGCAGTGCTGCTCAGGCCTTCCACTTCAGGCTCTTGTCTGTCTCCTATAGACTATTCCATCTGCAACACCATCCATTTGGATAGCAGCCCCTTGCTGCTCTGACCCTCAGACCTGGGTCTCTGGCTTCCACTGTGCACACAAGCACTCTCTGACTTCTCCAGTGCACACTTGCACTCTATGGCTTCCCCAGTGCACACCTGCACTCGTCGGGAGGGTGGGGCCCAGAATGCTGGTCCTGATTCTACTATCAGGCCCACACACACCTGAACAATCAGTGTGCAGTTGAGTCTCAAAACCCGGATCCAGGACTGGGGATTTCATCCCACCCGGATCTCTAAGAAATCCCCAAGCTCCGGGTCCCAAAGTGGATTTTAGTAAATCATGAGGAAACTGAAAAGCCAGTTTCCTCCCAAACAAGCAAATACCCTGGAGCCCCTCAACCTGCCTGGTTGAGAATCCAGTATTCATACACTGGTGGGGTACCACACTACCACACCTGCTTTAGAAAGTAACTACATGCAGTATCGGGAGTAGAGTTACTTTTTATTTTTTATATTTTTTTTTACATTTTTATTTTTTATTTTTATTTCTTCCCTCTTCTTTTTCTTCTGCAGTCCTTGTCCCTCTATATTCAACTTTGGTTTTTGATATTTAATACTTTAATTTTTCAAGCTTCTTATTTTTCTTTTTGCCCTTTTATGTAGACATGTACAGTTTGTCTTGTTCTGAATTGAAATTTTTGTTATTTGGAGATTTAGATCTATCCGAATTTCTGAATTACAGGAGTAACGAATCCAAAAAAAAAAAAAAAAAAATGTACATTTCGTCCGATATTCAAATCGAATTTTAGAAAAAAAAAATGAAATATAAACATATTGCCGATTTCCTTCAAAGAGTGATGCCGCGTACACACGACTGTTTTTCCCGTCGAGAAAAATGCAATTTTTCCCTTTGGACGAGAAAAACGATCGTCTGTGGGCTTTTTGTCGTTTTTCTTGACGGGAAAAACGGCATTAATCACGACGAGAAAAATTAGAACATGCTCTAATTTTTCTCGTCGTGATTCCCGTCGTTTTTTTCCGCGGCAGTTTTCCCATAGGGAAACACTGCCGCGGAGCCCACACACGGTCGTTTTTTTTTTCGACCAAAAAAAAAAATGTCATTTAAAACGGCCGTGTGTGGGGGGAACAAGCTGTTCCTCGTTTTTCACGTCGATTTTCTCGATGGTGTTTTCACCGTCGAAAAAAACGATTGTGTGTACGCGGCATTATAGTGTTAATGACAAACTTGAAATAGCTCAACCAACCCTATGGTAGCACATATCTATGGAACTTCACTCACCATACAAACATGATTAGCAAAAAAGTTTTATTGGTGTCAAAGATAAAAAAAAAAGACATTAAAAAACATGTTGTGGAAATTTTTATGAAGATGTATTTACTATGTATTGTCACAGTGTCTCCCAGTGTTAGTTCTCCTGCAGCTCGCTCTAAAGAGCGGACTGAGGCAGACTGACGCCGGTTGAGTCCCGTTTTGGTAGTGAACAGCTTCCTGTCAAGCCTCGTACACATGGCCGAGAATCTCGTCGTAAAAAACACGTCGTTTTTTCCGACGAGATCCTTGGACAAGAAACTTGTCCCGGCCGAATGTACACACGCTTATTTCAAAGAACCCGCGGTTCTTTGAATGGAGCGAACGCGGTGACGTAATTGAATACGACGAGCATGCGCTCGTCACATTCGATGCCATCGCCGCCATCTTTGTACACCCTATCCTATGCCTAGGAAGCTACCGCGCATGCGTCAAAGTCATTTCGAGCATGCACGGGCTTCCAGGAGGACAGGTAAGTGTACACACACACAATTTTCTCGTCGAGAAACAGGCTGACGAGAATCTCGACGAGAAAATAGAGAGCAGGTTCTCTATTTTCTCGTCGAGATTCTAGTTGGTTTTCTTGACGAGAAACCATACACACGAACGAATTTCTCGGCAAGAAATCTCTGCCAGCAAGTTTCTTGCTGGTTCTTGCCGAGAAACTCGGTCGTGTGTACGAGGCTTAAGATGTAGAGAAGTGTTTGCAGAGTGGGGATATGTCCACCAGCGAAGGGCCCCTGTGCAATGCACAGAACGATCATCTTGGGGGGGGATGTATTCACTCTGCAATGACATTATCGGTTATGGGTGATGTAAGTTCGTGTCGCCCCTGTGTGTGATCAGCACGTGGGGAGGCTATGGCGTGTCCCTGCAGATAATCTGGTAGAATAATCCGGGTATGCGTTGTTCTCTGAACAATGCAGAATAAGGATTCACACCAACGGTGAAAACGGGAGTCTTTGGGTGCGTTATGGTCGGGGACAGTGTCCATGACTTCAAGGCCAGCCATGTGGTTTCTTTGTCTAGCTGAAGATGATGGCTTACAGGTACAGGGGGCGGGAAATAATACACACTGCCCTTGCCCAGACACGCCCATAAGGCTCCCCTAGTCATTGTTCATTGGTTGAGATTTGTATAACTCCTCCTGATTGCCTGTGCTTGATTGGCTGATTGTGAAACCATCAAGCTCTATTGTTATATAAATAAAGATTGATCCCATTACCAGCAAGTCTGTTGGTGGAGCTAAGGATGTGAGGATGGTGGTCATGTCTGTTTTCTTGGGACGATACGGGAAACAGGGTTGCTCTAAGAGGCATTATACCAAAAGGCTGAAAGGGCGCTTTATTAGCGCAGGAGACATGGAATACGCACAGCGTATAGCGAAACTTCAACGTCACAGTGGACAGTGTCAGTAGGGCAGTGGATGGTGTCAGTAGAGAAGTGGACGTGTCAGTAGAGAAGTGGACAGTGTCAGTAGAGCAGTGGATGGTGTCGGTAGGGCAGTGGATTGTGTCAGTAGGGCAGTGGATGGTGTCAGTAGGGCAGAGGACGGTGTCAGTAGAGCAGTGGATGGTGTCAGTAGAGCAGTGGATGGTGTCAATAGAGCAGTGGATGGTGTCAGTAGGGCAGTGGATGGTGTCAATAGAGCAGTGGATGGTGTCAGTAGGGCAGTGGACGATGTCAGTAGTGCAGTGGACGGTGTCAGTAGGGCAGAGGACGGTGTCAGTAGAGCAGTGGATTGTGTCAGTAGGCCAGTGGATGGTGTCAGTAGAGCAGTGGACGGTGTCAGTAGATTAGTGGATGGTGTCAGTAAAGCAGTGGACGGTGTCAGTAGAGAAGTGGACGTGTCAGTAGAGAAGTGGACGGTGTCAGTAGGGCAGTGGACGGTGTCAGTAGGGCAGTGGACGGTGTCAGTAGGGCAGTGGACGGTGTCAGTAGGGCAGTGGACGATGTCAGTAGTGCAGTGGATAGTGTCAGTAGGGCAGTGGATGGTGTCAGTAGGGCAGTGGATGGTGTCAGTAGAGCAGTGGACGGTGTCAGTAGAGCAGAGGATGGTGTCAGTAGAGCAGTGGACGGTGTCAGTAGAGCAGTGGACGGTGTCAGTAGAGCAGAGGATGGTGTCAGTAGAGCAGTGGACGGTGTCAGTAGAGCAGTGGACGGTGTCAGTAGGGCAGTGGACAATGTCAGTAGTGCAGTGGATGGTGTCAGTAGGGCAGTGGATGGTGTCAGTAGAGCAGTGGATGGTGTCAGTAGGGCAGTGGATGGTGTCAGTAGAGCAAAGATTTGTGTCAGTAGAGCAGTGGACGGTGACAGTAGAGAAGTGGATGGTGTCAGTAGAGCAAAGATTGGTGTCAATAGGGCAGTGGAGGGTGTCAGTAGTTTTTTTTATTTTTTATTATTATTTTTTACAATTTTTTTTATAGGACCCTTGTTGGGGGGCTTTGGTGAAATATCAAGGGTCTAAACAGACCCCTGATGTCTCACTTTTGAGGCAGAGAAAGAAACTGAGGACAGAGATTCCACAGTCCCTTTCTCTGCAGCAAACATAGTTTACCATGCTTCTGTTAATAATTAAGACAGGTCACTGTGCAACAATAAAAATGAAAATTTCCTTTAAATATCGTACCTGGGGGGTCCCCTTAGTCTGCCTGTAAAGTTGCGCATCTGTAGCATGTATAGAACCCGCTGCATCAAAAATGCAATTTCTAAAGAAAAAAAAAACGAGTCAAATCCCATTTAAATTGACTCATTGCTAGAATTGCCGGCACCCGGCTATTTAAAAAAACAAAAAAATAAAAACAAACAGCTTGGGTTGCTCCCCCCAGTCCATAGCAGGCCCTTCGGGTCTGGTATGGATTTTAAGGGGAACTCCATGCCAAAATTGAAAAAAAAACAGGAAGTGAGACCCGTCACACGATTGGTTTAAAGGATAAGCAATCCTATTGGCCGCCTAGAGCAGGAGGAGGGAGGAGACGCACAGTGGAAGCCGCCGTGATCCCGAGAAGGAGGAGATGTGGGGGAAGCCGCGGCAAAGAGAAAGCGCTGCCAACGACCTAGATGGGGAAAGTGTGAGGTTGTTGACCGATCGACCAGGGGGGGTGTGTGTCCCTTGATGTAAATCCTTTGTCAATTACATCGCCCGCCGGATTCGAAAAATAAAAATAAAAACGCTCCGCCTCCTGGGAGACATCTTGCTGAATGCCTTCTCTGTACTTTGGCATTTCTTATATAGGCAAGGGGCGGGGCCACACAAATACGTCTCCTGGTGGCACCACCCCTTCTGACATCACAGAAGGTGACGTAGCTAGGTGGCCCCACCTCTTGCCTATATAAGAAATGTCAAAGCACAAGCGGGCATACAGCAGGAGGCCTCCCAGGAGGCGGAGCATTTATTTTTTTCTATTTTTTGGGTCGGCGGGCAACGTGATTGACAATGGATTTACATGGAGGGACACTATTTTAAAATTTTGTAATAAAGGATTCGTCAAAAACTGTCTTGTGTGGTTATTCCTATTATACACTTTTTTGATGAATGGGTAGGGGTACAATGTACCCGATACCCATTCACATAGGGTGGGGGTGGGATCTGGGGGACCCTTTGTTAAAGGGGGCTTCCAGATTCCGATAAGCCCCCTGCCCGCAGACCCCGACAACCGCAGCCCAGGGTTGTCAGGAATAGGCCCTTGTCCCCATCAACAGCTGCAGCTGCTGACTTTTATTATATGGACACTTACCTGTCCTGGGAGCCCACGATGTTGGCACCCCAGCCGATCTTCGAATTGGCTGTCTGGTGCAGCCGCCGCCACAGCCGGTTCCCTACTGCACATGCGCAAAGCACTGCGCTTACTAATTGGCCCAGCGGCAGAGGAAAGAGGAGGGGGCCGCACTTCGCCGCAGCACCTTCTCCGAAAGTGAGGAATTCCCCCCTATCCCTGGCACTGTAGGGGGGGAGGAGACGAATAAGCGGAAGTCCTACTTTTGGGTGGAAAGCCACTTTAAACTAAAACCTGCAATGATAGCACAGCTGTACATGTCCCGTCTTATGGTGTCTCACCTCAGCAAACTCTCCAAGCTCCTTCTGCATAAGTTCCTTCATTTCCTTCCCGCTCAGTGTGTTCGGGTTACCGCCCTTAGACGCGTACTCCTTGAAGACTCCATGAATTTCCTTCATGGCGGTTACCAGTTTTGACATCTTTGGATTGGTGAGGTCAGAGGTCGGTGGACCAAGTGGAAAGGCCGGTTGGGTGTACCACCAAAAACCTGAAGTTGGAAGACGTCCTAATTGTGGTGGATTACCTGGAAATGATAGAGCGAAATATATATTTTATTCAGATGGAGAAGTACGAACATCCCAACGAGAGGGCACGTTGGTTGATGACATACGCTGATGAATCAGGAAAACAATGAGGAGACATGATTGTGTTCCCAGTCATGGTGGCTTGCATCCCAGGACTGGTGCCTTCTCTATTGCACTTAGCAACCTCCAGGTTTCACCTGAAGTGTTGTGTCCACATTACATGATGCGTCCCATGACATGACTGCATCCTCTTTTTGAACTCTAGTGGGGCGTTGTGTCACCGCTTGAGTTCATGTTCTTCCTGAACTTTTGTGCCTACAGCTCCACTAAGGTACTGAGATGTTCCTCTATAAAACCCTTGTACCGCCACTGCCTGCTGCAACATCCACTCATCTCTGCTGCAGGAACCCTTACACCTTCACTTACCTTTGCAACATCCACTAGTATATGCAGCAGCCACTCTTGCACCCAGTGGCGGCTGGTGCTCAAAATTTTTGGGGGGGGCGCAAACAAACTGAAAAAAAACATCCATTGCCGCCACTGTGCCCATTAAACGCAGCCACTGTGCCCAAACGCCACCAGTTTGTCCCCTCAAATGCAGCCAGTTTGTCCCCAAATGCAGCCAGTTTGTTCCCATATACAGCCAGTGTGTCCCCATATACTGCCAGTTTGTTCCTATATAGAGCCAGTGTGTCCCCATATACAGCCAGTTTGTTCCCATATACAGCCAGTGTGTCCCCAAATACAGCCAGTTTGTTTCCATATACAGCCAGTGTGTCCCCCATATGCAGCCAGTGTGTCCCATAATACAGCCAGTTTGTTCCCATATACAGCCAGTGTGTCCCCAAATACAGCCAGTTTGTTTCCATATACAGCCAGTGTGTCCCCCATATACAGCCAGTTTGTCCCCCATATGCAGCCAGTTTGTCCCATAATACAGCCAGTTTGTCCCCAAATACAGCCAGTTTGTTTCCATATACAGCCAGTGTGTCTCCATATACAGCCAGTGTGTCTCCATATACAGCCAGTTTGTCCCCATATACAGCCAGTTTGTTTCCATATACAGCCAGTGTGTCCCCATATACAGCCAGTGTGTCCCCATATACAGCCAGTGTGTCCCCATATACAGCCAGTGTGTCCCCATATACAGCCAGTTTGTTTCCATATACAGCCAGTGTGTCTCCATATACAGCCAGTTCGTCCCCATATACAGCCAGTTTGTTTCCATATACAGCCAGTTTGTTTCCATATACAGCCAGTGTGTCCCCATATACAGCCAGTGTATCCCCATATGCAGCCAGTGTGTCCCCATATGCAGCCAGTGTGTCCCCATATGCAGCCAGTGTGTCCCCATATACAGCCAGTGTGTCCCCATATACAGCCAGTGTGTCCCCATATACAGCCAGTGTGTCCCCCATATACAGCCAGTTTGTTCCCATATACAGCCAGTGTGTCCCCATATGCAGCCAGTGTGTCCCCATATGCAGCCAGTGTGTCCCCATATGCAGCCAGTTTGTTCCCATATGCAGCCAGTTTGTTCCCATATGCAGCCAGTGTGTCCCCATATACAGCCAGTGTGTCCCCATATGCAGCCAGTTTGTTCCCATATGCAACCAGTGTGTCCCCATATGCAGCCAGTGTGTCCCCATATGCAGCCAGTTTGTTCCCATATGCAGCCAGTTTGTTCCCATATGCAGCCAGTGTGTCCCCATATACAGCCAGTGTGTCCCCCATATACAACCAGTTTGTTCCCATATGCAGCCAGTGTGTCCCCAATATACAGCCAGTGTGTTCCCAATACAGTACTACCTATAGCTTTAGCAATCGCCTCTCCTCTTATATTGCACAAAGTAGTGTGCATTCTGATTGTCCAGATACTACCCCGACCAAAAAAAGTTTAACAATCATACCTCCTGCTCTTTACACAACACTGTGCCGGAAGCTACATGTTTTATAACATGTTAAAAGCCGCGCCTGTAAGACAGTCTTCTTACCTGCTTGCTTGCAGCTCCGCTCGGGCCATGCAAAGAACGGAGCTGCCGACGTGACGTCACTTCTGGTTTTCGTCTATTCCACGAAACCGGAAGTATAAGCTGTGAAAGTTAAAAACAATGCTCCTGCCCGGCGCCCATAGTGATTCTACGGGCGGAAGCTAATTGGCGCTCTGCATTGCGCCAAAAGGCGGGTTAAAAGCTCGCAAATGAAGCGCCATGTCTGCAATCTCGTGATTGCATTGACGTGGCGCTTCCCATAGGCCACTGGTGTCCGGCGCTCAAGTGCAGTAACTTAAAGGACATTTTTTTTGGAATTTTTTTTTTCTTAAAGGGGCCATAAAAAAAACAACCTTTTTTTCTTTTTTTTTTTTACTACAGGGGGGGGGGGCGGCGCCCGGGCGCCCCCTATGGACGGGCCGCCACTGCTTGCACCTCTGCTATACTTAAGCTATAGCCTCAGTCTCACCACATTTCTGATGCCCCCCTTTAGCATTTACTGCCTATGAGGTATCTCCACTACATCCACAAACTCCTGTGCACCTTGGCTTCCCCTGCAGCCTCCATAGACTTGGTCTCTGCTTCACCCCAGCTGCATCCAGTCTTTGCACCACCACCTCTGCACCCGCAGTCTCAGATACATCCACAGTCTGAACTGGGGGGGCTGCGCCCATTAGGGTGACCACATGTCCCGGATTGCCCGGGACAGTCCCGCAATTTTGCAGGTCTGTCCTGGGCACCTTCATTCCAGGACAATACAGTGTCCCGGAATGAAACTGATACAGCCACCCCCCTGGGCCAATCTGATGCCCCCAAAAAAGGCCACCACATCACCGCTTTACTCACTGACAGTACTTGTCCTGGCCGGGAATGCCTGGAGGAGCACAATCCCCGCCCCCTGCTTGTGATTGGAGAAATCATAAATCCCGCCTCTTGTGTCCAATCACTGTACTGTGATTCGTTACAGCACAAGCTGATTTTTGGGAAGGGGGGTGTCCCTGAATGGTAGTTTGGAAATGTGGTCACCCTAGCGCCCAGTGCCAGGACATGGTCATTAAAAGTGCAAATTTTATTGTGTGATTTGTCCCTCTTATAAAGCCACTCCAATGAGGTTTGTGGTACAGAGTATGGTTCTTGTTATGTGACAGATCACTGTGCTGCCAACCCCCACCCTTGTCCCTGGCCTCGTCTTCCCTCCCTGCACCTCTTGTTCTGGATATTACAGGTAGAGAAGGAAGATCAGAGAAATGTTCCCTGTCTATCAGATTCATTGTGACCAGGGTCGGGTCCACCCAGATACAGGAGAGGCCCCTGCCTTGGGCATTGTGGTGGGGAGGGCACAGTTGGGGAGGGAGTCTCTTTTGTCTCTGTTCCCTCCCTGGCTGTTTCATGCTGATCTCCCCCCTATGTAATCAATGGGGCTCTGCTGTCTGTGTAATGGCTCTCCCAATATAATCAGCACACCTCCCAACAGTCCCGGATTGGGCAGAGACTTTCCCGCATTTACACCTCTGTCCCGTTGTCCCGCTGTACAGGGGCTTCGTCCCGCATAATTCTGTTACTTCTATCTCAACTTCTGGCTAAATAGGACCTGCAGCAGTGTGAACATACACGTTCATCCAGGGATTGACGAGCAAGCCAGCTGGATGTGCACTGTGCAGCCCTGTTGAGAGACTTCACTTGCCAATCTCAAGCTGTGAAGTCGGGTATGGGCGGGACTGCTACCCAGACCCGCCCCTCTGTCAAATAACCAGTGCACCGAAAGAGAAAAGGAAGCTGTGTCTGCAGTGGATAGAAGAGCCAGCTACAGAAAGGAGCTGCTTTTACAAAGGTAAACAAGTGGAAGATGGTGGAGTTTTGGGGAGGGGGAAGGGGCGATGAGGGCAGAGGAGAGAGGGGTGTGTGTGTGTGTGTGTTTGTGTGTGGGGGGGGGTGCAGAGGTTATATCTGAGGAGAGGGGCAATATTGCGATGTAGATGGATGACTGCACTTTGTACCTAGCGCTTTTGAACCCTGCACTCTGTACATAACCCACTCCAGAACCATACACTATGACCAGCACTCTCCTGCACTCTGTACATAATGCACTCCAGAACCTATCACCTTGTGCATAACATACTCCAGAACCCTGAACTCTGTACGTAACTCCAGAGCCCTGCACCTGTTGTGGAAATTTTATTATATAAGATTTATGTGGACATTTTATTCTAGGATGTGCGTTTTATAGATTGTCATCTGTCTCCCTGTGTCTGATGTTTAATCGAGGAGCGCTCTAGCAGAGCGCACTTGGGTTGAATCGAGACCAGCGGTAAAAACGGTCAGTATGAAAACCTTCTTATGGGATTGAAACGTGTTCTCTGCGTGTGTGGGCGTTTGTTGGTTTGTAGATATCAAGCGCAATGCGCTGGACTGCATGCTTTCCAATGGCTATACACTTTAGAGAAGCGAAGTCTGCATAATGAGAGAAACCTATTAATTCTCTCTTGCGGACTTCGTTATCCGCTTTATGGATACATATCTGTATTTATAAGAGGACATTGATATCTGCCTTGTCGGTGTACTTGTACCGTATATTGACAACAGCAGTAGCAATGTCCCCGCAGATTGTCCCAAAACTATAAGAACAAGTAGAATGATCTCACTAGATACTGTTTACTTTGAACAGTATTGTGTGGGCTCCATGCTGATTAAGATGGGGGGTGTGCACTTCCTCCCCTTTCCCTCCTGTGAGTGCCCTCCCCTTTACTGTTTGTCATTTCCTGTGATGTCATTTTGTATTAAGGGAAGTGATTGGCTGTTGGGGCCATCACTTCCTGTTTTGTTATCCTTTTGTTTCCAATGAATAAAAGAATCCGGGTGGCTGAGCTCTGCCCAGACGCTTGAGACTCCAGCTTGAAGCAGCATCGTTTCTGATTCTACCTGGTGCCATTGAAGTACTTCATATTCCTTGTACCAAAGAGCTTGATACAAACGTGCTTTTAAGCACGAAGGAATTGTTTTGTGCTTTGTGTGCATTTAGACGCTGGAAGTCCACATTTAGGTGCGGTGTGGATTTGCGTACAAAGCCCAAGGGAATTCTTCCACGACATTTCGGCGAGCCAGCTTGGAGCCAACGTAGTTCCAGCACAGCGATCCGAGAGGAGAGATTGGGTCCTCGGTTCTGGGACAGGAAAAGGCCAGCAAAGTTTGGTAAGACAGACTCCATTTCAACTTTTGAAATTTTTGTTGTTCTAGAACCGGAATCTGGTCTCTCTGCTCGCTGTTGCAGGTAACTCCGCTTAGCAAAAGAACAAATTTTTGCGGTTTCACTCTTTGTGTACAAGGACGGGGATTTGTATTTGTACTGGGAGGGATAGCTGTATTGGCTTGGGATAGAAGTCTATATTACTGTCCTCTGTGTAGACCCCATAGTCAATACAGCCTAGAGGGTCTTTGTATGGGGTTTATGTTAAATGTAAAACCATTTCCTGTTGTACAACGTGACGGTATGCATGGAGTGTGTTAGTTGATGTTTTAAATGTGCGGCAGAGATTGAATGACATAGCATTGTGTGTCTGAGTTATTTCATAGTGCTGGTCACCATGTGAAATAACTTTTGTAAAGTGTGTAGCTATTATAGTTCGTCTAACGTTTAGTATGAGTTAAGTAGCACAGTCTGTTTTGTGTTAAAACAGTGATTTTTGTTTGTAAGAGGCACGGTTTGGTCTTGTTTTGAAGACACCATTTTGTTTTCCTTTGTGTTTGTTCAGCCATGTGGCCTGAGGACACCATCTTGTTTTGAAGACACCATTTTGTTTTCCTTTGTGTTTGTTCAGCCATGTGGTCTGAGTCACCATTTTTGTTTTTCTTTGTATGAATCCAATCTTCAGGTTTGGTTATTTTTGCATATTTTTTGTAAAACGATTGTGTTTTCTTTTGGTTTTAATTTCAGTTTAAAGTGAAAATTTTGCTTTACACTGAATTTCAATAGATAGTAAAACTAACTTTAACTGAGTTTTTGTACTCTTAACGGGGTGTGTGTTTTCATTTTTTTATTTTAATTTTTAATTGTTTGGGCATTTTCTTTGAGTTTCTCAGAAGGCAATTCATGCCCCTCCCCCATTGTTTTTGGTTTTAGAGCTGCATCTTTTATTGTATAGCTTGCGGTAGGAAAGAAAGGCTTTGGTTTTAAAACTCGCTTTATATTCACTTTTATTGTTAGTTGAGTTACTTTTGCGCAGCAAGTAGTAAATTTTTTGTTCACGCTCAGACTGTTTATTAGTTTGATCGTGTAACTACTGAGACATCGTACAACTGCTGAAATAGACAACAGAAAGCTATCCCCATTTAATTTTTTTATTTTATTTTTGTGATTATTTAGAGAAGCCACATTGCTCTGTAGCGAAAATAAACGGAAGTGTGCTGTGCAGTTTAATCTGACGACGCAGTGTACAGTCGTACAGAGGTATGTATGCATACACTGTAAGGGGTAGAGACATAATTCGGGGGGTGGTCTGTGGTTGTTGACTAATCATTGGGCATAGTTATTACGAGTATTGCGGTGTAAAAGAGTAGTACTCTGTAGTTCTGTGCCAAAAGTGTTGGGGCAACAAGCCATAGAGTTAATAACACCTCGGTTAGGTTTTCTAGTTGGGGGACTGGACCAGATATAGTGGTTGCAGTTCGTCAATCCACCGTAGAAGAAGGCACCTGACGGTGCTCTCCTAAATAGGTGCAGGGGTTTTTCCTGGACGCAGGAATAAGACTATAAGCCGATTCGAATCGCCATGGGCAATTTGAAGTCCATGCAAGGGAAGGAATGTGAGGCTTCCCAGAGTCAGACGGCTGCACAGTACATGAAATCTAGCTTTGGGGCAAAGGTCATGAAACCTCTAAAGGAATGGCATAGTTGGTCCAAGGATACTACTTGGGCTATTCCTCTAGAGGGGACATTTGATGCCTGGAGGTGGGAGAAATTCATAACTGAGTTTAAACCCAGGCTCTGGGCAGCAAAAACCTTAGATGTAGCTGAGCTGTGGCTTCAGAAGTCTATTATGGTAAGCAGGCAGGGTATACAGAAGGCAGTTTCAGTCCGGAAGAACCGCATTATGTACACCTGGCCTGAGGGGATAGCAGTGACTGGTGATCCAATGCTGGAAGCGGAAGAGGCTCTTTCTGGGCTAACTCTGCTGAGGCAGGCTGGATTCACCAACACTAGATCTGTTGTAGTTTCCTCTGATGCTTCTGCCATCACCAATCTAACCAACCCTACTCTGCACTCTCCAACTAACATCTCTCTCTCTCCCACGTCTCCATCTAACCATGTCACCTCTGACGCTAAGCCTCAAGCTAACCCTCTCTATCAGTCGCCTTTCCCCATATCTGGGGCATTTTCTCCGCCGATTGCGGCTGATTATGAATCATTTTCAACTGGTGATCTACAGATGCTATGTGAGTCTAAGGGAATTGAGACCAGACTAAGGAACCGTGGGGATTGCATAACTGCGCTGAGAGCTTTTGACTCAGTCATACCTACCATCTACCCTTCATTGGTTGGCTTCCAGACAGGGAACGTTGTGGGCAAGGTAGCACACATTAGCCAACCAATGAAGCCACAACCTCCAAAGTACACACCTAGCCCCACTTATGTCACTGAACCTGGTACTTACCCAGTCCGGGTGCAACAATATGAGGGTGTTCCAAATACCAACGGTGAAAGGACTTTGGGGGAAAGGGTGGTATGGCATGTCCCTTTTGCTTCCTCAGAAATCAGGACCATACTGGCCGAACTGCCTGACTATAGAACAAATCCACGAGGGTTCGCGAGAATGTTTTGTCAAAATCAATTTAGCTACGGCATGAGTGGAACAGATTGTGCCCAGGTTCTGAGGGCGAAAGTAGGAGAAGAACTGGCAGGGGTTATAATCTCCCGTTGCGGCATTGTCACCCACGAACAAGCCACTTCTGGAGGTAAGCAATTCTGTGTAGCCCTGCTAGCCAAACTTCCAGAGTTGTATGGTGCATCTTCTACCACAGATGTGATGAAACTCAGTCAAAACCCAGGCGAGGAATGTGCTTGTTTCTGGCGTCGCCTGAAACAAGCTGCATTGGATGCAGATCTGGAGGTTGGTCCGGATGTGCCAACCGACGGAGGTAAGTTATCCGCCATTCACCTTTTGCTAAGAGCCAAATTTTTAGAAGGCATCCATATGAAAATTCGAGACCGGCTATTATTAGCCAGACCCGAATTTAATGAAATGACAATACCTGCCATTCTATCCACTCTCTCCGCTATAGAGAGAGAGATGGATAGGAAGAAACAGGACAAAGCATCCAAAATCCTTGTGTCTCAAGCCCCTTCTGCAGGACAAACGGGCCAGGATGGTGGGAAAAAGACACAACGCTGGAAAGCCCGAACTTGTTACATCTGTGGAAAGGAAGGACATCTAAGGCGCGACTGCCCTAACAGACCCAAGGGTAAGTGGCAGTTCATCCCAGACGATCCGGTACCAGGCTCACGCGATCCAACAACTTCAGTTGTAGCGATGGCCAGCCACGACTATGATTCTTCATAGGACGTTGGCAAAGCGGTGTCAGGACATATCAACCTGTTTATCGAGGAATTAAAATATCCCCTCCCTTGCCTCATTGACACCGGTGCCGTTCGAACTGTTCTGAGATCCAAAGATCTCAGAGGCAAGGTTCCCCTTTCTGGGGAGACTATACCCACTGTGGGTCTAACAGGTCAGACAGTGTCTCTACATACCACCAAACCACTCCATTGTAGGTTGGGCCAACACACAGAAGCCATTAAGTCGGTACTGGTATCGGATGATGTTCCCATCAACCTATTGGGAGCTGATATTTTATCTGAGATACAAGCGGTCATTGAGTACACTCCAACAGGTGTTTTGGTTAGCAGTGCATTGACAGATGAGCGCCTATGTGCAATGGTGGCTCTACCGTATATGATAGAACCTGGTTGTTTTCTGGGGTTGGATGTGCTAGCAGAAGTGGATCCCAAACTTTGGGCGTTTGATAAGTATGATGTGGGTCTTCTGCCGGTCCCGCCAACCACAGTAAACATCAGACCAGGGAGTATTTTGCCCCAATTACCACAATACCCTTTGAGTGTGGCTCAGATGGATAGCCTTAAAATCCAAATAGACCGGTACCTGCTGATAAAAGTTCTTACGCCAACCAAATCCCCCTGTAACACCCCTTTGTTTCCAGTGGCTAAAAAGTCTGTCAAGGGTCAGGAAACAACTTTCCGTTTAGTACATGATTTAAGGGCTATCAATAAAACCATTATCAGCGATGCCCCTTTGGTACCCAACCCACACACCTTGTTGGCCTCTATACCACCTAACGCAATTTTCTTCAGTGTTATTGATCTGACTAATGCATTTTTTTCGGTACCACTGGACGCCCAGTGCCAGTACCTTTTTGCTTTTTCATTCCAGGGTCGACAACTGACTTGGACACGTCTCGTTCAGGGGTCTGTGACTAGTCCCTCGGAGTACAGTTGCAAACTTAAAATAGTGTTGGATCAATGGACCCCAACGAATCCAGAGGTGGTGCTGATCCAGTATGTTGATGACTTGCTGCTTTGTTGCCCTGCAAGGGATGTCTGTTATCAGCATACTGTCTCATTGCTTAACCATCTGGCGTCCACGGGGAATAAAGCTAGCAAGGAGAAATTGCAGTTTTGTAGGGAGAAGGTCACCTTTTTAGGACATTGTATATCTCAGGGTACTCGACACCTGACAACCCAGAGAATTCAGACACTGAAAGACTTCCCGAAACCCCGAAACGCACGACAAACGAGAGCCATTCTCGGTCTTATCAACTACTGTAGAGACTGGGTCCCGAACATCTCTTCGACTTTAGGACCCCTTTACGAAATCCTATCCCAAACTCCCTTTCAACTGACTGATGATAACTGGTCAACCCTACAGGACTTGATCCAAGAACTCTCCAAAGCACCTGCTTTAGGTTTGCCCAACTATGACCTCCCCTTCTACCTTTTCTGCTATGAAAGCAAAGGCCACGCCACTGGAGTACTGACCCAACTACATGGGTCCAGGTACCGACCCATCATGTATCTATCAACTGCCCTAGATCCAGTCATTCGAGGTTCACCAGGTTGTGTACGAGCCGTAGCCGCCTGCGCTGTATTGTTACAGAAGGTAGGTGACATAGTCTTGGACTCCCCACTGACCCTCTATACTCCCCATTCAGTGCAGGAAATCCTAAATCAAGTTCAGACAAAACACCTCTCTGCTGCCAGATTGACTAAGTACGAAGTGGCTCTCCTAACCCCTACTAACCTGACTTTAAGACGATGCACCATTTTAAACCCAGCCTCTCTTCTTCCTACTGAGGAGGAAGAGAAGGGGGGAGATAATGGTGTTAAAAATGATACTCAAACCTTCCAGACTAACAATACCAACCTCTCTACCTCTAACCAACTTGTTAATTTAGAAGGACAACATGCTGATGATCACCACGACTGTGTTTCTCTGATGGAACTCGAGTTAACAACCATCAGCCCGGTGAAGGAGACCCCCATCCCAAACGCTAAAAACCTTTTTGTCGATGGTTCCAGGTATTACACCCCAGATGGTAAGCCAGATGGTAAGCCACACACAGGTTATGCAGTGACTACAGTCAGTGAAATTGTGGAAAGGGGTTCATTGAGTTCCAACATGTCTGCACAGGAAGCTGAGCTGTGGGCACTGGCAAGAGCCTGTGAGACCCAAGAGGGTCAAAGGATCAATATCTACACGGATTCTAGGTATGCTTTTGGGATAGCCCATGATTTTGGTCCTATCTGGAAAGCAAGAGGCTTTCTGACTAGTTCAGGGAAGCCTGTGAAACATGCGCAGTTAATCAACAGATTATTCGTTGCTTTCAACCTGCCGCGTGAGATAGCCATTCTAAAAGTTAAGGCCCACACGACTGATAGGACTTTGGAGGGCGATGGCAATGCCTTGGCAGATAGAGCTGCCAAAGAAGGTGCTCTGCACCCTCCTGTGAAAACCCTGATGCTAGCCATCCCCTCTGATGTGTCTCTGGAAGAGTTTAAGAGACTACAGTCACAAGCGGAATTACATGAAAAGAGGAGATGGACAGCACTAGGGGCCATGAGAGGTCCAGATGACATCTGGGGTCTTGGTAAAAAATGGTGTCTGCCAAGATCGCTTTTTCCAATGATGGCCCATTCGGCTCATTATCCAGGGCATCAGTCAAAGATGGTTATGTGTGCGCAGGTGGATGAGCATTGGATCGCCCCTGGATTTACTACTGCAGCTGCTAATTTTGCAGCAGCCTGCCTGGTTTGCGCATTGCACAATCCAGGTAGGACGGTACCAGTACCCAAACGACATTCCCCCCGACCAGAATATCCATTTCAGCGCATCCAGATAGACTACATTACATTGCCAAGGAGTGGGCCATACGAACACGTCTTAGTCTGTGTAGATATGTTTTCAGGTTGGCCAGAGGCATGGCCGGTTCAGAAAGCAAACGCCACAACCACAGCCAAAAAGATCCTGTCCGAAATAGTGTGTCGCTGGGGCCTACCTGAAACGATCGAGTCGGATCGAGGCTCCCACTTCACTGGTCAAATATTTGCAGAAGTGTGTAAAGCCCTCCATATCAATCAGGGATTACACACTCCTTATCACCCCCAAAGTAGTGGTAAGGTTGAAAGGTTAAACGGAACCCTTAAAAACAAAATCTCCAAAATAATAGCTGATACTGGGAAACCTTGGCCTGAATGTCTCCCCATAGCTCTCCACTCCATCAGAAATGCACCTAGACGACCTCACGGGTTATCTCCATATGAGGTTTTGTTCGGATGTCAACCAAAAACAGGGTTGTACTTTCCCCAGCAGCTGTCGTCTTTACATTCTCAGCTGACGGGGTATGTGCAGTCACTGCAACGTGAGCTAAAAAAAATCCACCACAGGGTTCATGAGTCCCTTCCAGACCCTGACTCAATAACCGGTTTACATTCTATCCAACCAGGTGACTGGGTCGTTGTAAAGAAATACCAGAGGACGGGACTAGAATCGAGATACGTCGGACCATTCCAGGTTCAGCTGACCACGCCGACCTCACTAAAGCTTGAAGAACGGGACAACTGGATCCACGCCAGCCACTGCAAGAAGCTGCTCAACTACATCAAAGAATGAGGAGTATCTTCTTTATTTATAGTTTTAGTTTAGTGTATTTTAGCAAGGGTAATGATGAAAAGCATCCCAATTTATTGTTTAAAATGCATCTCCAGCTGGCAAAAATGGCGAACAGGACCAACTGCTGGGTATGCTCCAAACCTCCACCAAGCCTTGATGCCCCGGCAATGGCAGCAGTACATGCGATATATGATGTCCGTATCGGTATGAGGAAACTAAAGACTCCAAACAGACACTTGTCAATAGAACTTAATGATACATTCCTAGAGGGTAAAATTAGTTATAGTTTTAACATTAGCTCTGGCTTTTGCCCCTCCCTCACAAAACCAGTATGGGTATCGGGACAACTAGGTAGCCCACAAGTGTGCTTCAACTTTAGTTTCGGTAGAGGGGATAACTTTGTTGGGTCCACCACCTGTAAAGAAGGTATAACAGTTAATCTAACCAACGAAACCCCCGTCTTCTTTAATAACACTAATAGACCAGATTACATCTGTTGGAAGGAAGGGTGTGACGTTCAGACCGAGGGAGCAATCCCCCAGTCTATCCTGTCTCTAGACACAGATCCTAAGAGATCATTTTGCAAAGCACCGAACATTGCCATTAAGCACAATATTGCACTGTAGGAGGGAGCTCTTCTAAACAGATGCCATTTGATGGAAGTAGATACCACTAGATAGGAGGAGATGAGCGGTTAATGTGAACAGCAGCAGCGCCGTCAATTCATTAATACACTGTGCTGTTCCCTTCCACACGCACAGTGCATGCATTTTTTTTTTTTTGGTAAAAGGGGTGGGACTTTTTTCTTGCAGCAGATTGTGGTTTGCGTGTAATAGACTTCAATGATAATCGCACTAAAATTGCAAGAATTGCGTTTTTGATGGGGTTTTTTCATTTTGGATGACCGTAAAAGTTACCAGAAAAAAGACTGAGTTCTCATGGGGTTCAGAGCAGCGGACTGCATTCCTGGCTGCTAAAGAAGCTATTTTGCAGCATCAGGGATTGGGACCCGTGAGACAAGGAGTACCATTTCAGCTGGATGTAGTGGAGCAGAATGGTACCATATCTTGGAGTCTGTGGCAGCCAAATGAAAAGAAAGAACTGAGAGCAATACCTATTGGATTTTGGTCCAATCTATTCAACAAGCCTACAGGGCGAAGGGCTTGGCTCCTCCAGAGGCGGTGATGGCTCATTCCGCCAGAGGCATGGCAGCCTCATGGGCAGCAGCTCGATACATTTTTATTTTATTTTCAATTTTCAATTTAATTTTCAAATTAATCAATTTAAACTTTTTTTATATTGTTTTTTATTGTCTTATATAATTGTGGATTGACATATGAGTTTTGATTGAACATTAGGGAAGGATTGAACTGGATTGGATATCCTTAATTGTGGCGGACTTGTATAAATTAGGAAGCGACGTATCCAATCACATGACCACTGATGTAGAGATAGCTGATGCATCCAGCCCCCTAAGGGCAACTCTTGACTCATCGTCCTGTTGTGTTCCTGTAATATACAAACAAAACAACCTGCCATTCTGACTGACTAAACATACTCTGTACTTGTGCCTCTCTCTTCCTGCAAGGAGCAAAAGTTAATGCAGGTGTAGCGGGGTCTCCTTTAAGACTCTCAGGACTACCTTACCCAGAACCCCATTCAGCACCCAGAGTGCAATGTTTCCACCCCAGAGACTCATGGGTGGGGTTATATAAGGAGGGGGCGAGGCTGCGCTCGGCCTCTTTTGGGACACGAGACTTCAGTGGAGAGATCTTCCTGTGCGGATCCGCTGTGGTGCAAAGCCTGAAGCCTGGGGCCTTGCGCTGCTACCCAAAAGAGCCTTCCACCCTCATTGCGAGCCTGGGGGCACCTGACTCGGTCATCCTCAACCGCTGCTGAGCAGGAGACCCGACCGCTGCAGACGCTGTGTGTGAAGACACAGCAGGTGGAAGTTCCCGGACTGGGATCGCGTCCGGAGGGGTGAGCGAGCACCTGCTCAATCCATATACTGTACACTATTGTTAGGCCTACAGACTGCCGTGGCCCACCAGTTCATATTTAAGTCCCCACTGGAGATCCATAGCAGAACTGAGTCAAACGGATCTCTAGTGGAGTGTTCCGTGTTGGTACTTTTACCCTTTTGGATTACAAATGTGTTCCTGAAATGTGCACCACCGTTTAAAGACTTGCATGCGAAGAATTCATCCCCTAGAGACTGAGTTATAGGGTCAGGCCTGGCCAGCCAGATAGTTTATTTAGTTGCTGCGCCATAGGGCGCATAGTGGAGTACTGTTACACATGGCGCGTGTGCGCCATATCTTACTGGTTGTGGTGTGTCCCTTGCTGCAGGGCTCTGCAGATATATTCATGTGATTTGTTGCCACTGTTGATTTTTTTTGCCAGTAGGAAGTAAACTCGTTATTCTTCTATCATTGCATTGGTGTCTGAATTTAACCATAGAGCATAAGATATATATATATATTACCCTAGACTAACTGTGCCAGAGTGGGTCGAGTAAATTGCCGGGGGGTTGGCGGAGCTGTCTTCAGGGCCCAAACTAAATCTGCGGCCCTCTTAGCTGAAGGTATCGCTACACGTGGGGGTTCTCGTCCGGGATCCTAATACAGCAGGTGAACGCCAGAAGTGCCGGCATGGATCCCATGGACCCGCAAGCAGTAGAAGCGTGGTGCAAAGCCTCTAGGACAGAGCCAAACCAGTCGATAGTCATCAGCCTCCCAGGGGAGGAATGGTCGACTGAGACGGTAGAGGAGTTAATGAAATCAGTGTCCCCAGATCACACACCGTGGGTGACGGAGATAAAGTCAGACCCAGACATCTCATATTAGTATGCACTAGTGGAGTACTGGGACGGGATGCCAGAGGCTTGCAAGCGCAAGTGTGTGCGGACGCCAGACAACAGAACCTATAGGTTGGCGCACGCAGTAACTGTAAAGAAGGAACCATCACCAATGGGATCACCGCAGGCTGCAGCCCGTACCCCACCTGAAAGAGGAGACAGGGCGACGCCCCCGGTGGCACCTGCACCTGCCACTGCTATATCACCAGAATTGATAAAGGCAATAGGGGATCTCCTAATCAAATGTCAGAAGACAAGCATGGTGCATGTAGAGACTAGCTACCGGAGACTGAAGACATTCTCAGGGAAGCTCCCTGTCCCTGCAGGGGAAGAAGATTTTGATACCTGGGTGGAGCAGGCATTACAAGCAGTGGAGGCATGAGAGGTGCCTGAAGCGCAGAAGAGGCAACGAGTGATAGAAAGCCTTAAAGGCGCAGCAGCAGAAGCGGTGAAAAGTTTCCGGTTTGGAAATACAGACTGCACGGCTCAAGACTGTCTAGCTATGCTACAGGAAGAGTTTGGTCAGTTAGAAAAGGTGACAGAGATGGTCTACCAATTTGAACATACTTTCCAACAGCCGAATGAAAAGCTTTCAGAGTATGTCAGAAGACTGAACAGGTTGCTGTGCAAGATTGTCTTGAAGAAGGGAATGAAGCCCCAAGATACAGATGTGGCAAGAATGAAGCAAGTCTTAAAGGGAGCGTTGCGCTTGGATCCAGTCTGGTTGCACCTGAAAACCTCGGGAGGAGGAACGTCACTGACTTACTCTGACTTGATAAAAAATCATCAGAGATGAGGCACTGCAGAGGGATCAGGCAATGATAAAGACAAGTCATGCCCCTACACCAGTGATAGTCAACTCGCTCATGACTCCAGAAAGGGACTCAGAAGTGGACACTTTGAAATCACAAATGTCTCAGGTGTTAGAGATGCTGACCTCTCTGATGGCGAAAGACACACAGGGTCCAGAGAAAGAGGTAGCGAGGAAGGAACTGTTCCCAGCTGCTTCGGCACCCGCATCTCTGCAAGACTGGGGGGACATAATCTGTTTTAACTGTGGGGGAGTTGGCCACATTGCAGCTACATGTTCCAGTCCCAAGAAGAAGAAAACAGATAACCGCAAGCCGGCGGGAAACTCCAGAGGGCCCCGGTGAAGGAGTCAACCGGGTGCCCATCATCTTTAGTGAGCTCCAAACTGAATGCAGAAGCCACTGAGTTCATCCCATCTAGTCCTTCATCAGATTACTGGGAAGATGCCTGTGACACTTACTCAGAAGAGGACCCTAGAGACTCTATGTATCCTTCGGCCCCTGAAGCAGATGTTCCAGAGCCCGCCGTGTTGCCCGAACCTGCTACGGAAGAAGAGCCTGTGGCGCCAGAGACAGAAACCCCAAGAGAGCAAAGGGCTCGAAGAGTCATAAGGCCTCCCAAAAAGTCGACTTACCCACAAATGGGGAATAGCTCAGAAGATTCTGTGGTCACTGCCAGGAGGAGTGCAGAGAATCCGGATCCCTCCACTGTTCATTTGGTGGAGGGCAATCCCCACTCACTCTCTGGCACAGTTAGGCAGGCCACTCATGATAGTGTGACCTGTGGGCAAGGGAATTCAACCCCTCGGTTTTGGTGGGAATTCCCTATGCCAACATCATACGCAACGTTGTCTAGGGTTGGGCCTGGGGCCTTGCGCTGCTACCCAAAAGAGCCTTCCACCCTCATTGTGAGCCTGGGGGCACCTGACTCGGTCATCCTCAACCACTGCTGAGCCGGAGACCCGACCGCTGCAGACGCTGTGTGTGGAGACACAGCAGGTGGAAGTTCCCGGACTGGGATCGCGTCCGGAGGGGTGAGCGAGCACCTGCTCAATCCATATACTGTACACTATTGTTAGGCCTACAGACTGCCGTGGCCCACCAGTTCATATTTAAGTCCCCACTGGAGATCCATAGCAGAACTGAGTCAAACGGATCTCTAGTGGAGTGTTCCGTGTTGGTACTTTTACCCTTTTGGATTACAAATGTGTTCCTGAAATGTGCACCACCGTTTAAAGACTTGCATGCGAAGAATTCATCCCCTAGAGACTGAGTTATGGGGTCAGGCCTGGCCAGCCAGATAGTTTATTTAGTTGCTGCGCCATAGGGCGCATAGTGGAGTACTGTTACACATGGCGCGTGTGCGCCATATCTTACTGGTTGTGGTGTGTCCCTTGCTGCAGGGCTCTGCAGATATATTCATGTGATTCGTTGCCACTGTTGATTTTTATTGCCAGTAGGAAGTAAACTCGTTATTCTTCTATCATTGCATTGGTGTCTGAATTTAACCATAGAGCATAAGATATATATATATTACCCTAGACTAACTGTGCCAGAGTTGGTAGAGTAAATTGCCGGGGGGTTGGCGGAGCTGTCTTCAGGGCCCAAACTAAATCTGCGGCCCTCTTAGCTGAAGGTATCGCTACACAGGTAAAGAAAGGGGTCTGTGCGCTTCAAAAGGCATATCACAAAGCATGCGAAACACGACAAGCAGGTACAAAGCTCCCTGGGATGAGCAGTCTTTCAGGCACAGATACCAACTCCAGTGAGGTGGTGACAAACAGTGCGGTGTTGGTGATATATTCAAGTCTATCTACAGGTGCTGGACAGTGTTTCAGAAAAAAACAACAGAACAAAAAACAGCCAAACAAAAACCTAGCCGAGTCTCGGCACCAACTATACAATATATACAGGCCCTCACTACCAGGCTGAGCAAGCCTACAGCTTGTCACCTTCCACAGATACAGCTTAACAGCTTTTTACCAACCTTTCGATCTCTAAAGCCCCGTACACACGGTCGGACTTTTGGCCAACAAACTTCATTTTGAGCAAGTTGGACCAACAATCCGACCGTGTGTACACTCCATCCGACAAACTTTTTTTTTGTTTGTGTTCTCATCGGACAAAAGTTGGGTCTGCAAACGGACAAACTTTTGCCCAACAAAAGTCCGATGGAGCAAAGTCCTACCGTGTGTACAGAAAACCATAGGACTTTTGTCCGATGGACAAAACAACTAATGTTAAAACCAACCAACAATAGCAGAAGTTGACCAAAGGGTGGCGGTAAAGAACAGAAAAGAGCAGAAAAACCACGTGATGTTGCAAAAAGTTTTGGGAAAGTTTGCAGAAAAGTCCTGTGGTGTGTATGCTATGGGTGTGCCCGGCCAACTCCGTTCGGACAAAAATCCAGGGAAAAGTCTGATGGATGTCCGACCGTGTGTATGGGGCTTTAGACCAGTGATGTCTGTGTTTCCCAGGCAGAGAGCAAAGGCTGTCTGTCACAGGTGAGTTTAAATTGGCCTGGGGGAAGAGGACCAAGAACCGAACTGGATTGGGGATCAGAGATCCCTGAACTATATGAGAGGAGCCTGGGAGATGTATAAACCCCCTGAACAGGACTTTTCCTGGCTCTCTCTGGGACACTCTGCTACAGTGGTCACATATTTGAATGGGCCACGGTGCCTGCATTTCTCTCAAAAAAGCTGCTTGCACCTTTTAAAAAATGCAGGGAAACCGTTTGGTGCTTTAATTGTAGGGAGGCGGGGACAGGACAGAAATGGAAAATAATGGTTGGTAAAATCTCTGTCTTCCTTCTCTAGAAGCATAAAGACTCGGATGCCTGGAACAAGATTATGAAGGAAGAAGTGGGCACGAAAGAGGAGATAGACTTCAAACTTTTTGGCAACATAATTATCATTATCCTGACCACATCAGACCAGCCTGGAGCCAAAGTGTCATAGTGTCATTGTTCTGGACCCCCAGGTGTCAGTGTGTCATTGTTCTGGGACCCCCAAGTATCCTCTGCCCTCCATAGCACTGTCCTCTGCCCCCTCCCCCCACAGTAGTGTCCTGCCCCCTCTCTCCACAGCAGTGTCCTCTGCCCCCATTCATATCACCCCCTCCCCCACTGTAGTGTCCTCTGCTCCCCCCCAGTAGTGTCCTGTACCCCCCTAAAACAGTGTCCCTGGCCCCCTTCACACTGCCTCCCCCTCACTGCAATGTCCTCTACTCCCCTATGGCTGTGCCCTCTGCCCCCTGAAAGCAGGGTCCTCTGCACCCCTTTACATCATCCCCCCAGCAGTGTCCTCTGCCCCTCTTCACATGATCCCTCCCCCAATGTAGCATTCTCTACCCCCCCTCCCCATAGCAGTGTCCTCTGCCCCACAAATGTTCTCTGCCATATGAAACCAGTGCCCTCTGCCCACCTTCACATCTCCCATAATAATATCATCTGCACCACTTCACATCACCCCCCCCCCCCACTGTAGTGTCCTCTGCCCCATTCACCCACAGTAGTGTCCTGTACCACCCAATGCTGTGCCCTTTGCCCCCTTTACATCCCCCTCCCACTGTGGTGTGCTCTGCCCCCCCCCATAGTAGTGTCCAGTACTCCCCAGAGTAGTGTCCTCTACCCCATTCTTATCACCCTCCTTCCACACGGTGGTGTCCTCTGCCCCTCTCCCCCAGTAGTGTCCTGTACCCCCCTAAAACAATGTCCCCTACCCGATTCACATCACCTTCCCCCCTCTGTAGTGTCCTCTACCCCCCCATAGCAGTGTCCTCTGCTCCCTCCCCCCACACTAGTGTCCTGAATCCCCCCTAAAACAGTGTCTCCTGCCCCTTTACATCGTCCCCCCCCCACTGTTGTGTCCTCTGTCCCCCTCCAACATTGTCCCCTTCATGACGGCCTAGCAACCAATCACTGAGGCAGCTCCCACCCTCCATCTAGCACTATGCTGCCTCCCGCGTCTCCGCTTTGCACTTAACATGAGAATGGCGGAGGCTAGGGGGAGGCAGAGCCGTGATCACGATCCACCTGTCGGCTCCCTGCGGTCAACCAGTCTATCCCGGTCGACGACTTGCCGACCCTCCGCCCTATGTCAATGTATTCGTTCAGCATGTTTGTCCCTTTTTACCAAAAGAGACAGGCCACACTCAATGCATGCCTTGCCCCCTCTGTTGCACATCACAAATGTCACAGTGCTAACGTAATTGAAAAAAATCTTCCAACGGCATCAGTGACCTTTCTGTGTGTCTGTAAATGTTCTGCCTGCTTGTGTCTGTGTCACATCTAATTACTGTGTAGCTCTCACCTGCAGAGCACTAGACTGAGAGACCTGGGGATTGTGGGATATATAGTTTCTTTGCAGGAAATGTCAGTTCTCACACCACAGATAGAGGTCATGTATTAACTTCTGACACTGGAACGTGAAGATTTACTGTGCTATAGGGCTGTGTGTACAGGGCAACAAATGACACCATGAATCTACATAATTAATGTACATCTTACGCAGAAGCAGGTAGGAAGGTTTATAACAGGGATATGCAATTAGCGGACCTCCAGCTGTTGCCAAACTACAAGTCCCATGAGGCATAGCGAGACTCTGACAGCAGCAAGCATGACACCCAGAGGCAGAGGCATGATGGGACTTGTAGTTTTGCAACAGCTGGAGGTCCGCTAATTGCATATCCCTGGTTTATAATGTCTTTAAGGCTTTTGTTGTAAATGTTTTCCTACCTAATACATCTTTGTAGTTGGGAGTATCAAGATCCTTTCCCTCCTCACTGGGAATAGTCAGTCCTATCCAACCCCGAATAGGTTTTTGTAGACAATAAATTTTTTGAAGGTCAGATACCAACAGGAAGACTTCTAAAAGAGTTTCTCATCAATACGAGACAGGGATGTCCACTGCCCCCCACTTCTCTTTGCTTAGGTTTTGACATCTCAGTTTTCAACCCCAGGGGGAGCGCTAGTGCGCATGTGCTAGGTGACGGGCTGGTAAGTGGTTAAAGTAAATACTCAATATAACTGCACAGCTGTCCCTTTTTATTGTGTCTCACCTCAATAAACTCTCCAAGCTCGATCTGTATAAGTTCCTTAATTTCCAACGTGCATGGGTTACGCCCCTTGGATGCATATTTGTCGAAGATTTCATAAAATTTCTTCCATGACTGTTACCAGTTTGGACATCTTTGGATGGAGAAATCAGTGGTCAGTGGACAAGTGAAAGGTGTATCACCAAAAACCAGAAGCTGGAAGTTCTAATTATGGTCGATTATCCGGAAATAATAGAGTGAAAGATATTTTTATTCAAATGGAGAAGCATAAAGATCCCAACAAGTTGGTTGGTGACATACAGCAACCAGCAAAATGGTGAGGACTGGAGGCATGATTGTGGTCTAGAGAACAAACAGGAGAATTAGAGAGATTAGTTCAGATTGGTTGACATACAGTTGGCTTGTGTTCCAGTGCTGATATCTTTTCTTTTGCTGGCAGACACTTCTGGGTTGTACCTGGAGTGTTGTAGCTGCTTCCCATGACACATCACGGGACTGCATCCTTTATTTGAACTCAAGTAGGACGTGGTGTCACCGCTTGAGCATTGAGTCCATCTTCCGCCAGAACTTTTGTGTCTACAGCTCCTCTAAGGTACTGAAACGTTCCTCTACAACTATAAGACCCTTGTAGCTCTGTAGCCCTCTGGAACTTCCACTAATCTACACAGGAGTCCCCTTTGAACCTTGACGTCCCCAGGAGCCTCCATAGTCTCGGTAACCCAGCTCCATCCATTCTCTGCTGCACCACCTCTACACCCACAGTCTCCGCTACATCCACAGTCTGAACCTAGACCGTACCCAATGCCAGGATACATTTCCTATAGAACCCAAGGCAAATGGAGGCAAAATGTGCAGTTTTGAGGCAGGCAGAGCCTTATATTTGCACCTAGAGTGGTCAGGATGGAACGGGAAACATAAATGACCACCACTGTGCATCAGGCCTATTCTTGATACATTCCGATCCATGGAAAACTATATTTACTAAGCCAATTTACGCACAAATGTGCAAGCCTTCTGAGTCTCACTTTTTAAGACTACAAGGATTGTTTTTTTTTTTAGGAACCCTATGACGTCAGCCTAACAAGGATGTTTTTTTTCTCGGGGTGTATTTATTTGGCAAAGTAAATCTTTATATGAGCATCTTGCTGGACCCAAAGTTCTACCGCCTTCTCCTGTTCTCCATTCTCCCATCACACAAGATAAATAAAACCAGAACTTTCTGGGAATTAATGAACTGTTCTGACTGCTCTTCCAATAATGAATGTCAGAGATCTGACACCTCTGCCTGAACAAACTAATAGCCACAGTAGAGGGCAGGTTCACAGTCCATCTCATCCTCATTGAACTGTTTCTGCGTGTGTCAACATTAACACGCTGATCACAATTAACAAAATAGTTTTCTTTTACCCTTAATGTGGCCTGTACATAACAGAATGCATCTAAAAACCCAGTAAAATACCGGGCATTACGTTAACAAAAGGTTATAAGCACAGCCCCCTTCCTGCCACAAGCACAGACCCCTGCCTGCCACAAGCACAGACCCCTGCCTGCCACAAGCACAGCCCCCTGCCTGCCACAAGCACAGCCCCCTGCCTGCCACAAGCACAGCCCCCTGCCTGCCACAGCAAACAAGCACAGCCCCCTGCCTGCAACAGCAAACAAGCACAGCCCCCTTCCTGCAACATGCACAGCCCCCTGCCTGCAACAAGTACAGCCCCCTGCCTGCAACAAGTACAGCCCCCTGCCTGCAACAAGTACAACCCCCTGCCTGCAACAAGTACAACCCCCTGCCTGCAATAAGCACAGCCCCTTTCCTGCAACAAGCACAACCCCCTGCCTGCAACAAGCACAGCCCCCTGCCTGCAACAAGGACAGCCCCCTGCCTACAACAAGGACAGCCCCCTGCCTACAACAAGGACAGCCCCCTGCCTGCAACAAGCACAGCCCCCTGCCTGCAACAAGGACAGCCCCCTGCCTGCAACAAGGACAGCCCCCTGCCTGCAACAAGCACAGCCCCCTGCCTGCAACAAGCACAGCCCCCTGCCTGCAACAAGCACAGCCCCTGCCTGCAACAAGCACAGCCCCCTGAACAATGCCCCCAGAACAATGACACCCTGACACTTGGGGGATCCAGAACAATGACACCCTGACACTTGGGGGCCCCAGAACAATCACACCCTGACACTTGGGGATCCAGAACAATGACACTTGGGAATCCAGAACAGTGACACCCTGACACTTGGGGGTCCCAGAACAATGACACCCTGACACTTGGGGGTCCCGGAACAATGACACTCTAAAATTCAGGTATATTGTTATTGAATTATAGTCAATTTGTTTCTATAGATATATTTATACAGAAAACAGAAGCGCAGAATCGGTTATGGTATAAATTTGTACTTTATTGGAGTTCAGTATTTAGGGAGAAGGTCCCGAGGGTTGGTGTGTTCAGAAGTCGCAGTCGCACAGCTTCTCTGCGTTTCTCAAGCAAAGTGAAGGTTAAATCGATAAACAGCAGGGCGGGTCCCCACAATGTTATGTTTACTAATTCTAGCTTTTCAAACTTGGCCGAGTCTTTATTCTCCTAGAGAAGGAAGACAGAGATTTAACCAATCATCATTTTCCATTTCTGCCCTGTCCCCGCCTCCCTACATTACACGGAGATTCCATCCTACGTCTCATCAATGTCACAGTTTGTTCTCCATATCAGTGAAAAAAAAATTGCATACATTTTGGGTGCTTAGAAAAATCGTATTATTGCACCAAGCAGTAGGTGGCACAGGACTCTCTATGAACGATGGTCCCTGTACAGTGATAGGTCACTGGTCACAATTTGCTAATAAAAAAATATATATATATATAAAATTGCCGGCTTTAAAAAAAAAGTGAAAAAATTGGGTGAGGGTCTCCCCCCAATCCATACTAGGCCCTTTGGGTCTGGTATGGATTTTAAGGGGAACTCCACACCAAAAAAAGGAGTCCCCTATATTGTCCCCTATATAGGACAATGCACTTAGAGTTTGCTGGATGGTCTTCAGCTACCAGTACTCATTGCTCCTGTGTATCCTGTGTTCCTGTCTCTGGACCAGGCCTGTCTCTGGACCTTCCTGCTGCCTTATTCCTGTTTTGACCCCGGCTTGTTCTAAGGACTCTGCCTCTCCTGCCCAACCATCCATGACCCTGGCCTGTCAGCTGACTCCTTCGGATTCCTGTGTATGGCCTTGGCTATTGTTCCTGCCTATGATCCTGCCCACTCTCTGGCTTTCCTCTCCATGTATGACCTCTGCTTCCATCCCGACTACACATCTTCAGACTGGTCCCACCAGTCTGACCACACCACCACCTTGGGTGACATTTGCTTGTGGCCACTGCCTTGTTACTGCTGCATCTCCAATGACAACAGAGGTCCTACCATCAGTCCTGACAGACCAGCTGACAAATATCCAGTGGACTTCCGCTACCATCAACTACCAGCAGAGTGACCTAAAAGACATCTGTGCTTCTGCGGGCCTTGCACTCCCTGTTCTCACCTTCAGGCTTGCTTGGCGCTCAGCCACAAGGGGAGCCTTCCTGGTAGGACGGCCTCCAGCCAGGACCGTGACGTGGAGAAGAATGAAGATCCCAACAAGTTGGTTGATGACATGCAGTGATGAACCAGGAAAACGGTGAGGAGACATGATTTTGGTCTACAAAGCAAAGCAAGAAAAAAAAAAAATTAGAGAGGTTTGCTCAGGTGGATTGACTAGCAGTTGGCTTGCATTACAGTGCTGGCACCTTGCCTGTTGCCGGCAGCCACATCTGGGTTTTACCTTCAGTGTTGTAGCTGCGTCATACGTCACATCACGTGACTGTATCCTCTATTCCTTATGTGACAGATCACTGTGCTACCAACCCACATCCTTGTCCTGAGCTTCGCCTCACCTCTCTGTACCTCCAGTTCCACGTATTAAAGGTAGGGAAACAGGAACAGAGAAAAGTTCCCAGTCTAGCATATTACATATGAAAAGATTTATTGTGACCAGGGCAAGGCCAACCCAGATACAGGAGAGGCCCCTGCCTTAGGCATTGTGGTGGAGAGCAGGCCACCATCAGGGGGGTACAGGCTACAGCTCATACACTGAATGCGATTTAAACCATACTATCTGTATGGCTGAAATCGGATCGCATGGACATCGCATGTGATTTGCACTGCAGTGTGGTGCGAATCACATGCGATTTTGCACTACGCAGCAGTGCAAACCGGCCCCTAGGGTTGCCATATCATCCCTTTAATCCAGAACACATATGAATTATACAGGTTCTGAGGCTGATTTAATGCAGATAAGGGGGCGAGGAGGGGGTTAAATGTGTGCCCTGGGAGTGATTACTACTGTGGGGGGAGGGGACTGACTGGGGGAGGTGACCGATCTGTGTCCCTATGTACAAGGGACACAGCATCGGTCTCCTCTCCCTGACAGGATGTGGATCTCTGTGTTTACACACAGAGATCCACGTCCTTGTCTGTGTAACGGGCGATTGCGTGTACTTGGCAGACATCGCGGCTGCCAGGCACGTGCATCGGCATCTCAGCGACACGCCGGGCATGCGCGCACCCCCCAGTGGCCGGAGGAGCGGAGGCCGTAAAAAGACGGCCTCCCGGCATTGTAGAGCCACCTTGTGGCCGTATATAGTCGTACGGCGGGCGCAAAGTGGTTAAATAACATCAAAAATGGGTTTTCCAAAGCACAGCCTCTCTAACCACTTCAGGACACATCATAATAAAGACCCCAGTTTAGCTCAATTTTTCAGGATTGACAAAATAGACCCAGATTGGAAAGGAGGTAACATGATCCAGAAAATATAAAAAAAAAGAAACGGAATGGATCTACAAACTAAAAACACTTACTCCTGCAGGAATAAATGTGTATATATAGTCCCTTTAAGGTGGGGGGAGGGGAAGAAAAAGGAAAGGAGGGGAATGGTCTGATATTAGCTGCTATGTCTGGAACATTAGGGGGGGTAGTTGCTGTGCCGGGTCCTGAATCAGGGGTTGCGTTCCCCCTTGACCAGGCTTGGTTAGCAATTTGGAAAGTGGAATATAGATGGAGATATTTCCTGTCTTTGATATTCCCCCAAATTCAACGTCAAGGTTAAATGATATTGAATTTGATGATATGTTGTTGGTTGCTTATATACAGGTGATGTATGTTAATTATGGAAGAGGTTGTTAATTTTCCTTTTGTTAAAATAAAAATAAAGAAATTATTAAAATTGTTACCCAACCGCCCTAGGTTCATCTACTGACTGGCACCTAAATTAAGGAACAGATTAGCCCCCAATGTGTTGGACCCCCCCAAAGAAAATAGGCACTTTCTTGGATGTAAAAGGGTTTTACTACTGTAAAAAATTTAATTTTAAAATTAATCAATTTAAACTTTTTTGCAAATTGACGAGAAAGGATGCTAGAAAAGTAACACAATTTGTATTATTCAGTACAGGAAATGAGCATAGAATTAATAAATTTATGACATGTAAATCGACCCACGTAACTTACCTCAGAATTTGCCCATGCCGGTTTACAATACGTAGGACGTACTAAAACGGATTTATGTACCCGCATTAACGAACATATAAATAACATCAAAAATGGGTTTTCAAAGCACAGCCTCTCTAACAACTTCAGGACACATCATAATAAAGACCCCAGTTTAGCTCAATTTCGGGGGATTGACAAAATAGACCCAGATTGGAAAGGCGGTAACATGATCCAGAAAATATAAAATTAAAAAAAACAGAGTGGATCTACAAATTAAATACACTTACTCCTGTGGGAATAAATGTAGATATAGACTTAAATTGCTATTTATCTAATTATTATGGATTTTCTAGAGGTTTACATCTTACGTAATGGTTATTTGCAATATTGTAAAAGGTGTTCCAATTTAATTGAATTCAGTCCCATCATTCGCCACTAGATGGCTCAGTTGGTAATTCTCTTTTTTCTTAAAATATTTTTATTGCCATCTGGTTTCTGTCCACAAGATGGCAGCACTTAAAGAAAAAAAAAATACATTTTTATTTTATTTTCAATTTTCAATTTAATTTTCAAATTAATCAATTTAAACTTTTTTTATATTGTTTTTTATTGTCTTATATAATTGTGGATTGACATATGAGTTTTGATTGAACATTAGGGAAGGATTGAACTGGATTGGATATCCTTAATTGTGGCGGACTTGTATAAATTAGGAAGCGACGTATCCAATCACATGACCACTGATGTAGAGATAGCTGATGCATCCAGCCCCCTAAGGGCAACTCTTGACTCATCGTCCTGTTGTGTTCCTGTAATATACAAACAAAACAACCTGCCATTCTGACTGACTAAACATACTCTGTACTTGTCCCATTCGGGAACCACATGACTAGCAATAGGCAAAGTCCCTCTCAATTACCACAAGAATGAAGAGGTGCGGAGTCTATCCGACCGATGCTCACAGTGTCCCTCTTTCTGCATCACGGGGGCAACACATCTTCTCCTTGCGGCCATCTGTCATTGCTGGAGCCTTAGCAATAGCTTGCCTACTTGTGGGTGTTTGTAGAAGCTCTTTCAAGGAAGCCCTTCTCTCTGGCGCCCCCTTCTCTGAAGAGACAATGAGCCAATGCCCCCCTTTTTTTTTCACAAGGCAGCAACTCACACAAAATTTCCTTCAGCACTGTAGTGGCCCACTGTCTCAAAAAAAATCTTTGCAAAGTGTCCTGATGAAGTATCTTTGCAAAGTGTCTTTAACTCAAGATTACTTTAGCAACTGTGATGGCCCATGGCCCAAAGGATCTCCACAAAGAGTCTTTAGCATCTAGGGCAGTGGTTCTCAACCCTCTAGTGTCGTGACCCCTTGCTGAAATTTCCCAAGTTGTGGGGACCCCTAACAGTAAAATTATATTCATAGCGTGGGTTGTCAGCACCCAAGGCAAGACAAGTAATTTGCACCCCTAACCCACGGACATTTAGCGCTCCCTTTTAATGGCAACTATAATTGCAGGTTGTGTCACTCACTGTGTCTCTGGCTTCACTGTGTTTCTGACTTTGTGGTGTCTCGTAGCAGTGACACCTATGCCAAAATCAGGAGATAGGGTCTCCTCCAGCCCCTCACACTTCACATTCCTCACCAGTCAGCTGACCTCTAGTCTTTGCCCGCCAGCCATGCCGTGAACTGAATGGGCACCTGCGAAGAGGCTGAGTGGGCGGCCGTGGGCTCCAGGGATAGCCCCGCTCTGTTTCGCAGCATTAAGGCTGGGAGAGTGATGCAGGCTTCAGGAACAGCCCAGGATTCGGTGACCCCTGGCAAATCATCATTTGACCCCCGAGGGGGTCCCGACCCCAGGTTGAGAACCACTGATCTAGGGGTTTACCCCCTCCAGGTAGCAGCCCCTGTTTTTAAGAGAAGTCCTCTGTGGCAGAAGTTATTTTCTCCCAGGTGGTGAAGCAATAGCAGCTTCAGTTGTCCCCTCCTTTCTTTGCAAGGATAGAAGGGAAGGGGATTTGGGAAAGGGCCTTAAGCCCTGATAGCAACCTACCAACTGTGGTAATTCTTTGGGCTCAACAGCCCCCTTGTAACATACAGTTCTTTTAACTGACCAAGAGCTTAGTAAACATCCAGTAGCAGTCATCAGGATGAGGTATTTGGACTATCTTGCGCTTTAGGACTCACGATGCTAAGGGCACAAGCTTGGCCTGTCTTATCCGGGCGGTTGACCCCCACTCGGTCAATACGTATCGACCGGCCCAGATTTCAATTTTCTTTGATAGAGAGTAAGGTTTCCCAAAGCTGAGGCCTGGACAGGTTCTGATGCGGCTTGGGGACATAGAGAAAGTCCCAGACAGCTTCATAACACCAATCCTCCCTCTTGCTTTAGATTTCCTCCATTATCTCCCTTGAAGCATATGGATAATCGTATCCTTATTCCATGGCTACCTTCCTCTGAATGTACCTCTGGAATCAAGACAACCTGGGAAGTTACAGCCTATCTCCTCTCCCAGGTGGGGCATAGGGGGTCTCCACTCTAGAGATCAGTTTAGAATAAGAGTCATTCTGTGCTTGGGCCCGAGCATAAGTGCGGAGTGTGGATAGGTCTGGGACCCTTGTGGCGTAGGCCTCACAGAACCCAAGGTTTCTGGCACACCTCATATGAACAACTGCTGCTTCAGTCCCCTCACTATGTAGACTAGGACATGGGGAACTTCTCTGCTCCTCGATCTCCCATTCCCACTCAGATTCCACATCTGATCCCCATTCACCGACTCCCTTTTCCAGGGATCCAAATTGGCACTCAAATCTGGGTGACACCACAACGATGATCCCTGGTTCCTCCTCACTTGACGAACTGGAGGACTCCAGCCTCTGCATCCATCGTAACCCCTCTGCCCCTTTTATGAGTCGGACATTCTGTTACTGCTACTGCAACCAATGTACCCTGCGACCGCTGCCTGGCCTCTACTACTTGTGTGCATTGCACCTCTGAAAAGTGGGTCTCCCTGGTCTGGCAGATAGCCGTGCGAGTATGCACTACTGGTCCCGGCCCCAGCGTTGTTCTCAGCACTCCCCAGCCTCTTCCAAAAGGGATAGCTACAATAGGTGTCAGCATCTCAGAAGGTGGTCCCTGTCTCCCAGTTCACATACAATCTTCTGGGCTGACAGTCACTCTGCTCCAACTTCAGCAACATCTCACTGCAGTGCCCACACTGACCCCATGCTTGCAGCCGCATGGACACATTCTGGCATATGCCACATACCAATCCAAGGGGCTTCATGTCTCATCTGCTGCACAGCGCCAGACTTCCTCTGGGTCTCAATTGGACCCCTGTGTCCATAAGTGTCAGATTCTGTGTTTCAGTCCGCTCTGCAGGCTCTCTGCCAACACATGTGATAACCTCCGCACTCCGGCTTACTCCGGCATCTGCCACCTTGCTACTCCTCACACGTGTCTCCTTCTCAGCTACACCCAGTGGCAGAAGTGATGTCTCCGCTCCCACCCACCTTTCAGGTTGGCAGCGCGCGGGTGGCAATGCTGCCCACATCCCCAGACTAGCTAACTCCCTGGTGGTGGCTCCTCCTGCTGGGCAGATCTCTCTGTCATGCTCTTTTCTGCGTGGTACTGTAACCCCTTCCCTGCTGCCATAATAACACTGCTCAGCATACATGAATGGTACTGTAAAGCTGATAGTGTCCCCTAGGTTGTGGAGAAGTGAAAGGTCGGTGGTCAGTGGACCAGTGGAAGGTCGATGGTTGGTGGAGAAGAGCAAAGTTGGTGGTCAATGGAGAAGAGCAAGGTCAGTGGTCGGTGGGGAAGAGCAAGGTCAGTGGTCGATGGGGAAGAGCAAGGTCGGTGGTTGATGGGGAAGAGCAAGGTCGGTGGTTGATGGGGAAGAGCAAGGTTGGTGATTGGTGGATAAGAGCAAGGTCAGTGGAGAAGAGCAAGGTCGGTGGTCTATGGAGAAGAGCAAGGTGGGTGATCAGTGGAGAAGAGCAAGGTCGGTGGTCTGTGGAGAAGAGCAAGGTCGGTGGTCTGTGGAGAAGAGCAAGTTCAGTGGAGAAGTGAAAGGTCGGTGGTCAGTGGAGAAGTGGAGGGTCGGTGGTTGGTGGAGAAGTGGAAGCCTGGTGGTTGGTGGAGAAGTGGAAGGTCGGTGGAGAAGTGGAAGTTCGGTGGTCGATGGAGAAGAGCAAGGTCGGTGGTCGGTATAGAAGAGCAAGTTCAGTGGAGAAGTGGAAGGTCGGTGGAGAAGTGGAAGGTCGGTGGTCGGTGGAGATGTGGAAGGTCAGTGGAGAAGTGGAAGGTCTGTGGTCAGTAATGAAGAGGAAGGTTGGTGGTCGGTGGTGAAGAGGAAGGTCGGTGGCCGGTGGAGAAGAGCAAGGTCGGTGGTCGGTGGGGAAGAGCAAGGTCGGTGGTCGGTGGGGAAGAGCAAGGTCGGTGGAGAAGAGAAAGGTTGGTGGTCAATGGAGAAGAGCAAGGTCGGAGGTCGGTGGAGAAGAGCAAGGTCGGTGGGGAAGTGGAAGGTCGGTGGTTGGTGGGGAAGTAGAAGGTCAGTGGTCGGTGGAGAAGAGGAAGGTTGGTTGGGTGTACCACCAATAAATTAGAAGCTGGAAGTTCTAATTGCAGTCAATTATCTGGAAAAGTGGGGGATATGCTTCGTAAGGAAAAAATCATATACCAACATAGGGGTAGCACGCAGAAAAGATGTGGGGTCTGTGGCTGGATGTACCGGGCTTGGCCCCGGTGGACCTGGTCATGGGACGATTGCTGGGCATGGGAGCTGGCAATGGGCTATAGTTGCTGATTGAGGTGTCTTTTTCTAACTGTTTTCTCATGCCATTTTTTTTTCTTGTTTTTGAGGGGAGGGTGGCTCACCACGTCACGGAGATATATATGGGACTGATCTGGAACTGCATAGAGTACCTGTTTAGACTATTTTGTTTTAGGGTCTTACACTGCATATACTGTACCGGACTGGTTATATTGCTCTGGTGTATGTTATTATTTTGTTCTTCAATAAACTTTTTTCTGGATAAAAAAAAAATTATCTGGAAAAGTCAGAGGTGTATCTAGTGAAAAAGGTGCCTATGGCAAGCACTGAAACTGCGCCCCTGTCAAAACATTTGAAACCCATCTTTCAGATAACCTTAACAAAAAAAAGCACCAGAACCCATAAATGCAGTAACATCAGCACCCATAAAACGGCCTTACCAGAATCCATAAATGCAGTAACATCAGCACTCATAATTGCAGTAATATAAGCACCCATAAATGCTGCCTTACCAAAACCCATAAATTCAGTAATATCAGCACCCATAAATGCGGTAACAGCACCCATAAATGCAGTAATATCAGCACCCATAATTGCTGTAATATCAGCACCCATAAATGCGGCCTTACCAGCACCTATTAATGCAGCCTTACCAGCACCCATAAATGCGGCATTACCAGCACCTATAAAAATGCAGCCTTACCAGCACCTATAAAAATGAAGCCTTACGAGAACCCATAAATGCAGTAATGAGAGAGAGCGGCCTCCATGGGGGCGGATCATGCGGTGGACGGGCACAGCACTGGGCAGAAAGGCAGAGTGGAATGGAACATCAGAAACAGTGACTGCGCGCAGTGGTACACAGACAGGTCACACTCACTGGCAGTGGCACGGTGATGATCAGGGACACGCAGCGGTACAGGGGATGTTTCCTCATAATGGATACAGTCCTCCGCCACTGCTGCTCCAGGACCTCTGACACTGTACAGAGGGAGTAGGATCACCAGCGGCCCTGTTTGCTTAGCACACACGCACAATCGCACATGATGAGGACTTTAAGGCCTCTTTCACACGGGGGGGTGGGGGCGTTGGCTTTACCGTAGTTTTCGCTGCGCTATTCAGCCGCTAGCGGGGCACTTTTAACCCCGGCTAGCAGCCGAGAAAGGGTTAAAAAACCGCCTGCAAAGCGCCGCTTTGATTTCAATGGGCAGGGGCGCTTTAGGAGCCACTCCTACAGCGTCTCAAAAGATGATGCTTTTTTTCAGGGCACTTTGCAGGCGCTATTTTTAGCATTATAGTGCCTGCAAAGCGCCTCAGTGAGAAAGGGGTCTTAGGCTACTTTCACACTGAGGCACTTTGCAGGTGCTACAGCGCTACAAAATAGCGCCTGCAAAGCGACCTGAAAGAGCCTCTTTTCTCACTCCATTGTGAAAGCCCGAGGGCTTTCACACTGGAGCGGTGCGCTGGCAGGACGCTCAAAAAAGTCCTGCTAGCCGCATCTTTAAGTTACTGTAGGAGCGGTGTACACACTGCTTCTAAAGTGCCCCTGCCCATTGAAATCAATGCTGCAGCGGCGCTTTGCGGGCGGTTTTAACCCTTTTTGGACTGCTAGTGGTGCGCTGGCAGGACGCTCAAAAAAGTCCTGCCAGCCGCATCTTTGAGGCGCCCTGCTAGCGCCGCAAAAAACGTCAGTAAAGCGCCGCTAAAATATCGGCTCTTTACCGCCGACGGCGCAACGCCCCAGTGTGAAAGTAGCCTAAGTCATCATGTGCCAGGCACAGACCCAAACAGAAGCAAGCAGCCAATCAAATATAGTGTTCAATATGGATTAAATAAATTTAATTATTCATAGCCATAGATATCATAAATAAAGTGATTTGTGCAACAGCAGGTACTACTTGCACAAATCACTTTATTTATGATATCTATGGCTATGAATAATTCAATTTATTTAATCCATATTGAGCACTATATTTGGCAGTTGGCACACATCATCATACTGTACACATGATGATAACATAACACAGTACACGTGTGACTATAGAATATAGTACCTGCTGCAGTGCTGTGCTGCCTGCCTGGCTGGGGGTTCCAGAGACTAGTCTCCTCTCTGTCAGTTCTTCTTCCCCTCAGTGACCTCACCAAGTGACGACGGCGACGTCACCGACCCGCTCGCGCTCGCTGCTCGGGGAGAAGATGAAGCTGTGATGCGCAGAGGACTAGAGGGTAGGCGGAGCTTTAGGAGGAGCCTCCGCAAGTTAGCCGAATGACTGTCTGGGCAGTGGGCGATCCCACTCATAGACAAGCATGGGGGCGCCTATCACCCTCCTACATGCCAGCCAGGAAAACATTACTTTTAAGTGAATTGCCGTGCCGCCGCCGACACCGGGACTATAGTGCAGGATGCGGCCGCAGGAGAACGGGTGGGAATTTTTTTTTCATGCAGGGAACGTTTTTTTGGCGCCCCCCCCCCCCCTACGGCGCCCATGGTTCTTGCCCTGCCTGCCATACCTTGGATACGCCACTGGGAAAAGTTAGAATGGAAGATATTTTTATAAAAGTATGAAGATCCCAACAAGAAAACAAGCTAACTGACGACACGGAAAAACCACTTCAGAAAAGAGTAAGAAGACAGGATTGTGATCTACAGAGGAAATAGGAGGATTAGAGAGGTCTGTTAAGGTGGATTGATTTACAGTGAGTGTGTCAGGGCTACTTACCTTCTGTGTTCCAGCCCTGACCCTGTTCCCCTCTCTCCCTCAACAATATTCTGCGTGACACCACCATATTACAAGACCGGATCTCCTGGTGAAATATATAGAGCTCTGCTATCCATGGACACCTCTCTCATTATAATCTGGGGAGAGGGGTCTTTGATCGCTTTTCCAATGTAATCAGTGGAGCTGTGCTGTTTATCTGGCAGGTGTCCCTCCATTCTGCAGAGTTCAGAGCACAGGAGTCACACATTACACCGGGAGAGCCGTCACATGGATAGCAGAGCCCCATTGATTACACCAGGTGGCCACCAGGGGGAGAGCAGCGCTCCATATATACATGGGTATTCTCTGTACATTATACTCCAAGTCAACATTAACAGATACAGGCTTAACCCCTTATTACCCAGAATTACTTCTCATTAACCCCTTCATTGTCTTCTTCCCTCAGCTTTATTTTTTAGCTATTATTTTTAATTAAATGTAACAATTGCACCCTGACACTTTGGGGTCCCAGAACAATGACACACTGACACTAGGGGGTCCCAGAACAATGACACACTGACACTTGGGGGTCCAGAACAATGACACACTGACACTTGGGGTCCCAGAACAATGACACCCTGACACTTGGGGTTCCCAGAACAATGACACCCTGACACTTGGGGTTCCCAGAACAATGACACAATCACACTTGGGGGTCCCAGAACAATGACACAATCACACTTGGGGGTCCCAGAACAATGACACACTAACACTTGGGGTCCCAGAACAATGACACACTCTGACACTTGGGGTTCCCAGAACAATGACACACTCTGACACTTGGGGTTCCCAGAACAATGACACACTCTGACACTTGGGGGTCCCAGAACAATGACACACTCTGACACTTGGGGGTCCATAACAATGACACACTGACACTTGGGGGTCCATAACAATGACACACTGACACTTGGGGGATCACAGAACAATGACACCCTGACACTTGGGGGATCACAGAACAATGACACACTGACACTTCAGGGGTCCATAACAATGACACACTGACACTTGGGGGATCACAGAACAAGACACCCTGACACTTGGGGGCCCCAGAACAATGACACCCTGACACTTGGGGGTCCCAGAACAATGACACCCTGACACTCAGGAATATTGGTATTGGATTAAAGTCATTGGTATTCTATAGCTATATTATTGCAGAAAACAGAAACACAGAGGCAGTTAAAGGATAAAGTTTAGTTTTGTTTATTGAGACGTCAGTCTTTGTAGAAGGGTCTCCTCCATGCCGGTGGAATGGACGGTCGGAGTGGCTCAGCAGCTCTTGTCTAAGAAGGTGTTTCCGGGCGCAAGAAAAGAGGACACAAACACAACAAACTCCTTAAAGTCCACCTCTTCCTCTCCTTTCTCATCCAGCTCCTTCAGGATCTTGTCCACAGAGGTGGCATATTTCTGCTCCTAGAGAAGGAAGACTGAGGCCTCGTACACACGGCCGATTTTCTCGGCAAGAACCAGCAAGAAACTTGCTGGCAGAGAGGTCTTGCCGAGTAAATCGGTTGTGTGTACGCGGCTATCGGGTTTCTCGTCGAGAAAACCGACAAGAAACCTCGACGAGAAAATAGAGAACCTGCTCTCTATTTTCTCGTCGAGATTCTCCTCGGCATGTTTCTCGACGAGAAAAGTGAGTGTGTGTACACTTACCTGTCCTCCCGGAAGCCCGCGCATGTTCGAAATTAATTTGACGCATGCGCGGTAGCTTCCTAGGCATACGTAGGGTATACCAAGATGGCGGCGACGGCATCGAATGTGACGAGCGCATGCTCGTCGTAGTCGATGACGTCATCGCGTACGCTCCATTCAAAGAACCGCGGGTTCTTTGAAACGAGCGTGTGTACACTCGGCCGGGACAAGTTTCTTGTCCAAGAATCTCGTCGAAAAAAACGACATGTTTTTTTCAACGAGAATCTCGGCCGTGTGTACAAGGCCTGAGATTTAATCAACCATCGTTTTCCCATCTCTGCCCAGTTCCTGCCTACATTACACCGAGATTCCATTCTAGAAGCGTATCCCACAGGAAATAAACTGTAATTCAATTGGAAATTTGAGGCTTTCGTGGTAAATTCTACACGTCTGTTTTTTCATCTTTGTAGTTTCTGTATCAAGATTATGTTGTCCTCTTTAGAATTAGTCAACGCTATGCAACCCTCAATATATATTTTTAGACAATGTTTACGAAATGTCAGGTATCAGCAAGAAGACTTTTTTTTAGAGGGTTTCCCAATCACCAATTTGGCTGTTGGTTGTGTGTGACCTGTGTGAAGGACTAGCATCAAGTGTAGAGCTTGAAGGACACCGCCACTCGCTGGTTCTTCTTTTTAAGGGTTGTTTGCCCATTTTTATTAAAAGAAGTTCAAAACAAAATCAAAAGGTTTTCCCTCGCAGGGGTTTCAGTACTCCTTTTCAACAACAAAATGACATTCAGCCTCCTGGCTTATACATACAGCAGTGCTGCTCAGGCCTTCCACTTCAGGCTCTTGTCTGTCTCCTATAGACTATTCCATCTGCAACACCATCCATTTGGATAGCAGCCCCTTGCTGCTCTGACCCTCAGACCTGGGTCTCTGGCTTCCACTGTGCACACAAGCACTCTCTGACTTCTCCAGTGCACACTTGCACTCGTCGGAAGGGTGGGGCCCAGAATGCTGGTCCTGACTCTACTATCAGGCCCACACACACCTGAACAATCAGTGTGCAGTTGAGTCTCAAAACCCGGATCCAGGACTGGGGATTTCATCCCACCCGGATCTCTAAGAAATCCCCAAGCTCCGGGTCCCAAAGTGGATTTTAGTAAATCATGAGGAAACTGAAAAGCCAGTTTCCTCCCAAACAAGCAAATACCCCGGAGCCCCTCAACCTGCCTGGTTGAGAATCCTGTATTCATACACTGGTGGGGTACCACACTACCACATACCCTCCCCCTTTGTTTCGATCCGGAGGGAGGAACACCAGCACCCATCATTATGGTTGGGACACCTCTGTGCTGGCTGTCAGCCACGTAGGCCCAACCTTTTTTCCGGGTGCGCTTCCAGGTATGTCCCACCCTGGATCTTAACAAGGTCCTATATTTCCCTATACTCAGCCTTCTCCCTCTTCTTTTGGGGTTCCATAAGCACTGCCTCTCCTGAAATTTTAACAGGGTACCCCTGGTCTTTCTACCAACCCTTCTGCCTCCACGCTTCAGGTTCCCAGGTTTCCCAATACCTTTGGACACCACACTGTCATGTACCTTTAACAAACTATTTGGTTCATCATTGACAGACATATTCAAACCAACATTACACCTCTCAACGTTGCACAGATCACCAATGCCTTTTTTTTCAGCATTTGCTAGGGCAGCGTCTGCAGAGGGCACACATAATGGAGGGCCGCCATTACCCACGGGAACCTCACAGGACGTCACCTCCCCTGGGTTCACCCACTCTGCAGGCAGCTGTCCTACCACTTGACCTGTTCTGATGCCATCTGTATTTTTATCCACCTGAACAGACAAGCTCTTGTCTGATCCACATACCATTTTTACCGCACTTCTTATCCGTTTCCCTGTCTCGGGGACCTTATTAGGTTTGTCACCTAAACCAAACATCGGACTGGGGACCCCAGTCTTTTTAACCACCTTCGGTTGAGCCCCGGTCAGGATTTCTGCTGCTTTCTGGTCCACACTTGGCCCTTCCATCTCATGTGATTCTTCCACTGGTACAGCATACACACCCTTCACCGACAACTGACCAGTACTACCTTCGACCATAGCAGCAGAAATGCCTTCCACCTGGCTGTTAGGTGGTGAAACCTCAGACACTTTTTTTTCACCAAAGCCTCTCCCATATACCTCTTGTACAGGAAGTAACCCATCAGCATACCTAGAGGCGATTTTTAACACTAGTAATACAGTCATAAATAAACCATTTCTGTCTTGTCTTCCTTTGTGCTGTACCACCTGCCACTCAGGGGTCCACCTAATGGTACTCCGCAGTACCAGACTGTCTGACTGTGGTGGAGACACGCCAGTATAGACTGGCTGTACATCCCAAAGTTTAAGCATCTCCTTTAATACTTTTGTTAGAAACCATACCCCTGGCTCCAGACCCAAGTCCTTCCTGGGGACTTTCCTGACACTGGGGATGCAGACAGACTCACTTGCTGAGACGTGAGAGGTTGCAAGGTTTAATGGAACCTTCTCCCAGCTGGAGACAACCACAGCCTGGTGCTCTACCAGAGCGCTGCCAGGTGCTTGACTCATACCCAACTTCTCCGGTTCAGCACCAATGAACTGCTTCACATTACCAGTGACAACGTCACTTTGACACGCCATGTCAGCATAATTTTTGTAGGTTACTGACAAAGTGTCTGCTGTGTGCTCACCCTTATATGGTCCTTATTTCTCACGAGGGTTAACCCCTGCAGCAGCCACCGCGCCCTCAGGTATAAGCTGTTCTGCCGTCCCTCCTGCTGGCACAGCAGAAACTTTGTCCACCTTATTTTTGTGCATGAAAGCCTCATCTATCAGGGACATTAGATTTTTACCCCAACTATCCCAATCCGTTGTAGCTGTGCTCCATTCACTGGCGTTCCTCAGCCCTGATCCATCCGCCCAAGGAGACACATTAGAACAGATGGGTTTAGTTTCAGATTCATCACCCAAATTACGAATCATGGCAGACTTCGGTAACACATGTTTTAGCACCGCAGGTTGCAATACACCACAACCACCACCTTGCTCGGGCGGCGCTTCATAAGCCTCACACACACCTTTGCATTTTTCACAGGTTGTGTTAACCCACCATTTAGCGGCACATTTTTAGTACTAGCAGCTTGCACTAACACATTACCATTACACGGTACAGTTCCACTCTGTCCCACCAGAGTGACATCGCAGTTGTCCATGGCAACCTCCGACTCCAATACATGAAGTTCCCTGGAGATTTCTGGGGACAACTGTGCTGTCTTATCACCAATTGCTACAGGCAATGACCCATTTGTGACAACAGCTTTTGCTCTGGAAGAACCTGGGGTTTTACCAACAGCAGCAAACTTTTCATTAACAGTAATACTTATAGCATTTTTAGTCATCAACACAGGTTCTGTTTGGACTTTAACCCCTGCATTCCCACTGGGTATGAAAAAGTCATTCTCAAGCGCACATTCTGTGGCCCCACTAACTGGGGTCACTCTCACATCATCATGGACAGTCTCGTAGCCAGTGCTTTTATACCTGAAATCAGCAGTTCCAGGCATCATTTCATTAAAGATAGTCTTACCCACCACAGTAGTTGGGGTCTCCATCTTCATTTGAGTACGTTGTCTTAAGAACCAGTCCTCAGCCACACATTTACTGGCCAACTCCCCCTGGTGGCCATGGGATGAAATCACAGCAGGCATCTCCCACTGTTTAGCACCCGGTGCAGACACCACAGAAAACTCCTCCTTGTTGCCAGGGGTGACTGCAAACATATTTGCAAAGGGATCTTGGCCCACAGGTAAAGAGTTCTGTTTAGCAACATTACCTCTAGGTGCACCCCAGAATATAGGGCAAGACAATATTTCGTGCCCCAGCTGGCCACATTCCAGGCATGGTACTGGATGACTTTTCCCTAGTGCGTTTCTCTCCTGATGATTCCTTCCAGGCATAACTTCCACTCTTGTTGCCATGGGAGATCGCAGTCTCCCAGCAGAGCTTTGCTGGCTCTCTCCAACATGCTGTATTGGCTCCTCCGGAAGCCACTTGTCACGACCCATGGGAGGCACACCCCTTGGTCCACAGACAGCCCGACTGGCCTCTGTGTTGCTATGGGCAACCACTCTCTGTCCTGGCCTTTGATCAGCCTCTCGTCTGGCATATAACACAGGCTTCTCAGACCTTTGTTTTGCTAGGTAGCTTTGCACTGGAGCCAGGGACAAAAGGCACTTGGAGACTGCATGCCCCCACTCACTGCACCGCAAACAGCGCACTTGGTTCCATGTCTTGTCAGGGTTTCCCACCCTGCATCTGCTGGACCCTGTCTCAAGCTGTGTCACTTTCACACTTTTCACAACAGCTGCTGGTTTAACAGCAGCAGTGTTGCCAGGGACAACAACACCCCTCTCCCAGGCATGGACATTCGGCAGCTCTCTTTTTGTATGGAAGGTTGGCTTGCCTTCCACTTTAGCTTGGTCCAATCCTGCCAGGTGTCGCTTGCATCAATCCACTGCAGATTCAAACGCTGGTGGACTCTCCACACTAGCAGTCATCTGTGTATTCATTGCACCAGGGTTGCTAGGGACAACAGCAGCCCTCTTTTCCCTTGGAAAACTCTGTTTAGGCATGTATGGGGTTCGATCAGGCGGTAACAACCCCTCCAGCCACAGAGCTCTATCTATCATCTCAGCCATCCTTGCTTCTTTTAGGCGTTTTGATCGCCCCATCCTTGCGGTCTTGCACACAGCAACTTGTAACAGTTCTTGGCGGAGAAAAGGAAAAAAAAAAAATCTGTTTGTTTCTCCTTTCACACGTACACAACCTGCATGCAACAGTCCATCAAATAAACTTCTGCGCAATGCAGTTTGCCTGGCTGCCACACACAGCTAGCAGCAGTTCACTGCAGAGAAAAAAAAATTGACTTTTTGTTCACAGGTACACCACCTGCAACAAATTGGAGCACTGTCTCTTCAAGGCTAGTTACCTTTCGCTTGCAGGTTCTCCTCACCTGCACACACACAGATTATGCAGTCTCATGCACCAAAAACACAGTTCATATAACAGATGAACTTACTTGATTGTAGGGATCTCAGATTGTGCCAAAATTCTCCACCACTTGTGAAGGACTAGCATCAAGTGTAGAGCTTGAAGGACAACGCCACTCGCTGGTTCTTCTTTTTAAGGGTTGTTTGCCCATTTTTATTAAAAGAAGTTCAAAACAAAATCAAAAGGTTTTCCCTCGCAGGGGTTTCAGTACTCCTTTTCAACAACAAAATGACATTCAGCCTCCTGGCTTATACATACAGCAGTGCTGCTCAGGCCTTCCACTTCAGGCTCTTGTCTGTCTCCTATAGACTATTCCATCTGCAACACCATCCATTTGGATAGCAGCCCCTTGCTGCTCTGACCCTCAGACCTGGGTCTCTGGCTTCCACTGTGCACACAAGCACTCTCTGACTTCTCCAGTGCACACTTGCACTCTATGGCTTCCCCAGTGCACACCTGCACTCGTCGGGAGGGTGGGGCCCAGAATGCTGGTCCTGATTCTACTATCAGGCCCACACACACCTGAACAATCAGTGTGCAGTTGAGTCTCAAAACCCGGATCCAGGACTGGGGATTTCATCCCACCCGGATCTCTAAGAAATCCCCAAGCTCCGGGTCCCAAAGTGGATTTTAGTAAATCATGAGGAAACTGAAAAGCCAGTTTCCTCCCAAACAAGCAAATACCCTGGAGCCCCTCAACCTGCCTGGTTGAGAATCCAGTATTCATACACTGGTGGGGTACCACACTACCACACCTGCTTTAGAAAGTAACTACATGCAGTATCGGGAGTAGAGTTACTTTTTATTTTTTATATATTTTTTTACATTTTTATTTTTTATTTTTATTTCTTCCCTCTTCTTTTTCTTCTGCAGTCCTTGTCCCTCTATATTCAACTTTGGTTTTTGATATTTAATACTTTAATTTTTCAAGCTTCTTATTTTTCTTTTTGCCCTTTTATGTAGACATGTACAGTTTGTCTTGTTCTGAATTGAAATTTTTGTTATTTGGAGATTTAGATCTATCCGAATTTCTGAATTACAGGAGTAACGAATCCAAAAAAAAAAAAAAAAAATGTACATTTCGTCCGATATTCAAATCGAATTTTAGAAAAAAAAAATGAAATATAAACATATTGCCGATTTCCTTCAAAGAGTGATGCCGCGTACACACGACTGTTTTTCCCGTCGAGAAAAATGCAATTTTTCCCTTTGGACGAGAAAAACGATAGTCTGTGGGCTTTTTGTCGTTTTTCTTGACGGGAAAAACGGCATTAATCACGACGAGAAAAATTAGAACATGCTCTAATTTTTCTCGTCGTGATTCCCGTCGTTTTTTTCCGCGGCAGTTTTCCCATAGGGAAACACTGCCGCGGAGCCCACACACGGTCGTTTTTTTTTTCGACCAAAAAAAAAAATGTCATTTAAAACGGCCGTGTGTGGGGGGAACAAGCTGTTCCTCGTTTTTCACGTCGATTTTCTCGATGGTGTTTTCACCGTCGAAAAAAACGATTGTGTGTACGCGGCATTATAGTGTTAATGACAAACTTGAAATAGCTCAACCAACCCTATGGTAGCACATATCTATGGAACTTCACTCACCATACAAACATGATTAGCAAAAAAGTTTTATTGGTGTCAAAGATAAAAAAAAAAGACATTAAAAAACATGTTGTGGAAATTTTTATGAAGATGTATTTACTATGTATTGTCACAGTGTCTCCCAGTGTTAGTTCTCCTGCAGCTCGCTCTAAAGAGCGGACTGGGGCAGACTGACGCCGGTTGAGTCCCGTTTTGGTAGTGAACAGCTTCCTGTCAAGCCTCGTACACATGGCCGAGAATCTCGTCGTAAAAAACACGTCGTTTTTTCCGACGAGATCCTTGGACAAGAAACTTGTCCCGGCCGAGTGTACACACGCTTATTTCAAAGAACCCGCGGTTCTTTGAATGGAGCGAACGCGGTGACGTAATTGAATACGACGAGCATGCGCTCGTCACATTCGATGCCATCGCCGCCATCTTTGTACACCCTATCCTATGCCTAGGAAGCTACCGCGCATGCGTCAAAGTCATTTCGAGCATGCACGGGCTTCCAGGAGGACAGGTAAGTGTACACACACACAATTTTCTCGTCGAGAAACAGGCTGACGAGAATCTCGACGAGAAAATAGAGAGCAGGTTCTCTATTTTCTCGTCGAGATTCTAGTTGGTTTTCTTGACGAGAAACCATACACACGAACGAATTTCTCGGGCAAGAAATCTCTGCCAGCAAGTTTCTTGCTGGTTCTTGCCGAGAAACTCGGTCGTGTGTACGAGGCTTAAGATGTAGAGAAGTGTTTGCAGAGTGGGGATATGTCCACCAGCGAAGGGCCCCTGTGCAATGCACAGAACGATCATCTTGGGGGGGGATGTATTCACTCTGCAATGACATTATCGGTTATGGGTGATGTAAGTTCGTGTCGCCCCTGTGTGTGATCAGCACGTGGGGAGGCTATGGCGTGTCCCTGCAGATAATCTCCCATCCTCAGGAATGGTAGAATAATCCGGGTATGCGTTGTTCTCTGAACAATGCAGAATAAGGATTCACACCAACGGTGAAAACGGGAGTCTTTGGGTGCGTTATGGTCGGGGACAGTGTCCATGACTTCAAGGCCAGCCATGTGGTTTCTTTGTCTAGCTGAAGATGATGGCTTACAGGTACAGGGGGCGGGAAATAATACACACTGCCCTTGCCCAGACACGCCCATAAGGCTCCCCTAGTCATTGTTCATTGGTTGAGATTTGTATAACTCCTCCTGATTGCCTGTGCTTGATTGGCTGATTGTGAAACCATCAAGCTCTATTGTTATATAAATAAAGATTGATCCCATTACCAGCAAGTCTGTTGGTGGAGCTAAGGATGTGAGGATGGTGGTCATGTCTGTTTTCTTGGGACGATACGGGAAACAGGGTTGCTCTAAGAGGCATTATACCAAAAGGCTGAAAGGGCGCTTTATTAGCGCAGGAGACATGGAATACGCACAGCGTATAGCGAAACTTCAACGTCACAGTGGACAGTGTCAGTAGGGCAGTGGATGGTGTCAGTAGAGAAGTGGACGTGTCAGTAGAGAAGTGGACAGTGTCAGTAGAGCAGTGGATGGTGTCGGTAGGGCAGTGGATTGTGTCAGTAGGGCAGTGGATGGTGTCAGTAGGGCAGAGGACGGTGTCAGTAGAGCAGTGGATGGTGTCAGTAGAGCAGTGGATGGTGTCAATAGAGCAGTGGATGGTGTCAGTAGGGCAGTGGATGGTGTCAATAGAGCAGTGGATGGTGTCAGTAGGGCAGTGGACGATGTCAGTAGTGCAGTGGACGGTGTCAGTAGGGCAGAGGACGGTGTCAGTAGAGCAGTGGATTGTGTCAGTAGGCCAGTGGATGGTGTCAGTAGAGCAGTGGACGGTGTCAGTAGATTAGTGGATGGTGTCAGTAAAGCAGTGGACGGTGTCAGTAGAGAAGTGGACGTGTCAGTAGAGAAGTGGACGGTGTCAGTAGGGCAGTGGACGGTGTCAGTAGGGCAGTGGACGGTGTCAGTAGGGCAGTGGACGGTGTCAGTAGGGCAGTGGACGATGTCAGTAGTGCAGTGGATAGTGTCAGTAGGGCAGTGGATGGTGTCAGTAGGGCAGTGGATGGTGTCAGTAGAGCAGTGGACGGTGTCAGTAGAGCAGAGGACGGTGTCAGTAGAGCAGTGAACGGTGTCAGTAGAGCAGTGGACGGTGTCAGTAGAGCAGTGGACGGTGTCAGTAGAGCAGTGGACGGTGTCAGTAGAGCAGTGGACGGTGTCAGTAGAGCAGTGGACGGTGTCAGTAGGGCAGTGGACAATGTCAGTAGTGCAGTGGATGGTGTCAGTAGGGCAGTGGATGGTGTCAGTAGAGCAGTGGATGGTGTCAGTAGGGCAGTGGATGGTGTCAGTAGAGCAAAGATTTGTGTCAGTAGAGCAGTGGACGGTGACAGTAGAGAAGTGGATGGTGTCAGTAGAGCAAAGATTGGTGTCAATAGGGCAGTGGAGGGTGTCAGTAGTTTTTTTTATTTTTTGTCAGCAGAGCAGTGGACGGTGTCAGTAGAGCAGTGGACGGTGTCAGTAGAGCAGTGGGCGGTGTCAGTAGAGCAGTGGGCGGTGTCAGTAGAGCAGTGGGCGGTGTCAGTAGGGCAGTGGACAATGTCAGTAGTGCAGTGGATGGTGTCAGTAGAGCAGTGGACGGTGTCAGTAGAGCAGTGGACGGTGTCAGTAGAGCAGAGGATGGTGTCAGTAGAGCAGTGGACGGTGTCAGTAGAGCAGTGGACGGTGTCAGTAGAGCAGAGGATGGTGTCAGTAGAGCAGTGGACGGTGTCAGTAGAGCAGTGGACGGTGTCAGTAGGGCAGTGGACAATGTCAGTAGTGCAGTGGATGGTGTCAGTAGGGCAGTGGATGGTGTCAGTAGAGCAGTGGATGGTGTCAGTAGGGCAGTGGATGGTGTCAGTAGAGCAAAGATTTGTGTCAGTAGAGCAGTGGACGGTGACAGTAGAGAAGTGGATGGTGTCAGTAGAGCAAAGATTGGTGTCAATAGGGCAGTGGAGGGTGTCAGTAGTTTTTTTTATTTTTTATTATTATTTTTTACAATTTTTTTTATAGGACCCTTGTTGGGGGGCTTTGGTGAAATATCAAGGGTCTAAACAGACCTCTGATGTCTCACTTTTGAGGCAGAGAAAGAAACTGAGGACAGAGATTCCACAGTCCCTTTCTCTGCAGCAAACATAGTTTACCATGCTTCTGTTAATAATTAAGACAGGTCACTGTGCAACAATAAAAATGAAAATTTCCTTTAAATATCGTACCTGGGGGGTCCCCTTAGTCTGCCTGTAAAGTTGCGCATCTGTAGCATGTATAGAACCCGCTGCATCAAAAATGCAATTTCTAAAGAAAAAAAAAACGAGTCAAATCCCATTTAAATTGACTCATTGCTAGAATTGCCGGCACCCGGCTATTTAAAAAAACAAAAAAATAAAAACAAACAGCTTGGGTTGCTCCCCCCAGTCCATAGCAGGCCCTTCGGGTCTGGTATGGATTTTAAGGGGAACTCCATGCCAAAATTGAAAAAAAAACAGGAAGTGAGACCCGTCACACGATTGGTTTAAAGGATAAGCAATCCTATTGGCCGCCTAGAGCAGGAGGAGGGAGGAGACGCACAGTGGAAGCCGCCGTGATCCCGAGAAGGAGGAGATGTGGGGGAAGCCGCGGCAAAGAGAAAGCGCTGCCAACGACCTAGATGGGGAAAGTGTGAGGTTGTTGACCGATCGACCAGGGGGGGTGTGTGTCCCTTGATGTAAATCCTTTGTCAATTACATCGCCCGCCGGACTCGAAAAATAAAAATAAAAACGCTCCGCCTCCTGGGAGACATCTTGCTGAATGCCTTCTCTGTACTTTGGCATTTCTTATATAGGCAAGGGGCGGGGCCACACAAATACGTCTCCTGGTGGCACCACCCCTTCTGACATCACAGAAGGTGACGTAGCTAGGTGGCCCCACCTCTTGCCTATATAAGAAATGTCAAAGCACAAGCGGGCATACAGCAGGAGGCCTCCCAGGAGGCGGAGCATTTATTTTTTTCTATTTTTTGGGTCGGCGGGCAACGTGATTGACAATGGATTTACACGGAGGGACACTATTTTAAAATTTTGTAATAAAGGATTCGTCAAAAACTGTCTTGTGTGGTTATTCCTATTATACACTTTTTTGATGAATGGGTAGGGGTACAATGTACCCGATACCCATTCACATAGGGTGGGGGTGGGATCTGGGGGACCCTTTGTTAAAGGGGGCTTCCAGATTCCGATAAGCCCCCTGCCCGCAGACCCCGACAACCGCAGCCCAGGGTTGTCAGGAATAGGCCCTTGTCCCCATCAACAGCTGCAGCTGCTGACTTTTATTATATGGACACTTACCTGTCCTGGGAGCCCACGATGTTGGCACCCCAGCCGATCTTCGAATTGGCTGTCTGGTGCAGCCGCCGCCACAGCCGGTTCCCTACTGCACATGCGCAAAGCACTGCGCTTACTAATTGGCCCAGCGGCAGAGGAAAGAGGAGGGGGCCGCACTTCGCCGCAGCACCTTCTCCGAAAGTGAGGAATTCCCCCCTATCCCTGGCACTGTAGGGGGGGAGGAGACGAATAAGCGGAAGTCCTACTTTTGGGTGGAAAGCCACTTTAAACTGAAACCTGCAATGATAGCACAGCTGTACATGTCCCGTCTTATGGTGTCTCACCTCAGCAAACTCTCCAAGCTCCTTCTGCATAAGTTCCTTCATTTCCTTCCCGCTCAGTGTGTTCGGGTTACCGCCCTTAGACGCGTACTCCTTGAAGACTCCATGAATTTCCTTCATGGCGGTTACCAGTTTTGACATCTTTGGATTGGTGAGGTCAGAGGTCGGTGGACCAAGTGGAAAGGCCGGTTGGGTGTACCACCAAAAACCTGAAGTTGGAAGACGTCCTAATTGTGGTGGATTACCTGGAAATGATAGAGCGAAATATATATTTTATTCAGATGGAGAAGTACGAACATCCCAACGAGAGGGCACGTTGGTTGATGACATACGCTGATGAATCAGGAAAACAATGAGGAGACATGATTGTGTTCCCAGTCATGGTGGCTTGCATCCCAGGACTGGTGCCTTCTCTATTGCACTTAGCAACCTCCAGGTTTCACCTGAAGTGTTGTGTCCACATTACATGATGCGTCACATGACATGACTGCATCCTCTTTTTGAACTCTAGTGGGGCGTTGTGTCACCGCTTGAGTTCATGTTCTTCCTGAACTTTTGTGCCTACAGCTCCACTAAGGTACTGAGATGTTCCTCTATAAAACCCTTGTACCGCCACTGCCTGCTGCAACATCCACTCATCTCTGCTGCAGGAACCCTTACACCTTCACTTACCTTTGCAACATCCACTAGTATATGCAGCAGCCACTCTTGCACCCAGTGGCGGCTGGTGCTCAAAATTTTTGGGGGGGGGCGCAAACAAACTGAAAAAAAACATCCATTGCCGCCACTGTGCCCATTAAACGCAGCCACTGTGCCCAAACGCCACCAGTTTGTCCCCTCAAATGCAGCCAGTTTGTCCCCAAATGCAGCCAGTTTGTTCCCATATACAGCCAGTGTGTCCCCATATACTGCCAGTTTGTTCCTATATAGAGCCAGTGTGTCCCCATATACAGCCAGTTTGTTCCCATATACAGCCAGTGTGTCCCCAAATACAGCCAGTTTGTTTCCATATACAGCCAGTGTGTCCCCCATATGCAGCCAGTGTGTCCCATAATACAGCCAGTTTGTTCCCATATACAGCCAGTGTGTCCCCAAATACAGCCAGTTTGTTTCCATATACAGCCAGTGTGTCCCCCATATACAGCCAGTTTGTCCCCCATATGCAGCCAGTTTGTCCCATAATACAGCCAGTTTGTCCCCAAATACAGCCAGTTTGTTTCCATATACAGCCAGTGTGTCTCCATATACAGCCAGTGTGTCTCCATATACAGCCAGTTTGTCCCCATATACAGCCAGTTTGTTTCCATATACAGCCAGTGTGTCCCCATATACAGCCAGTGTGTCCCCATATACAGCCAGTGTGTCCCCATATACAGCCAGTGTGTCCCCATATACAGCCAGTTTGTTTCCATATACAGCCAGTGTGTCTCCATATACAGCCAGTTTGTCCCCATATACAGCCAGTTTGTTTCCATATACAGCCAGTTTGTTTCCATATACAGCCAGTGTGTCCCCATATACAGCCAGTGTATCCCCATATGCAGCCAGTGTGTCCCCATATGCAGCCAGTGTGTCCCCATATGCAGCCAGTGTGTCCCCATATACAGCCAGTGTGTCCCCATATACAGCCAGTGTGTCCCCATATACAGCCAGTGTGTCCCCCATATACAGCCAGTTTGTTCCCATATACAGCCAGTGTGTCCCCATATGCAGCCAGTGTGTCCCCATATGCAGCCAGTGTGTCCCCATATGCAGCCAGTTTGTTCCCATATGCAGCCAGTTTGTTCCCATATGCAGCCAGTGTGTCCCCATATACAGCCAGTGTGTCCCTATATGCAGCCAGTTTGTTCCCATATGCAACCAGTGTGTCCCCATATGCAGCCAGTGTGTCCCCATATGCAGCCAGTGTGTCCCCATATGCAGCCAGTTTGTTCCCATATGCAGCCAGTGTGTCCCCATATACAGCCAGTGTGTCCCCATATGCAGCCAGTGTGTCCCCATATGCAGCCAGTGTGTCCCCATATGCAGCCAGTTTGTTCCCATATGCAGCCAGTTTGTTCCCATATGCAGCCAGTGTGTCCCCATATACAGCCAGTGTGTCCCCATATGCAGCCAGTTTGTTCCCATATGCAACCAGTGTGTCCCCATATGCAGCCAGTGTGTCCCCATATGCAGCCAGTTTGTTCCCATATGCAGCCAGTTTGTTCCCATATGCAGCCAGTGTGTCCCCATATACAGCCAGTGTGTCCCCCATATACAGCCAGTTTGTTCCCATATGCAGCCAGTGTGTCCCCAATATACAGCCAGTGTGTTCCCAATACAGTACTACCTATAGCTTTAGCAATCGCCTCTCCTCTTATATTGCACAAAGTAGTGTGCATTCTGATTGTCCAGATACTACCCCGACCAAAAAAAGTTTAACAATCATACCTCCTGCTCTTTACACAACACTGTGCCGGAAGCTACATGTTTTATAACATGTTAAAAGCCGCGCCTGTAAGACAGTCTTCTTACCTGCTTGCTTGCAGCTCCGCTCGGGCCATGCAAAGAACGGAGCTGCCGACGTGACGTCACTTCTGGTTTTCGTCTATTCCACGAAACCGGAAGTATAAGCTGTGTGAGGGGGTTAGCTCGGCAGCGGGTGTGTGTGACCCCCGGGATGGGCTCCCCACACAAAACAGGCCCAGCAAACGGAGGTTGTGGTTTTCAAAATCAAAAAAAGGTGCGGTTTATTTTCTATTTACAGTGACAAAACACAGCAAAGCAAAAGAAACATAACCAAAATAAATCCTGGTCAAGTTGACCTCTGACTAAACATACAGGTTTCCTAACTAACAACTGGGATCAGCCTAGTGCTGTCCTAGTCCCTAAGTCCCTGGTTTAGTAAAAGTCCAAACAAATAGCCACACAGGCTTTGCCTCACCGCACAGGGGTTCACTCTCCCTAGACAGTCCACACAGGTCTGGTTCCAGGCATGAGCTAACATCTAATGAAGCTGGGAGTTCTTATAGAGGCCTAAATGAGCTGACAAGGTTCAGCTGGTCTCCTCATCTCTGTCTGCACGACGCCCCACACTCTCCCTAGAGGTATGAGTCATCCATGAGCCCACTAGCCTTATACAACTCTCCACCTAGTTGTATAAGTCGGCGTAAAGCCTGAATCTGGGCGAAATATATCTACCCCCCTGGATGCAACCAGGTGACTTTACCTTCCTGCTGTCACATACCCCCCCCCTCTTGTTTTAACCTCGGGGTTGGAACACCAGCAATCAGGCATTCATGTACTCGAGACAAAGCATCCACATTCCCCATTTGAACGCCAGGGCGATGCTTTACTGTGAAGTTGAATTCCTGGAGGGCCAGGAACCACCTATTCACTCTTCTATTTGTTTCCTTGTTTTGAGCCATCCACTTTAACGGAGCGTGATCCGTAACCATGTCAAAGTGCCTACCTAGCAGGTAGTACCGAAGGGAATCTAGAGCCCACTTCACCGCTAAACACTCCTTTTCAACGGTGGCGTAATTTACCTCATGGGACTTCAACTTCCTGCTGAGGTAAATGACTGGGTGCTCTTCCCCGTTCCAGACCTGGGACAATACTGCTCCTAACCCCACATCTGACGCATCACTTTGTACGACAAAGTCTTTAGAGAAGTCGGGTGAGTACAACACTGGCTGGCTACATAAGGCTTGTTTCAAGAATTGGAATGCTGCCTCAGCCTCGGGGGTCCATTTAATCATGACCGACCCTTTCCCCTTCGTCAGGTTGGTTAGGGGCACAGCCTTAGAAGCAAAGTGGGGAATGAATCGCCGATAATACCCAGCGATTCCCAGAAAGGCTCGTACCTGCTTCTTGCTGTTGGGACGTGGCCAACTCTGGATGGCCTCGACTTTGTTGAGTTGGGGTTTTATTACTCCCCTCCCAATGGTGTACCCAAGATATTTGGCCTCCTCCTGCCCAATGGTACACTTCTTGGGGTTAGCCGTAAACCCCGCTTCCCGAACAGAGTCCAGGACTGCTTGCACTTTTGGCAGATGTGAGGCCCAATCTGTGCTATGGACAATTACGTCATCCAGGTAAGCCGCAGCATACTTCCGATGGGGCCTCAGCATCTGGTCCATTTTCCGCTGGAATGTGGCCGGCGCATTCTGTAACCCGAACGGCATTCTTTTATATTGGAACGCCCCGTCTGGGGTTACAAATGCGGTTTTCTCTTTGGCCGACTTGGCCAGGGGGATTTGCCAATACCCTTTTGTGAGGTCAAGAGTCGTCATGTATCGGGCTGTTCCCAGCCGGTCGATCAACTCATCTATACGTGGCATGGGGTAGGTGTCAAATTTTGTAACTTTGTTCAACTGACGAAAATCGTTACAAAATCGCCAGCTCCCATCCGGTTTAGGCACCAACACGATGGGACTAGACCAATCACTTTGGGACTCCTCTATCACCCCTAAGTTCAGCATTTTCTGTACTTCCTCCCGTATTGCCTCCCGTCGAGCCTCTGGGATCCGATAGGGTTTTAACTTCACCCTTTCACCGGGCGGGGTAATGATGTCATGCTCTACCCCAGATGTTTGTCCCGGCAGCTCAGAGAATACCTCCTTGTTGCGAAGCACAAACTCCTTAACCTCCTGTTGTTGGGGTTGTGACAAGGTGGCTGCTATTCCAACCTCAGGAATCACGCAACCAGTTTGAGCTGGTGACCAAGTGTCTGCGACTAGGGACTCTCTATCCCTCCAGGCTTTCAACAGATTAACGTGATAGATCTGTTCGGGCTTTCGCCTTCCTGGTTGTCTGACCTTGTAATTCACTTCGCTCACTTTTTCCATTATCTCGTAGGGGCCTTGCCATTTGGCAAGGAATTTACTTTCAACCGTAGGGACAAGTACCAATATCCTATCCCCCGGGGAAAAGGTACGGGTCTTGGCTCCACGGTTGTACACTCTCTGCTGTGCCAACTGCGCTTGGGCCAAATGTTCCTTCACGATGGGCATTACCTGTGCAATTCGATCTTGCATCAGGGCGACATGCTCAATCACACTCCTGTGGGGAGAACTCTCACTTTCCCAAGTTTCCTTGGCAATATCCAACAGCCCTCTTGGGTGTCTCCCATACAGTAACTCAAAGGGGGAGAATCCCGTAGAGGATTGGGGCACCTCCCTAATAGCAAACATCAAATAAGGAAGTAAACAGTCCCAATCCTTTCCATCTCTATCCACCACTTTCTTCAACATTTGTTTTAGGGTTTTGTTGAATCTTTCAACCAGCCCATCGGTTTGGGGGTGATACACAGACGTACGCAATTGCGTCACTTTGAACAATTTACACAGCTCTTTCATAACCCGGGACATAAAGGGTGTACCTTGGTCCGTAAGCAGTTCTTTACAAATACCCACCCGGCTAAAAACAAGAGATAGCTCTTTGGCTATGGTTTTGGCCGAGGTATTTCGGAGAGGGATCGCTTCTGGATAACGGGTGGCATAGTCCATTATAACTAATATGTACTGGTGCCCCCTAGCGGACTTGATTATAGGACCTACCAAATCCATGGCGATCCTCTCAAACGGGACCTCAATGATGGGTAGAGGGACCAGCGGGCTACGGAAATGTGGCATCGGGGCCAACCTCTGACACACAGGGCAGGAGGAACAATAATTTTCTACGTACTTCATCACCCCCGGCCAATAGAATCTCTGTAATACCCTCTCTCGGGTTTTCTCTGTCCCCAGATGACCTCCAAGAATGTGCCCATGGGCCAACTCCAACACCAACTTCCTGTAAGGTTTGGGCACCACAAGCTGCTCAACGGTTTCTTCTGCCCTTTTTGCCACCCGATACAGTAGGTCCTTCTCTACGCTGAAGTATGGGTAAGTGCAGGTATTATCTGGGTTCACTAACTCACCATCTATTTTCACTACGTTTTCCCGTGCCTTTATTAGGGCGGGGTCTTTCAACTGTTCTGTGGCAAAGTTTTCCCTGTGAACCTCAAGATCAGAAAACTCCACAGACGGTAGGTTTTCGTCTGAGGAGGTGGGCTCCTCTCCAGTTTCTTGAGTCTCCCCTGCCAATACTGATAAGGGAAATTCCGGAGAGTCCTCACCACTCTCAGGGGAGTTCTGGCTATCACATTCCTGGTACATAGGGGCACCAGTGAGGGGCTCAGGATCATCCCACAGTTCCCAGAACTTCGGAAAATCCCTTCCCACAATGGCGTCATGCGGTAACTGAGATACTAAGCCCACTGGATGAGAGAGGGTACCTTTGGGGGTCTCGAAACACACTGTAGTCACTGGATACTCTCGGGTGTCCCCATGCACACAAATAACAGCTACCTTGCTATTCCCAGAGACCTCTGTTTTAACTAACTCAGCCTTTATCAGGGTCACAAGGCTACCTGAATCCAGCAATACCACAACATTTCTACCATTAACACACATTTTGCATAAATGTTTCTCAGTTCCTCGAATGGCAGTGCATGCGACTGTCACACACAGCGACTGACGTCTGCCCGTCAGAAAGTCACACTGCATGGGTTCCTCCACAACCGGGCAATTGGCTGCAATATGTCCCGCTTGCCGGCAGCGGTAGCAAACGATCCTTCTTGCCGCCTCTTGAGCCGCTGATTTCCCAGGCTGTTCTCGCCAAACTTGGGGTAGAGCTCCCACCCTCTCACTCTCTCCACCCTCACCCCTTGGAATCCTCTTATCCGCCCCTGGGGATGGTCTGGTCTTAGGGTGGAAAGTCCGAGTGTCTCTGGAAGAGGCCGTCAGGTTCTCTGTAGCCAAGTATTTCTCCACACGATCCACAAGACCATCGGCCGTCTCTGGGTCTCCATGGCTTACCCACTTTTGGATGGCAGTAGGAAGAGCTCTCAAAAACCGATCCATTACAACACGTTCCACAATCTTTGGTGCGGACAAAGTCTCTGGCTGTAGCCACTTTCTGCTCAGGTGAATGAGATCATACATTTGAGACCTGGGGGGTTTTCCAAGCTCGAAAGTCCAGTTATGCACACGCTGAGCCCGGACAGCCTGGGTGACACCCAGCCTTGCCAATATTTCAGCTTTTAGCATCACATAGTCTTTTGCTTTGTTAGGCTCTAGGTCATAGTAAGCTTTCTGCGATTCACCAGTTAACAGAGGAGCCACCAGTCCAGCCCACTGCTCCTCAGGCCACTTTTCTCTTTCAGCGGTCCTTTCAAATGTGGTCAAAAATACCTCTGGATCATCCTCTCCAGTCATTTTTGTCAATAAACGACTCACCCCAAAGGACGCGGTATTAGTGGGACGGCTTTCCTCACTGGTCTGCGGACGTTGCTGCATTACTGCTTCCATCTGTTGTTGTAGTCTCTGCTCTTGCTTCTGCAACAGGTCTATGAAGCGGGCCTCAGATTGCTGCTGGGCTCGTTGCTGAGCCTCCAGACTCTGTTGCAAAGTTGCGTTTGTCTGCTGCTGGGCTGCAAGGCTCCTTTGCAAACCTGCATTTGTCTGCTGTTGATTGGCATTTGCTAGAGCCAGCTGCTTCAGTATCTCCTCCATGCTGGCTTAAAAAAAACTGCCACTGGTTCTCCACCAACTGTGAGGGGGTTAGCTCGGCAGCGGGTGTGTGTGACCCCCGGGATGGGCTCCCCACACAAAACAGGCCCAGCAAACGGAGGTTGTGGTTTTCAAAATCAAAAAAAGGTGCGGTTTATTTTCTATTTACAGTGACAAAACACAGCAAAGCAAAAGAAACATAACCAAAATAAATCCTGGTCAAGTTGACCTCTGACTAAACATACAGGTTTCCTAACTAACAACTGGGATCAGCCTAGTGCTGTCCTAGTCCCTAAGTCCCTGGTTTAGTAAAAGTCCAAACAAATAGCCACACAGGCTTTGCCTCACCGCACAGGGGTTCACTCTCCCTAGACAGTCCACACAGGTCTGGTTCCAGGCATGAGCTAACATCTAATGAAGCTGGGAGTTCTTATAGAGGCCTAAATGAGCTGACAAGGTTCAGCTGGTCTCCTCATCTCTGTCTGCACGACGCCCCACACTCTCCCTAGAGGTATGAGTCATCCATGAGCCCACTAGCCTTATACAACTCTCCACCTAGTTGTATAAGTCGGCGTAAAGCCTGAATCTGGGCGAAATATATCTACCCCCCTGGATGCAACCAGGTGACTTTACCTTCCTGCTGTCACAGCTGTGAAAGTTAAAAACAATGCTCCTGCCCGGCGCCCATAGTGATTCTACGGGCGGAAGCTAATTGGCGCTCTGCATTGCGCCAAAAGGCGGGTTAAAAGCTCGCAAATGAAGCGCCATGTCTGCAATCTCGTGATTGCATTGACGTGGCGCTTCCCATAGGCCACTGGTGTCCGGCGCTCAAGTGCAGTAACTTAAAGGACATTTTTTTTGGAATTTTTTTTTTCTTAAAGGGGCCATAAAAAAAAACAACCTTTTTTTCTTTCTTTTTTTTTACTACAGGGGGGGGGGGGCGGCGCCCGGGCGCCCCCTATGGACGGGCCGCCACTGCTTGCACCTCTGCTATACTTAAGCTATAGCCTCAGTCTCACCACATTTCTGATGCCCCCCTTTAGCATTTACTGCCTATGAGGTATCTCCACTACATCCACAAACTCCTGTGCACCTTGGCTTCCCCTGCAGCCTCCATAGACTTGGTCTCTGCTTCACCCCAGCTGCATCCAGTCTTTGCACCACCACCTCTGCACCCGCAGTCTCAGATACATCCACAGTCTGAACTGGGGGGGCTGCGCCCATTAGGGTGACCACATGTCCCGGATTGCCTGGGACAGTCCCGCAATTTTGCAGGTCTGTCCTGGGCACCTTCATTCCAGGACAATACAGTGTCCCGGAATGAAACTGATACAGCCACCCCCTGGGCCAATCTGATGCCCCCAAAAAAGGCCACCACATCACCGCTTTACTCACTGACAGTACTTGTCCTGGCCGGGAATGCCTGGAGGAGCACAATCCCCGCCCCCTGCTTGTGATTGGAGAAATCATAAATCCCGCCTCTTGTGTCCAATCACTGTGCTGTGATTCGTTACAGCACAAGCTGATTTTTGGGAAGGGGGGTGTCCCTGAATGGTAGTTTGGAAATGTGGTCACCCTAGCGCCCAGTGCCAGGACATGGTCATTAAAAGTGCAAATTTTATTGTGTGATTTGTCCCTCTTATAAAGCCACTCCAATGAGGTTTGTGGTACAGAGTATGGTTCTTGTTATGTGACAGATCACTGTGCTGCCACCCCCACCCTTGTCCCTGGCCTCGTCTTCCCTCCCTGCACCTCTTGTTCTGGATATTACAGGTAGAGAAGGAAGATCAGAGAAATGTTCCCTGTCTATCAGATTCATTGTGACCAGGGTCGGGTCCACCCAGATACAGGAGAGGCCCCTGCCTTGGGCATTGTGGTGGGGAGGGCACAGTTGGGGAGGGAGTCTCTTTTGTCTCTGTTCCCTCCCTGGCTGTTTCATGCTGATCTCCCCCCTATGTAATCAATGGGGCTCTGCTGTCTGTGTAATGGCTCTCCCAATATAATCAGCACACCTCCCAACAGTCCCGGATTGGGCAGAGACTTTCCCGCATTTACACCTCTGTCCCGTTGTCCCGCTGTACAGGGGCTTCGTCCCGCATAATTCTGTTACTTCTATCTCAACTTCTGGCTAAATAGGACCTGCAGCAGTGTGAACATACACGTTCATCCAGGGATTGACGAGCAAGCCAGCTGGATGTGCACTGTGCAGCCCTGTTGAGAGACTTCACTTGCCAATCTCAAGCTGTGAAGTCGGGTATGGGCGGGACTGCTACCCAGACCCGCCCCTCTGTCAAATAACCAGTGCACCGAAAGAGAAAAGGAAGCTGTGTCTGCAGTGGATAGAAGAGCCAGCTACAGAAAGGAGCTGCTTTTACAAAGGTAAACAAGTGGAAGATGGTGGAGTTTTGGGGAGGGGGAAGGGGCGATGAGGGCAGAGGAGAGAGGGGTGTGTGTGTGTGTGTTTGTGTGTGGGGGGGGTGCAGAGGTTATATCTGAGGAGAGGGGCAATATTGCGATGTAGATGGATGACTGCACTTTGTACCTAGCGCTTTTGAACCCTGCACTCTGTACATAACCCACTCCAGAACCATACACTATGACCAGCACTCTCCTGCACTCTGTACATAATGCACTCCAGAACCTATCACCTTGTGCATAACATACTCCAGAACCCTGAACTCTGTACGTAACTCCAGAGCCCTGCACCTGTTGTGGAAATTTTATTATATAAGATTTATGTGGACATTTTATTCTAGGATGTGCGTTTTATAGATTGTCATCTGTCTCCCTGTGTCTGATGTTTAATCGAGGAGCGCTCTAGCAGAGCGCACTTGGGTTGAATCGAGACCAGCGGTAAAAACGGTCAGTATGAAAACCTTCTTATGGGATTGAAACGTGTTCTCTGCGTGTGTGGGCGTTTGTTGGTTTGTAGATATCAAGCGCAATGCGCTGGACTGCATGCTTTCCAATGGCTATACACTTTAGAGAAGCGAAGTCTGCATAATGAGAGAAACCTATTAATTCTCTCTTGCGGACTTCGTTATCCGCTTTATGGATACATATCTGTATTTATAAGAGGACATTGATATCTGCCTTGTCGGTGTACTTGTACCGTATATTGACAACAGCAGTAGCAATGTCCCCGCAGATTGTCCCAAAACTATAAGAACAAGTAGAATGATCTCACTAGATACTGTTTACTTTGAACAGTATTGTGTGGGCTCCATGCTGATTAAGATGGGGGGTGTGCACTTCCTCCCCTTTCCCTCCTGTGAGTGCCCTCCCCTTTACTGTTTGTCATTTCCTGTGATGTCATTTTGTATTAAGGGAAGTGATTGGCTGTTGGGGCCATCACTTCCTGTTTTGTTATCCTTTTGTTTCCAATGAATAAAAGAATCCGGGTGGCTGAGCTTTGCCCAGACGCTTGAGACTCCAGCTTGAAGCAGCATCGTTTCTGATTCTACCTGGTGCCATTGAAGTACTTCATATTCCTTGTACCAAAGAGCTTGATACAAACGTGCTTTTAAGCACGAAGGAATTGTTTTGTGCTTTGTGTGCATTTAGACGCTGGAAGTCCACATTTAGGTGCGGTGTGGATTTGCGTACAAAGCCCAAGGGAATTCTTCCACGACATTTCGGCGAGCCAGCTTGGAGCCAACGTAGTTCCAGCACAGCGATCCGAGAGGAGAGATTGGGTCCTCGGTTCTGGGACAGGAAAAGGCCAGCAAAGTTTGGTAAGACAGACTCCATTTCAACTTTTGAAATTTTTGTTGTTCTAGAACCGGAATCTGGTCTCTCTGCTCGCTGTTGCAGGTAACTCCGCTTAGCAAAAGAACAAATTTTTGCGGTTTCACTCTTTGTGTACAAGGACGGGGATTTGTATTTGTACTGGGAGGGATAGCTGTATTGGCTTGGGATAGAAGTCTATATTACTGTCCTCTGTGTAGACCCCATAGTCAATACAGCCTAGAGGGTCTTTGTATGGGGTTTATGTTAAATGTAAAACCATTTCCTGTTGTACAACGTGACGGTATGCATGGAGTGTGTTAGTTGATGTTTTAAATGTGCGGCAGAGATTGAATGACATAGCATTGTGTGTCTGAGTTATTTCATAGTGCTGGTCACCATGTGAAATAACTTTTGTAAAGTGTGTAGCTATTATAGTTCGTCTAACGTTTAGTATGAGTTAAGTAGCACAGTCTGTTTTGTGTTAAAACAGTGATTTTTGTTTGTAAGAGGCACGGTTTGGTCTTGTTTTGAAGACACCATTTTGTTTTCCTTTGTGTTTGTTCAGCCATGTGGCCTGAGGACACCATCTTGTTTTGAAGACACCATTTTGTTTTCCTTTGTGTTTGTTCAGCCATGTGGTCTGAGTCACCATTTTTGTTTTTCTTTGTATGAATCCAATCTTCAGGTTTGGTTATTTTTGCATATTTTTTGTAAAACGATTGTGTTTTCTTTTGGTTTTAATTTCAGTTTAAAGTGAAAATTTTGCTTTACACTGAATTTCAATAGATAGTAAAACTAACTTTAACTGAGTTTTTGTACTCTTAACGGGGTGTGTGTTTTCATTTTTTTATTTTAATTTTTAATTGTTTGGGCATTTTCTTTGAGTTTCTCAGAAGGCAATTCATGCCCCTCCCCCATTGTTTTTGGTTTTAGAGCTGCATCTTTTATTGTATAGCTTGCGGTAGGAAAGAAAGGCTTTGGTTTTAAAACTCGCTTTATATTCACTTTTATTGTTAGTTGAGTTACTTTTGCGCAGCAAGTAGTAAATTTTTTGTTCACGCTCAGACTGTTTATTAGTTTGATCGTGTAACTACTGAGACATCGTACAACTGCTGAAATAGACAACAGAAAGCTATCCCCATTTAATTTTTTTATTTTATTTTTGTGATTATTTAGAGAAGCCACATTGCTCTGTAGCGAAAATAAACGGAAGTGTGCTGTGCAGTTTAATCTGACGATGCAGTGTACAGTCGTACAGAGGTATGTATGCATACACTGTAAGGGGTAGAGACATAATTCGGGGGGTGGTCTGTGGTTGTTGACTAATCATTGGGCATAGTTATTACGAGTATTGCGGTGTAAAAGAGTAGTACTCTGTAGTTCTGTGCCAAAAGTGTTGGGGCAACAAGCCATAGAGTTAATAACACCTCGGTTAGGTTTTCTAGTTGGGGGACTGGACCAGATATAGTGGTTGCAGTTCGTCAATCCACCGTAGAAGAAGGCACCTGACGGTGCTCTCCTAAATAGGTGCAGGGGTTTTTCCTGGACGCAGGAATAAGACTATAAGCCGATTCGAATCGCCATGGGCAATTTGAAGTCCATGCAAGGGAAGGAATGTGAGGCTTCCCAGAGTCAGACGGCTGCACAGTACATGAAATCTAGCTTTGGGGCAAAGGTCATGAAACCTCTAAAGGAATGGCATAGTTGGTCCAAGGATACTACTTGGGCTATTCCTCTAGAGGGGACATTTGATGCCTGGAGGTGGGAGAAATTCATAACTGAGTTTAAACCCAGGCTCTGGGCAGCAAAAACCTTAGATGTAGCTGAGCTGTGGCTTCAGAAGTCTATTATGGTAAGCAGGCAGGGTATACAGAAGGCAGTTTCAGTCCGGAAGAACCGCATTATGTACACCTGGCCTGAGGGGATAGCAGTGACTGGTGATCCAATGCTGGAAGCGGAAGAGGCTCTTTCTGGGCTAACTCTGCTGAGGCAGGCTGGATTCACCAACACTAGATCTGTTGTAGTTTCCTCTGATGCTTCTGCCATCACCAATCTAACCAACCCTACTCTGCACTCTCCAACTAACATCTCTCTCTCTCCCACGTCTCCATCTAACCATGTCACCTCTGACGCTAAGCCTCAAGCTAACCCTCTCTATCAGTCGCCTTTCCCCATATCTGGGGCATTTTCTCCGCCGATTGCGGCTGATTATGAATCATTTTCAACTGGTGATCTACAGATGCTATGTGAGTCTAAGGGAATTGAGACCAGACTAAGGAACCGTGGGGATTGCATAACTGCGCTGAGAGCTTTTGACTCAGTCATACCTACCATCTACCCTTCATTGGTTGGCTTCCAGACAGGGAACGTTGTGGGCAAGGTAGCACACATTAGCCAACCAATGAAGCCACAACCTCCAAAGTACACACCTAGCCCCACTTATGTCACTGAACCTGGTACTTACCCAGTCCGGGTGCAACAATATGAGGGTGTTCCAAATACCAACGGTGAAAGGACTTTGGGGGAAAGGGTGGTATGGCATGTCCCTTTTGCTTCCTCAGAAATCAGGACCATACTGGCCGAACTGCCTGACTATAGAACAAATCCACGAGGGTTCGCGAGAATGTTTTGTCAAAATCAATTTAGCTACGGCATGAGTGGAACAGATTGTGCCCAGGTTCTGAGGGCGAAAGTAGGAGAAGAACTGGCAGGGGTTATAATCTCCCGTTGCGGCATTGTCACCCACGAACAAGCCACTTCTGGAGGTAAGCAATTCTGTGTAGCCCTGCTAGCCAAACTTCCAGAGTTGTATGGTGCATCTTCTACCACAGATGTGATGAAACTCAGTCAAAACCCAGGCGAGGAATGTGCTTGTTTCTGGCGTCGCCTGAAACAAGCTGCATTGGATGCAGATCTGGAGGTTGGTCCGGATGTGCCAACCGACGGAGGTAAGTTATCCGCCATTCACCTTTTGCTAAGAGCCAAATTTTTAGAAGGCATCCATATGAAAATTCGAGACCGGCTATTATTAGCCAGACCCGAATTTAATGAAATGACAATACCTGCCATTCTATCCACTCTCTCCGCTATAGAGAGAGAGATGGATAGGAAGAAACAGGACAAAGCATCCAAAATCCTTGTGTCTCAAGCCCCTTCTGCAGGACAAACGGGCCAGGATGGTGGGAAAAAGACACAACGCTGGAAAGCCCGAACTTGTTACATCTGTGGAAAGGAAGGACATCTAAGGCGCGACTGCCCTAACAGACCCAAGGGTAAGTGGCAGTTCATCCCAGACGATCCGGTACCAGGCTCACGCGATCCAACAACTTCAGTTGTAGCGATGGCCAGCCACGACTATGATTCTTCATAGGACGTTGGCAAAGCGGTGTCAGGACATATCAACCTGTTTATCGAGGAATTAAAATATCCCCTCCCTTGCCTCATTGACACCGGTGCCATTCGAACTGTTCTGAGATCCAAAGATCTCAGAGGCAAGGTTCCCCTTTCTGGGGAGACTATACCCACTGTGGGTCTAACAGGTCAGACAGTGTCTCTACATACCACCAAACCACTCCATTGTAGGTTGGGCCAACACACAGAAGCCATTAAGTCGGTACTGGTATCGGATGATGTTCCCATCAACCTATTGGGAGCTGATATTTTATCTGAGATACAAGCGGTCATTGAGTACACTCCAACAGGTGTTGTGGTTAGCAGTGCATTGACAGATGAGCGCCTATGTGCAATGGTGGCTCTACCGTATATGATAGAACCTGGTTGTTTTCTGGGGTTGGATGTGCTAGCAGAAGTGGATCCCAAACTTTGGGCGTTTGATAAGTATGATGTGGGTCTTCTGCCGGTCCCGCCAACCACAGTAAACATCAGACCAGGGAGTATTTTGCCCCAATTACCACAATACCCTTTGAGTGTGGCTCAGATGGATAGCCTTAAAATCCAAATAGACCGGTACCTGCTGATAAAAGTTCTTACGCCAACCAAATCCCCCTGTAACACCCCTTTGTTTCCAGTGGCTAAAAAGTCTGTCAAGGGTCAGGAAACAACTTTCCGTTTAGTACATGATTTAAGGGCTATCAATAAAACCATTATCAGCGATGCCCCTTTGGTACCCAACCCACACACCTTGTTGGCCTCTATACCACCTAACGCAATTTTCTTCAGTGTTATTGATCTGACTAATGCATTTTTTTCGGTACCACTGGACGCCCAGTGCCAGTACCTTTTTGCTTTTTCATTCCAGGGTCGACAACTGACTTGGACACGTCTCGTTCAGGGGTCTGTGACTAGTCCCTCGGAGTACAGTTGCAAACTTAAAATAGTGTTGGATCAATGGACCCCAACGAATCCAGAGGTGGTGCTGATCCAGTATGTTGATGACTTGCTGCTTTGTTGCCCTGCAAGGGATGTCTGTTATCAGCATACTGTCTCATTGCTTAACCATCTGGCGTCCACGGGGAATAAAGCTAGCAAGGAGAAATTGCAGTTTTGTAGGGAGAAGGTCACCTTTTTAGGACATTGTATATCTCAGGGTACTCGACACCTGACAACCCAGAGAATTCAGACACTGAAAGACTTCCCGAAACCCCGAAACGCACGACAAACGAGAGCCATTCTCGGTCTTATCAACTACTGTAGAGACTGGGTCCCGAACATCTCTTCGACTTTAGGACCCCTTTACGAAATCCTATCCCAAACTCCCTTTCAACTGACTGATGATAACTGGTCAACCCTACAGGACTTGATCCAAGAACTCTCCAAAGCACCTGCTTTAGGTTTGCCCAACTATGACCTCCCCTTCTACCTTTTCTGCTATGAAAGCAAAGGCCACGCCACTGGAGTACTGACCCAACTACATGGGTCCAGGTACCGACCCATCATGTATCTATCAACTGCCCTAGATCCAGTCATTCGAGGTTCACCAGGTTGTGTACGAGCCGTAGCCGCCTGCGCTGTATTGTTACAGAAGGTAGGTGACATAGTCTTGGACTCCCCACTGACCCTCTATACTCCCCATTCAGTGCAGGAAATCCTAAATCAAGTTCAGACAAAACACCTCTCTGCTGCCAGATTGACTAAGTACGAAGTGGCTCTCCTAACCCCTACTAACCTGACTTTAAGACGATGCACCATTTTAAACCCAGCCTCTCTTCTTCCTACTGAGGAGGAAGAGAAGGGGGGAGATAATGGTGTTAAAAATGATACTCAAACCTTCCAGACTAACAATACCAACCTCTCTACCTCTAACCAACTTGTTAATTTAGAAGGACAACATGCTGATGATCACCACGACTGTGTTTCTCTGATGGAACTCGAGTTAACAACCATCAGCCCGGTGAAGGAGACCCCCATCCCAAACGCTAAAAACCTTTTTGTCGATGGTTCCAGGTATTACACCCCAGATGGTAAGCCACACACAGGTTATGCAGTGACTACAGTCAGTGAAATTGTGGAAAGGGGTTCATTGAGTTCCAACATGTCTGCACAGGAAGCTGAGCTGTGGGCACTGGCAAGAGCCTGTGAGACCCAAGAGGGTCAAAGGATCAATATCTACACGGATTCTAGGTATGCTTTTGGGATAGCCCATGATTTTGGTCCTATCTGGAAAGCAAGAGGCTTTCTGACTAGTTCAGGGAAGCCTGTGAAACATGCGCAGTTAATCAACAGATTATTCGTTGCTTTCAACCTGCCGCGTGAGATAGCCATTCTAAAAGTTAAGGCCCACACGACTGATAGGACTTTGGAGGGCGATGGCAATGCCTTGGCAGATAGAGCTGCCAAAGAAGGTGCTCTGCACCCTCCTGTGAAAACCCTGATGCTAGCCATCCCCTCTGATGTGTCTCTGGAAGAGTTTAAGAGACTACAGTCACAAGCGGAATTACATGAAAAGAGGAGATGGACAGCACTAGGGGCCATGAGAGGTCCAGATGACATCTGGGGTCTTGGTAAAAAATGGTGTCTGCCAAGATCGCTTTTTCCAATGATGGCCCATTCGGCTCATTATCCAGGGCATCAGTCAAAGATGGTTATGTGTGCGCAGGTGGATGAGCATTGGATCGCCCCTGGATTTACTACTGCAGCTGCTAATTTTGCAGCAGCCTGCCTGGTTTGCGCATTGCACAATCCAGGTAGGACGGTACCAGTACCCAAACGACATTCCCCCCGACCAGAATATCCATTTCAGCGCATCCAGATAGACTACATTACATTGCCAAGGAGTGGGCCGTACGAACACGTCTTAGTCTGTGTAGATATGTTTTCAGGTTGGCCAGAGGCATGGCCGGTTCAGAAAGCAAACGCCACAACCACAGCCAAAAAGATCCTGTCCGAAATAGTGTGTCGCTGGGGCCTACCTGAAACGATCGAGTCGGATCGAGGCTCCCACTTCACTGGTCAAATATTTGCAGAAGTGTGTAAAGCCCTCCATATCAATCAGGGATTACACACTCCTTATCACCCCCAAAGTAGTGGTAAGGTTGAAAGGTTAAACGGAACCCTTAAAAACAAAATCTCCAAAATAATAGCTGATACTGGGAAACCTTGGCCTGAATGTCTCCCCATAGCTCTCCACTCCATCAGAAATGCACCTAGACGACCTCACGGGTTATCTCCATATGAGGTTTTGTTCGGATGTCAACCAAAAACAGGGTTGTACTTTCCCCAGCAGCTGTCGTCTTTACATTCTCAGCTGACGGGGTATGTGCAGTCACTGCAACGTGAGCTAAAAAAAATCCACCACAGGGTTCATGAGTCCCTTCCAGACCCTGACTCAATAACCGGTTTACATTCTATCCAACCAGGTGACTGGGTCGTTGTAAAGAAATACCAGAGGACGGGACTAGAATCGAGATACGTCGGACCATTCCAGGTTCAGCTGACCACGCCGACCTCACTAAAGCTTGAAGAACGGGACAACTGGATCCACGCCAGCCACTGCAAGAAGCTGCTCAACTACATCAAAGAATGAGGAGTATCTTCTTTATTTATAGTTTTAGTTTAGTGTATTTTAGCAAGGGTAATGATGAAAAGCATCCCAATTTATTGTTTAAAATGCATCTCCAGCTGGCAAAAATGGCGAACAGGACCAACTGCTGGGTATGCTCCAAACCTCCACCAAGCCTTGATGCCCCGGCAATGGCAGCAGTACATGCGATATATGATGTCCGTATCGGTATGAGGAAACTAAAGACTCCAAACAGACACTTGTCAATAGAACTTAATGATACATTCCTAGAGGGTAAAATTAGTTATAGTTTTAACATTAGCTCTGGCTTTTGCCCCTCCCTCACAAAACCAGTATGGGTATCGGGACAACTAGGTAGCCCACAAGTGTGCTTCAACTTTAGTTTCGGTAGAGGGGATAACTTTGTTGGGTCCACCACCTGTAAAGAAGGTATAACAGTTAATCTAACCAACGAAACCCCCGTCTTCTTTAATAACACTAATAGACCAGATTACATCTGTTGGAAGGAAGGGTGTGACGTTCAGACCGAGGGAGCAATCCCCCAGTCTATCCTGTTACTACTCAATGCACGTAACCGTCAGAGTGGTTCCCCCTGTGCGACTCTGACTGGCCCCTACTACTTCTTATGCGGTACCTCAGCTTATAAGGTAATCCCCCCTAATGCAAGAGGTTCATGTGTCCTGGTTAAGCTAGTCCCAGCATCTTACATCGCGGATGATCGAGAGGATCTGATGGCACGAGAGAAGGTAAGAACGTCAGGAAAAGCTAGAAGGGAATTGTTCACCAACTCTGACCAGGCCTGGGCATGGTTTCCTGCTTGGACGGGTTGGGGGATTGAACTTATGAAACGATTGAATAATTTCTCATCCATTGTGGATGGGATATTCAATGAAACCGTAGAGGCTGTAAGTGAAATCTCACAGGAACAACGGCAGATCAGGACCCTTCTTTTACAGGAAAAGATGGCCCTTGATTATCTGTTAGCATCCAAGGGGGGTTTCTGTGAATTCATAGGTGAAGATTGTTGTACCTGGATTGAGGATACCAATGACAAAGTTCAGGCCCATATGGATAAGGCTAGATCCCTGCAAGGCAAAGCCAGAGCTATAGCTAGTGAGGGTTGGAATCCTTTTAAGGGTTTGGGAAACTTTGGGGATTTTTTATTTTCCATTGGATCGTGGTTGAAGGAAGTAGGGGTGTATATACTCATGTCATTTTTGTTTCTGTTCCTTCTATATGTCGTGATGAGGTGCTCCTGTTGCCTAATTGGACGCGTGACCAGAGCCCGAGCAGATGACCACATTTTCCTCAATGAGATAAGACGCCCCGAAGCCCAACCAACGTATCAGATGCAGAGGATTCCAGACCGATCTGCGATTACTACAGCTCACCATTTCGTACCCTCCTTATAAGTCATGTCTCCTGAAGAACAGAATCTACATGTCAAGCCGCGTTTTCCTTTTTATGGATTGTAAGGACTGATTCATTTCCAGGTGTAAGAAGATCAAGTTTTGAGAGACACATGGGAGCATATGACAAAAAGGAGGGACTGTTGTGGAAATGTTATTATATAAGATTTATGTGGACATTTTATTCTAGGATGTGCGTTTTATAGATTGTCATCTGTCTCCCTGTGTCTGATGTTTAATCGAGGAGCGCTCTAGCAGAGCGCACTTGGGTTGAATCAAGACCAGCGGTAAAAACGGTCAGTATGAAAACCTTCTTATGGGATTGAAACGTGTTCTCTGCGTGTGTGGGCGTTTGTTGGTTTGTAGATATCAAGCGCAATGCGCTGGACTGCATGCTTTCCAATGGCTATACACTTTAGAGAAGCGAAGTCCGCATAATGAGAGAAACCTATTAATTCTCTCTTGCGGACTTCGTTATCCGCTTTATGGATACATATCTGTATTTATAAGAGGACATTGATATCTGCCTTGTCGGTGTACTTGTACCGTATATTGACAACAGCAGTAGCAATGTCCCCGCAGATTGTCCCAAAACTATAAGAACAAGTAGAATGATCTCACTAGATACTGTTTACTTTGAACAGTATTGTGTGGGCTCCATGCTGATTAAGATGGGGGGTGTGCACTTCCTCCCCTTTCCCTCCTGTGAGTGCCCTCCCCTTTACTGTTTGTCATTTCCTGTGATGTCATTTTGTATTAAGGGAAGTGATTGGCTGTTGGGGCCATCACTTCCTGTTTTGTTATCCTTTTGTTTCCGATGAATAAAAGAATCCGGGTGGCTGAGCTCTGCCCAGACGCTTGAGACTCCAGCTTGAAGCAGCATCGTTTCTGATTCTACCTGGTGCCATTGAAGTACTTCATATTCCTTGTACCAAAGAGCTTGATACAAACGTGCTTTTAAGCACGAAGGAATTGTTTTGTGCTTTGTGTGCATTTAGACGCTGGAAGTCCACATTTAGGCGCGGTGTGGATTTGCGTACAAAGCCCAAGGGAATTCTTCCACGACACACCCTGTGCATAACGCACTCCAGAACCCTACACTCTGCGCATAAAGCACTCCAGAACCATGCAGTCTGTATCTAGCACTCGCCTGAACCCTGCAGTCTGTGCGTAACACACCCAAGAACCCTGCTCCCTATGCAAAAGGCAATCCAGAAACATGCAGTCTGTACCTTGTGCTCTCCTGAACCCTGCACTCTGTACATAAAGCACTCCAAAAACCTTCTCCCTGTGTATATCAGACTCCTGAACAAGGCACTCTGTACATAGCACACTCAAGAACCCTGCACTCTGTACATAACTCCAGAACTCTGCACTCTGTACATAACGCACTCCAGAACCTACCTCCCTGTACATAACGTACTCCAGAACATTGCACTCTGTACGTAACGCACTCCAGAACCCTGCCCTCTGTTTCTAACACTCTCCTGAACCCTGCTCCCTATGCAAAAGGCACTTCAGAAACCTGCAGTCTGTACCTAGTGCTCTCCTGAAATCTGCACTCTGTACATAAAGCATTCCAAAAACCTTCTCCCTGTGTATATCAGACTCCTGAACAAGGTACTCTGTACATAGCACACTCCAGAACACAGTACCCTGTACTGAATGCATTCCTGAATCCTTTCACATCTTGTGTAACACACACTTCCATAGTTTATGCAAAACCATTAGTAATGTAAGCTTTCTCTTTTTTTTTTTTAAATGCTAGTGCTGGGGTTTGTATGGGTCTGTGAGACTCTATCTTTTGGCACAGCAATCAAATCATATTTTAGAGGTACAAGGAAACCTGGGTTTTGTTTAACCACGCCCACTTTTGCCACAGTGCACATTGCGTGCCATTGGTCGCTTCCTCCCTCAAGTGTCCCTCATTCTGAAGTTCAAAAGTTGGGAGGTATGTAATCAGTAGGGATGAGCCGAACACCCCCGGGTTCGGTTCGCACCAGAACCCGCGAACGGACCGAAAGTTTGCACGAACATTAGAACCCTATTAAATACAATGGATGCGAACGTTCGAATTCAAAAGTGCTAATTATAACGACTATTATCCATGTTATTGTCCTAAACAGAGTTTGGGAACCCGGGTTCTGCACCAGGGGACATGTATCAATGCAAAAAGAAGTTTTAAAAACGGACGTTTTTCGGGAGCAGTCATTTTAATGATGCATAAAGTGAAAAAAAAAAGTCAAATATTCCTTTAAATATTGTTCCTGTGGGGTGTCTAAAGTATGCCTGTGAAGTGCCACGTATTTCCCGTGTTTAGAACTGTCCCTGCACAAAATTACATTTCTAAAGGAAAAAAAAGCCATTTAAAACTGCTTGCGGCTTTAATGTAATGTCTGGTCCCGGTAATATGGATGAAAATCTTTAAGAAAAATGGCATAGCTACCCCATCACCCCCCCCCCCCTACCCCAGCCCATTACCAGCCCCTTTGGGTCTTGTTTGGATATTAAGGGGAACCCCGCAACACAAAATAAAAAAGGCCCTATATACTCTGAACAGCAGTATACAGGCGGTGTAAACAAGACCGGTGTAAACAAGACAGGGACTGTAGGTTTGTTCTTAAGTAGAATCTGTTTGTAATTTTGAACACGTACATTGTTTAAGTGTAGCTCCAGCCAAAAAATCTATTTTTAAGCTTTTTGGAAAACATAGGGAAGGGTTATCACCCCTGTAACATTTGTTTTGCTGTCTGTGCCCCTGTTCAGAACATTTCACCTCACTTTGCGTCCCAATGACAACTGTTTTTGAAATGTGGTGTTTTTATTGAAACAAGGATTGGTGATAAAGCATCAGTAGAGAGGAGACACCTTTCTCCCATATTAATTCTTACAGGAGAGAATTTTCCTTCCTAGGGGTAGATTTCCTCTCACTTCCTGTTGTCTTCTTCCGTTTGCAAGTAGGGACCTGCCGTATATACTCTGCAGAAATTGGCCCCTTAGGTGTTGGTGTTGGCACAACACTGTAAGCACTCACAGTTACTCTTGGTGGGTGCTGGAACGCCCTGCTGTCAACTATTATATCAGGAATTGTAATAACATATAATTGTTGAACAGTGGTAGTCAGGGCTGGCCAAAGACATTGTGCTGCCTGGGCCCAAGAATGAAATGCTGCCCCCCCCCAAAAAAAATCCTATGCCCATCCAGCAAAGAGACGTTTCCATAAAGCAAAGAGACAGCCCAATATATTCAGCAAGAGACATCCCATATATTCAGCAAAGAGACATGCCCCTTCTAGGGTGACCACGCATTTTGCAGGTCTGTCCCGGGCACATTCATTCCAGGACAATACAGTGTCCCGGAATGAAACTGACACAGCCACCCCCCTAGGCCAATCTGATGCCCCCAAAAAAGGCCGCCACATCACCTCTTTACTCACTGACAGTACTTGTCCTGGCCGGGAATGCCTGGAGGAGCACAATCCCCGCCCCCTGCATGTGATTGGAGAAATCATAAATCCCACCTCTTGTGTCCAATCACTGTGCTGTGATTCGTTACAGAACAAGCTGATGTTTGGGAAGGGGGGGTGTCCGTGAATAGTAGTTTAAAAATGTGGTCACCCTAGCTCCTTCCTGCAAAGAGTATTGTGTAGCACCACGAAAGCTCCCCCCTTTCTCTCCACTTCCACCGACCAGCTACGCTCTGATCCCAGCTCAGTGATGCAACATGCCGCAACAACAGCGCTGCATTGACCACATTTCCAAACTGCCATTCAGGGATACCGCCCTTCCTTCCCAAAAAAAGATGAGGGGGGGGCGGGTGTAGTCTCGCTGACAGGGAATTTGGCAGCGGGTGATTTGTCGGGCGAATGGCTGGTGTTAGCACTTAAATCATCCTAACATTATGATTGATATGGTGTCAGGATGATCAAATCACATTATTTCTATTACTACATTGTAATATATAATGAAATAGTTTAACTCACCATAATGCAGAATCAGTGGGAACCCTGAGCTTGTCATTTGCCACCATTGCTTGCCACCAGATGTAGCTTATTGCTTGCCACCGTTGCCTGCCACCAGATGCAGCTGTGCCACTTGCCACCCATAGCCTGCCACAACATGCAGCCTGTCACTTGTTACCAATGCCTGTCACCAGATGCAGCCTGTCACTTGTCACCAATGCCTGTCACCAGATGCAGCCTGTCACTTGTCACCAATGCCTGTCACCAGATGCAGCCTGTCACTTGTCACCAATGCCTGTCACCAGATGCAGCCTGTCACTTGTCACCAATGCCTGTCACCAGATGCAGCCTGTCACTTGTCACCAATGCCTGTCACCAGATGCAGCCTGTCACTTGTCACCAATGCCTGTCACCAGATGCAGCCTGTCACTTGTCACCAATGCCTGTCACCAGATGCAGCCTGTCACTTGTTACCAATGCCTGTCACCAGATGCAGCCTGTCACTTGTCACCGATGCCTGTCACCAGATGCAGCCTGTCACTTGTCACCGATGCCTGTCACCAGATGCAGCCTGTCACTTGTCACTGATGCCTGTCACCAGATGCAGCCTGTCACTCAGCCTGGCTCTCTCTCCCTTCCCTTCAGATGGGCATGCTGGGGGCTGCAGTTTCCCCCCTAGAATTGCAATGGGCCAGCCATTTGCACTACATATCCCATAATCCTCTTTTCTCCTTTTAGTTTTTTTCCCTGGCCAATGGGAGGAAAAGGGGGAAGAAACATAGCGGTGGCTGTCCTAGGAACAGCAGCATGAGGAGGAGAAGGAGGGGGGAGAAGAGCCCGCAGCTGCTCTCTCTCCACACACACAGCCGCTCCGATCTCATGCTGTTACATACAGGGAGGAGGTGGGTGGAGCTAGCGGAGGAGGAGGAAGTGAAATACTCTCTGCAATGAATGATGGGCCTCTCTCTCCTTACGTCACTGGTTGCTAGACACAAAGCGGGCCGCAGCTAGCAACCAGTTTGGGCAGTGAAGCAGGGGCCGCTGGAGAGACCCTTGAAGTGCGTCTTGCCACTGCGGCCAGTGACAGCGGCGCCGGCGATGCAGTACAGTATGACATTGACAATGCACACTAGATGGAGGGAAACCCAGGTCCTCAGGCAGGCCCGGATTTATTCCCTTTGCCGCCCCAAGGCCGGGTCCTCCCTTTTGCCGCCCCAATGCCGCGGGTTGACGGGTTGAGAACTGGGGGGGGGGAGATGTGCTGGCCGGAAAAGTCCAAGTGACCTCTCCTCTCATCTCTCCCCTCCTCTTCTGCCCCTCGAATTGAGAAGTGGGGGGGGGTTGCTGGGTTGCTGCCAAAGGTCCAAATTACATCAGAGCCCCCCTTACATCAGAGTCCGCACAGAGGCCCCCCTTACATCAGAGTCTGCACAGAGCCCCCCCTTACATTACATCAGAGTCTTCACAGAGCCCCCTCTTACATCAGAGTCCGCACAGAGCCCCCCCTTACATCAGAGTCCGCACAGAGCCCCCCTTACATCAGAGTCCGCACAGAGCCCCCCTTACATCAGAGTCCGCACAGAGCCCCCCCTTACATCAGAGTCCGCACAGAGCCCCCCCTTACATCAGAGTCCGCACAGAGCCCCCCCTTACATCAGAGTCCGCACAGAGCCCCCCCTTACATCAGAGTCCGCACAGAGGTCCCCCTTACATCAGAGTCCGCACAGAGGTCCCCCTTACATCAGAGTCCGCACAGAGGTCCCCCTTACATCAGAGTCCGCACAGAGCCCCCCCTTACATCAGAGTCCGCACAGAGGTCCCCCTTACATCAGAGTCCGCACAGAGGTCCCCCTTACATCAGAGTCCGCACAGAGGTCCCCCTTACATCAGAGTCCGCACAGAGGTCCCCCTTACATCAGAGTCCGCACAGAGGTCCCCCTTACATCAGAGTCCGCACAGAGGTCCCCCTTACATCAGAGTCCGCACAGAGGTCCCTCTTACATCAGAGTCCGCACAGAGACCCCCCTTACATCAGAGTCCGCACAGAGGTCCCCCTTACATCAGAGTCCGCACAGAGGTCCCCCTTACATCAGAGTCCGCACAGAGGTCCCCCTTACATCAGAGTCCGCACAGAGGTCCCCCTTACATCAGAGTCCGCACAGAGGTCCCTCTTACATCAGAGTCCGCACAGAGACCCCCCTTACATCAGAGTCCGTACAGAGCCCCCCCTTACAACAGAGTCCGCACAGAGGCCCCCTCTTACATCAGAGTCCGCACAGAGGCCCCCTCTTACATCAGAGTCCACACAGAGCCCCTCTTACATCAGAGTCTGCACAGAGCCCCCCTTACATCAGAGTCTGTACAGAGCCCCCCCTTACATCAGAGTCCGCACAGAGGCCCCCTTACATTAGAGTCTGCAGAGAGGCCCCCCTTACATCAGAGTCTGCACAGAGGCCCCCCTTACATCAGAGTCTGCACAGAGGCCCCCCTTACATCAGAGTCCGCACAGAGGCCCCCCTTACATCAGAGTCCGCACAGAATTTCCACTTACACTGTAAGGGGGAGCTCTGTGGACTCTAATGTAAACGGGAACCCTAATTTAAGGGGTGTTCTGGGAAACTTGATTTAAGGGGGCATGCTGTGGACTCTGGTGTAAAGGGGGTCTCTGCTCACCAAAGCCTGCCCCCCTCCCCTTTAACAAAGTCCACAGAGCACCCCTTTTTATACACTGGGAGGCAGGAGAGAGGGTGAGCTTACCAGGATGGAGGCTGAGGTGCTGGCTGTCTGACACTTTTCTGGGTTCAAACTTCCTGCCCAGTGCCCTCACATGGGAGTGTGGGTGGGGCAGACTCAGAAGGAGGAGGATCAGAGCTCTATCTCTCCTCTGTCTGTGCAGAGAGAGGGATGTCAGCGCCAGTGTGCTCTGAGGCTAAGCTATGTGTGAGACGAGACATAGCTCAGTCCTGCAGCCCTCCCCCTGGAGCTGACAACAGGCACGGCTGCACAACGGGAAGTGAGTGGCGGCCGTGACCTGTGTTAACAGAGTTCCAGCAGCCTGTGTAGAGACATCTCACCTCTTTCCCTCCCTTCCTCTGCCATGCGGATTGGATTGAGGAGGGGGGGGGGGGTTTCTACCGAAAGTCCTGACACATCTCACCTCTCCCCCCTCCTCTCTCCTCTGCAGCGGAAGAGGGGGGGGGGGTGCCGCGGCGCCGCCCCTGCATTCACTGCCGCCCCGAGGCCTGGCCTCTGTGGCCTTGTGGGGAATCCGGCCCTGTCCTCAGGCAGTGCGCCCCTGTTGCCGCCCCTCTTAAAGTGCCGCCTGGGACCATGGTCCCATCGGGTCCCATGGTAGGGCCGGCCCTGGTGGTAGTAAAAATTGGGCCTTTGATGGTGGTGCTGGTGCCACAACACTGTAAGGCCTGACAGTTACTCTTGGTGGGCGCAGCAATGGGCCCTGCTGTGAGTTATTAGATCAATAATTATAATTGCATGCCCCTGTTGAACAGGGGCTGAAAAATTGGGCCTTAGGCACTGGTGGCACAACACTGCAACCCCTCACAGATACTGTACTTGGAGCACAGCAATGAGCCCTGTTGCAAAGTATTGCATCAAAAATTGTAATTACACGCCCCTGTTAAACAGGGGCTGAAAAATTGTGCCTTAGCCACTGGTGGCGGCACCCATAAACCAAAATGATCTTCCAAGCTATCATCATTAATCGGATCATTGAGGAGGAGGATAGCCAGTCAACATAACAGCACAGGCACTCAGCATCAGCATCAGTCTTGAAAGGATGTGACATTTTAAAATCAATTAGTCTGTTATATCAGCATCAGGTGTGTGGTAGCTGGTGGTGATCCAAGACTGGTTTATCTTGATGAAAGTCAGTCGATCAACCGAGTCGGTGGACAGGCACACCCTGTGATCCGTGACAAATCCTCCAGCAGCACTGAATGTGCGTTCTGAAAGAACGCTGGATGCAGGACAGGCCAGTAGCTCAATTGCATACTGTGCAAGCTCTGGCCAGTGATCCATCCTCAAGACCCAGTAAGCCAGAGGATTTTCGGTGGGGAAGGTGTCCAAGTCTGACCTTGCCCCTAGGTATTCCTGCACCATGTATATCAGACGCTGGCGATGGTTGCTGGAACCGATCATACTTTGGGGCTGCAGACTAAAGAATTGTCTGAACGCATCGGTCAGACGGCCACCTTCCCCACCGCTCCTTCTTTGACTGCCCGAAGCCTCAGCAACTCGTTGTCCAGGACCAGGAGTTTGTAACCTCCCAGTCTCTGGGAACGCGTTGCACAGACCTTTCTGCAGGGCCTCCCGGAGTTGTCTCATCCTCTGCTCCCTCTGCGACGGTAAGATAAGGTCCGCAACCTTACCCTTGTACCGTGGATCAAGGAGAGTGGCCAGCCAGTAATGGTCCCTCTCCTTGATCCGAAGAATACGAGGATCCTTCCGCAGACTTTGCAGGATCAGGGAGGCCATGCAGCGTAGGTTAGCTGAGGCATTCAGTCCGGAGTCCTCTGGGTCACTAAGGACGACATGATCCGCAGCCACCTCCTCGCAGCCACGTACAAGTCCACTGGTTTCTTGGGACTGTAAATCATCCCTAAAAGACTGCTGCTGATGATGCTGAGTGCCAGCCTCCACCTCCATGCTGACACAATCCTCCTCCTCCTCCTCCTCCTCCTCTTCCTGTGCGATGGGTGGGACAGAAGGAACACTGTCTGGGTAAAGGGGGCCTTGAGAGGCAAGGAAGTCCTCCTCTTCCTGCCTCTGTTCTGCCTCAAGTGCCCTGTCCATTATTCCACGCAGCGTGTGCTCCAACAGGTGGACAAGAGGTACAGTGTCACTGATGCATGCACTGTCACTGCTCACCATCCTCGTGGCCTCCTCAAATGGTGCCAGGACAGTGCATGCATCCCTGATCATGCCCCACTGGCGTGGTGAAAAAAACCCGAGCTCCCCTGACCCTGTCCTGGTGCCGTAGTCGCACAGGTACTCATTGATGGCCCTCTGCTGCATGTGCAGCCGCTGCAGCATGGCCAACGTTGAGTTCCACCTGGTGGGCATGTCACATATAAGGCGGTTCTTGGGCAGGTTCAACTCCTTTTGCAGCTCAGCCAGGCGAGCACTGGCATTATAAGATCTGCGGAAATGCACACAGACTTTCCTGGCCTGCCTCAGGACATCCTGTAAGCCCGGGTACCTGCCCAAGAACTGCTGCTGCACCACCAGGTTAAGGACGTGAGCCACACAGGGCACATGGGTCAGTTGTCCCTGTCGGAGGGCGGAGAGGAGGTTGGTGCCATTGTCGCAAACCACCATTCCTGGCTTAAGCTGGCGTGGCGTCAACCACCTCTCGGCCTGCCCCTGCAGAGCAGACAGGACCTCTGCCCCAGTGTGGCTCCTGTCCCCCAAACACACCAGCGCAAGCACGGCATCTTTTTGCCTGCGTACTTGCGTAGCCCCTTGAACGCCTACGGAGCACCGCTGGTTCCGAGGACAAAGCACAGGAAGAGGCCATGGAGGAAGAAGAAGAGGAGGGGGTGGAGGAGAGAGGTGTGTCACAACCAGTAGTAGCATTTTGGAGGCGTGGTGGTGGAACAACCTCCAACACTACTGCACCTTGTCCTGCATCCTTCCCAGCTGCCAAAAGAGTGACCCAATGGGCCGTGAAAGAAAGGTAACGTCCCTGTCCATGCCTGCTGGACCATGAGTCAGCGGTAATATGCACCTTACCGCTGACCGCCCTGTCCAGCGAGGCCAAGACATTGCCTTCCACATGCCTGTAGAGAGCCGGAATCGCCTTCCGTGAGAAAAAGTGGCGTTTGGGAACCTGCCACTGAGGAACCGCACATTGCACAAACTCACGGAAGGGGGCCGAGTCTACCAACTGAAAAGGCAGCAGTTGAAGCGCTAGCAATTTAGCCAAGCTAGCATTCAACCGCTGGGCATGTGGATGGCTGGGAGTGAACTTCTTTCGACGGTCCAGCAGCTGGGGCAGGGAAATTTGCCTGCTAGAATCGGACGTCGGTGTACTGCTAGCAGAGTGGCCGCAAGTACTTGGCTGTGACACACCTAATTCTACACCTTTATTTCTCTCAGAGCAGGTTTCAGAGAGGACTGAAGGTATAGTGGGGTTGGAGATCCCAGCTGATGCGGTGCAAGGAGAGGTCCGCTTTGTTCTTTGGTGTGGGTCTTTAAAGGTAGGCTTGCCAATGAGCTGCATGGCAGGTCAACATATGTCTGATCAAGCATGTGGTGCCCAAGCGGCTGATGTTTTGGCCACGCGATATACGCTTGAGACATATGTTGCAAACAGCAGCTGTGCGATCTGATGCACTCGCCTCAAAAAAGGCCCACACCAAAGAACTTTTTAAATGACGGGCAGAGGCAGCGCCCTGCACAGGCGGAGCTCTGCGGTGTGATTTTGTCGGTGTGCTGCCCATACGCTGGCCACCCAAGGGCATCCTGCCTCGTTGGAGATGTGCCTCCTCCTCATCCTCCTTCTCCTCCTCCTCTCTCCTATTAGGCACCCACGTGGAGTCAGTGACCTCATCATCCCCTCCCTCCTCATCACTGGAGCCAATCTGGCAGTATGCTGCAGCTGCTGGAGCATGACTGCCAGATTGGTGTCCTTCTTGAGCATCCCCTCTCTCTGCTCTCACGCTACTGCCTTCCTCTATCTGGGTATCATCATCAGATCCTTCGAAACGCTGGGCATCCTCCTGGAGCATGTACCCAACACTGTGCTCAAACAGTTCGGGGGACTCCTCAGGAAGAGGACATGGTGGGTCTAGGGAAGGATTGACTAATGATGACATTGATACCAGAGAAGAGGACGCTTTGGCAGCTGCTTTGCCAGTACCCTGAGCCTGGGTGAGAGAGGATGAGGAGGATGAGGTGGGCTTGGTCATCCACTCTACCAAGTCTTCGGCATGATGTGGCTCAACATGTCCAGCTGCCGAAAAGAAGGACAAGCGTGTCCCATGGCCATGTGCTGATGACAATGCACAGCGTCCACGACGAGCACTGTTGCCCCCAGACACAGAGCCTGATTGCCCTCTTTTTTTGCCTCCTGACTGTCTGCCTCTCCTTGTTTGCCTTCCAGACATTTTAATGGATGGCCTGCAGGGAGATGGGAAAAACAGCAATAAGGGCTACCTTCAGGTGTATACTGTGCAGGAGGCTTAGCAACAATGACACTGACACTGTCCCCATGCCTATCCTTCTCTGTCCCTAAACACAAGGATTTGCAATATGCTTCAGCAAGATTGGTTTAGCACAGAATAGCACACTGACAGTTTCCCTCACTGTCCTTCTCTGTCCCTACAAACAAGGTTTAGCACAGAATAGCACACTGATAGTTTCCACGAGTGTCCTTCTCTGTCCCTAAACTCAAGGATTTCAAATACGGTTAAGCAAGATTGGTTTAGAACAGAATAGCACACTGACAGTTTCCCCGAGTGTCCTTCTCTGTCCCTAAACTCAAGGATTTCAAATATGGTTCAGCAAGATTGGTTTAGCACAGAATAGCACACTGACAGTTTCCCTCACTGTCCTTCTCTGTCCCTACAAACAAGGTTTAGCACAGAATAGCACACTGATAGTTTCCCTCACTGTCCTTCTCTGTCCCTACAAACAAGATTTAGCACAGAATAGCACACTGTTAGTTTCCACGAGTGTCCTTCTCTGTCCCTAAACTCAAGGATTTCAAATACGGTTCAGCAAGATTGGTGTCATGGATATGCATTAATGTCTGACTGCCATCTTACCTTCCTCCTCATGTGTTCATCTAGAGACCAGACCTCCTTCACCTGGCTTCCTTTATAATCTCCTCCCAGCCTGACTCCACCCCAGGCCCTATCACAGAACACTATATTAACCTGTGCACTGCAAGCCTGCTTTGCTGATCAACGTGTTTGTTAGGCATTGTGTGTTTGGGTTCCTGCCTGCCGTGTGCTACGTCTGTCTCTCTGTTACGTTATTGGCTTGTCCCCGACTATCCCTGTCTGCTCGTGACCCTTGACCTTCGGCTCGTTCTTCGTTATCCTTGTCTGCTTGTGGCCCCTGACCTTCAGCTTGTTATTCGGTTCTCTCTTATCGTGTGCTGCTGCTTCCCCTCTTTTCCCCTTATCCTACGGGGCGTGAGCTAGGAAACTCCAGGGGCCGCGACCTGGTCCCAGCCTGCAGCATAACATCCTCACCACTAGAGGCCCTGGAGAAGACCAGCTGGGTCTTAGACTCCGCGCCCTGGGGAATCTTGGCTCTAGCTTCCGTTAGGATCCCGGTTGTGCTCCTCTGGTCCCGCTTTCCACAACCACCCAGTTTCCTATCCGCAGAAGCCAGCCATAGGGTTCACTACCTTGCGGTGCACTCCTGTCCCCCTACGGTGTGCATCTGTCACCTGGCCACAGGTGACCCTGACAGTTTGATCAGCCATGAACCCGGCTGACATCCCGCTTCCCGCGGATGATCCATTGCAGGGCATAGTTCGCAGACTTGAGACCCAGGAATCAAATCAGACTCAGGTGATGCGATTCCTCCAGGATCTGGCTTCTCGATTCGAGCAGATTCAGGTCTCCTTGGGAACCCCGAATCCGCAACCCCAAGTACAACCAGCGGCTGTACCTATCGCACCAGTCGCAGCCTCACACTCACTAAGATTGCCAGCTCCGTTCCGTTTCTCTGGGGACTCCAAGGCCTGCAGGGGGTTTCTCAGCCAATGCACAATTCATTTTGAGCTTCAGCCTCAAAGCTTCCTGTCTGACCGGGCTAAGGTAGCCTATATCATTTCCCTCCTCTCCGGTGAAGCTTTGGCCTGGGCTGCCCCCCTGTGGGAGAGGAACGATCCGGTGGTTTCCAGTCTGTCCGATTTCTTGAAGCTCTTTCGTAATATCTTCGAAGAGCCGGCTCGGGCTTCTTCAGCGGCTAGTGCTGTCTTACGTCTTCGCCAAGAATCTAGTTCAGTGGGGCAATATGCTCTTCAGTTCCGTATCCACACAGCTGAATTGAGCTGGAATAATGAGGCCCTGGTCGCTACCTTTTTACATGGCCTTTCTGACCGAGTGAAAGACGAATTAGCGGGAAGAGCCATTCCCGTCGGTCTGGACGATGTAATTTCATTATGCAACCAGATCGACATTCGTTTTCAAGAGAGGTCCTTAGAAAAAAGACGCCAGCACTCTCTGGGTCCTAGCCAGTCTGAGCTCCCCTCCCTTCATTCCGTGGAGCATCCTCTACCTGCTGAAGAACCTATGCAGCTGGGCCGGACCAGACTAACCCCCGAAGAACGTGCTAGGCGCAGAACTCTGGGCTCGTGCCTCTATTGTGGGGGCAAGGGTCATTTTCGTGACTCCTGCTCGCTTCGTCCGGGAAACGCTCGGGTCTAATACATTTGGAAGGTGGAGTATTGGACCCAGAAACATCACCTTCTCGCCTGCTCTTGCCGGTGTTCCTTCATGTAGGCACTTCTCCTCAGTCAACCCTTGCATACCTGGATTCCGGGGCTGCCGGCAATTTTATGGATTGGAGAACTGCTTCTTCTATGAAGCTTACCCTTTCACCTCTCACTACCCCATTGGTAGTCTCGGCAATTGATAGCACTGTTCTCCCAGGGGGCCCTATTCGCTTCCAGACGCTACCCATTAGGATGTCGGTAGGGATTCTCCACCAGGAGTGGATATCCATTCTACCCAAGGCCTCTACCCCAGTTGTATTGGGCCTCCCTTGGCTACAGCTCCACTCTCCACATGTGGACTGGGTCTCTGGGCAGATCCTGGCCTGGGGTTCCTCATGTTTCTCGTCGTGTCTTCTCAAGGTGACCCCCAAGGAGAGTCTTCCGGTTGCTGCCACTTCTGTTTCTTCTGATCTTCCTGCTGCATACAGCGATTACCGGGATGTGTTCTGTAAGAAATCAGCTGAGGTGCTTCCTCCCCACAGGTCTTTTGACTGTGCTATTGATCTTGTCCCCGGAGCAACTCTACCCAGGGGTCGTACCTACCCTCTGTCCATCCCAGAGACCCAGGCCATGTCGGATTATGTCGCAGAGAATCTGGAGAGAGGTTTCATCCGGAAATCCTCATCGCCTGCAGGGGCAGGGTTCTTTTTTGTTGCCAAAAAGGATGGTACCTTAAGACCCTGCATCGATTATCGGGGTTTAAATGCGGTTACTATTAAAAATCGATACCCCTTACCCTTAATATCTGAGCTATTCGATAGGTTGAAGGGTGCCTCCATTTTCACCAAGTTGGATCTCAGAGGCGCGTACAATCTCATTCGAATACGGGAGGGTGACGAATGGAAGACTGCATTCAACACTAGAGACGGGCATTACGAATATCTGGTGATGCCTTTTGGTCTGTGTAATGCTCCAGCCGTGTTTCAAAACTTTGTCAATGAAATCTTCAGAGATCTGCTGTACCAGTTTGTTGTCATCTATCTGGATGACATTCTGATCTTTTCTGAAAATCTGCTCGTCCACAGAAACCATGTCCGCACTGTACTTCAACGTCTTAGAGAGAACAATCTCTATGCCAAGCTGGAGAAATGTTCCTTTGAATGTTCTGAGGTCCTGTTTTTGGGGTGCTTCGTCTCATGTTCGGGTCTTCGTATGGACCCTGGGAAGGTCTTGGCTATCACCAACTGGCCTCTTCCTGCTAGCCTCAAGGCCACACAGCGCTTTCTTGGCTTCACTAATTATTATAGGCAGTTCATAAGGAATTACTCTTCCATTGCCGCGCCTATTATCGCTTTGACCAAGAAGGGTGTGAATGCCAGAGACTGGCCTCCCGAAGCTGTCTCTGCATTTCACAACCTGAAACAGGCCTTTGTTTCTGGCCCCCTCTTGAGGAGACCAAATCCTGGGAATGCATTTTTTATTGAAGTGGACGCTTCCTCAATGGGGGTGGGAGCTGTGCTTCTTCAAATCTTTGAGAAGAGACGCCAACCATGTGCGTTCTTCTCCAAAAAAAATTCTCAGGCAGAGAGGAATTATGCCATCGGTGATCGAGAACTTCTCGCAATTAAATTGGCGTTAGAGGAGTGGCGTCATCTCTTGGAGGGTTCCCCTCACTCCATAACGATCTTTACCGATCACAAGAATTTACAGTATCTACAGAATGCTAAACGTCTGAATCCTAGACAGGCCAGGTGGAGTCTCTTCTTTGCCCGTTTTAATTTCACGATTACCTACAAACCTGGTTCCTGCAACGGTCGGGCTGATGCGCTCTCTAGGTCATTTGACACTTTGGACGAGGAGTCCGCCCCTGAACCTGAGCCGATCATTCCCACCTCATGCATTGTTGCCCACTCTACCACCCTGAAGTCAAAAATTCCGCCTGGTAAGACCTTTGTCCCCACTGAGCTAAGAGCTAAGATCCTTCGTTGGGGACATGATTCCAAGGTGGCAGGGCATTCTGGATTCCTCCGATCCTTCCTACTCATCAGTCGTCACTACTGGTGGCCTAATCTCCGCTCAGACGTCAAAGACTACGTTAAAGCTTGTCATGTCTGTGCTCAGTCCAAATCCTCCACACAAGCTCCTGCTGGTCTCCTCATGCCCTTGCCCATTCCTAAGGAACCCTGGGCCCATATTGCCATGGATTTTATCACCGATCTCCCACTGTCTGAGAATAATACAGTCATTTGGGTGGTAATCGATCGATTCTCCAAGATGGCTCATTTTGTTCCTCTTCCTGGTCTTCCTTCTGCCCCTGCCTTGGTTCCCATTTTCATTCGGGAAATTCTCCGCCTACATGGGGTCCCTTCTCATATTGTTTCCAACAGGGGAGTCCAATTCACGTCTCGTTTTTGGAGAGCCTTTTGCAAATCCCTCAATATTGTCTTGGATTTTTCTTCTTCTTACCATCCCCAATCCAATGGACAGACTGAGAGGGTTAATCAGGAGTTAGAGGTCTTTCTTTGCACCTTTGTGTCTTCTCACCATGACGATTGGTCCTCTCTACTCCCGTGGGCAGAATTCTCCCATAACAATCATGTGAATACCAGTTCGCAGAAGACACCCTTTTTCACAGTTTATGGAAAACACCCTCAACTTCCTCTTCCCATGATCTGTTCTCCAGACATTCCAGCTTTGGCTTCGGTTCAGGAGTCTCTCAATTCCGTTTGGGGTCACGTTCATGATTCCCTCCGGGCAGCTGCTGAAAAATTCAAAGGCTTTGCCAACCGCCGCAGGCGTAAACCGCCTTCTCTTCAGCCAGGGGACAAAGTCTGGCTCTCTACCAGGAACATCAAGCTCCGAGTTCCTTCTCTGAAGTTTGCTCCACGATTCATCGGTCCATACACGGTAACTGCTAAACTGAATCCGGTTTGTTTCAAACTCCAGATTCCTAAGAGCCTTAAAATCACTAACTCCTTTCATGTTGCTCTTCTAAAGCCTTTAGTCCTCAATAAATTCTCTCGTCCTCTCCCTACGGTGGCGCCTGTCTCTGAGGATAATCAGGAGTACGAGATCAGTCAAATTCTGGACTCCCGACTCTGTAAAGGCGTTCTTCAGTACCTCGTTCATTGGAAAGGGTTTGGTCCTGAGGAGAGGTCTTGGATCACTGCATCTGAGGTCTTTGCACCTCGTCTGTTAAAGGAGTTTCATCTGAAGTTTCCCTCTAAACCTGGGCCCAGGCGGGGAAGGGGGAGGCCTCGTAAGAGGGAGGGTACTGTCATGGATATGCATTAATGTCTGTCTGCCATCTTACCTTCCTCCTCATGTGTTCATCTAGAGACCAGACCTCCTTCACCTGGCTTCCTTTATAATCTCCTCCCAGCCTGACTCCACCCCAGGCCCTATCACAGAACACTATATTAACCTGTGCACTGCAAGCCTGCTTTGCTGATCAACGTGTTTGTTAGGCATTGTGTGTTTGGGTTCCTGCCTGCCGTGTGCTACGTCTGTCTCTCTGTTACGTTATTGGCTTGTCCCCGACTATCCCTGTCTGCTCGTGACCCTTGACCTTCGGCTCGTTCTTCGTTATCCTTGTCTGCTTGTGGCCCCTGACCTTCAGCTTGTTATTCGGTTCTCTCTTATCGTGTGCTGCTGCTTCCCCTCTTTTCCCCTTATCCTACGAGGCGTGAGCTAGGAAACTCCAGGGGCCGCGACCTGGTCCCAGCCTGCAGCATAACATCCTCACCACTAGAGGCCCTGGAGAAGACCAGCTGGGTCTTAGACTCCGCGCCCTGGGGAATCTTGGCTCTAGCTTCCGTTAGGATCCCGGTTGTGCTCCTCTGGTCCCGCTTTCCACAACCACCCAGTTTCCTATCCGCAGAAGCCAGCCATAGGTTTCACTACCTCGCGGTGCACTCCTGTCCCCCTACGGTGTGCATCTGTCACCTGGCCACAGGTGACCCTGACAATTGGTTTAGAACAGAATAGCACACTGACAGTTTCCCCGAGTGTCCTTCTCTGTCCCTAAACTCAAGGATTTCAAATATGGTTCAGCAAGATTGGTTTAGCACAGAATAGCACACTGACACTTTCCCTCACTGTCCTTCTCTGTCCCTAAACTCAAGGATTTCAAATATGGTTCAGCAAGATTGGTTTAGCACAGAATAGCACACTGACAGTTTCCCTCACTGTCCTTCTCTGTCCCTACAAACAAGGTTTAGCACAGAATAGCACACTGATAGTTTCCCTCACTGTCCTTCTCTGTCCCTACAAACAAGATTTAGCACAGAATAGCACACTGATAGTTTCCACGAGTGTCCTTCTCTGTCCCTAAACTCAAGGATTTCAAATACGGTTCAGCAAGATTGGTTTAGAACAGAATAGCACACTGACAGTTTCCCCGAGTGTCCTTCTCTGTCCCTAAACTCAAGGATTTCAAATATGGTTCAGCAAGATTGGTTTAGCACAGAATAGCACACTGACACTTTCCCTCACTGTCCTTCTCTGTCCCTAAACTCAAGGATTTCAAATATGGTTCAGCAAGATTGGTTTAGCACAGAATAGCACACTGACAGTTTCCCTCACTGTCCTTCTCTGTCCCTACAAACAAGGTTTAGCACAGAATAGCACACTGATAGTTTCCCTCACTGTCCTTCTCTGTCCCTACAAACAAGATTTAACACAGAATAGCACACTGATAGTTTCCACGAGTGTCCTTCTCTGTCCCTAAACTCAAGGATTTCAAATACGGTTCAGCAAGATTGGTTTAGAACAGAATAGCACACTGACAGTTTCCCTCACTGTCCTTCTCTGTCCCTACAAACAAGATTTAGCACAGAATAGCACACTGATAGTTTCCACGAGTGTCCTTCTCTGTCCCTAAACTCAAGGATTTCAAATACGGTTCAGCAAGATTGGTTTAGAACAGAATAGCACACTGACACTTTCCCTCACTGTCCTTCTCTGTCCCTACAAACAAGGTTTAGCACAGAATAGCACACTGATAGTTTCCCTCACTGTCATTCTCTGTCCCTACAAACAAGATTTAGCACAGAATAGCACACTGATAGTTTCCACGAGTGTCCTTCTCTGTCCCTAAACTCAAGGATTTCAAATACGGTTCAGCAAGATTGGTTTAGAACAGAATAGCACACTGACACTTTCCCTCACTGTCCTTCTCTGTCCCTACAAACAAGGTTTAGCACAGAATAACACACTGACACTCTCCCTACCTATCCTTCTCTGTCCCTAAACACAAGGAATCCAGGATTAGTAAAGGAAAAAAATGACACTGTCCCTGCCTATGTTTCTCTTTCCCTGCTCCGGAACACACTACACAAGGCCGCCGTGCTGGCGGCCTTTTATAGTGTGGGGCGTGTACTAAACCCCCTCAGCAATAATTGGCCACAGGCATCCTGCCTGTGGCCAATCATTGCTCTCCTCGCTGCCGGCGCTGTGATTGGCCAAGCATGCAGGGTCACAGTGCATGCTTGGCCAATCACAGCGCCTGGATGACACTTCGATGGCGTAGTGCATTGTGGGCCGTTCGCGTCACTCGAATTTGGCGCGAACGGCCCAAATCGTTCGATCTTCATCGAACGATCGAACAGCCGATGTTCGAGTCGAACGTATGTTCGACTCGAACACGAAGCTCATCCCTGGTAATCAGTGGGGCTTACATTTCTCTCCAGCTGTGTACATGTCTTTTTGATCAAGAGGAGGTAAATGTACACAATAAGTTGTTCCTCAGACTTCTATACTTTGGTGTGCGAAAACTGATCGACCCGGAGATGGATATATGACGAACAACTGACATTAGGGATGTGGGTGAAGATAGTAAATGCTGATGTGCAGGGACGTCCGGAGGGGTGGGCTGGGCTGGAGCCCCAATTGGGTCCCCAAAAAGCCCTGAGTCTCAGGAAGGCACCGTCCATCTGTGAGTATCTGTTGAGTGACCTTGGAGTAGCCAGTGACTAAGAACCAACTCTTCACGCGTCTCTTTTAAAGGAAGCACCCACATAGAGGAGAAAGGTCCACATCTCTGGTTGTGACATGGTTGGATGTTGGATGGAACAGCAAAATTTATGGTCATTAATACTTTAGATGGAATTTATTACAGGAGGGGGCCACAATACAGATCCATACCTTTAAACCAACCCTGCAACATCGTAAGGAGCATCCAATGGCACAGACTTTTCTTTCCTAGGCTCGGTGCATCCCCCTCAAGACAGTTCCAGGCCCTTCTGGCTTTCTCCAGCAAGGACCTTATCCTAGGACTTGGCATCTCTCTTTGACTGGCAGGACAGTTCTAGATCCACTTCAGGCCTATCTCCAAATTCAAAGCACATGTAACGCCCCACACAGGCTATTGGGCCTAATAGTCCAAATCAACAGCATCTCCCGATGCTTTGGCCCCGGGGAAGAGAGATCACAATGCCTGTCCAAAATGTTTATATCCTCCCCCAGCACGCACCAGTGACCTTGAATCTCTTAGGGCGTGACTTGGAAATATGGATTGATGGTCAGTTGGGTGAATGTATGACGAAAGAGTAGATACTGGACGTTCTATCTGTAGCTATTAAACTAGGGGTTGCTGAGTAGAAGTCCTAACTTATGGGGGATCCTAAACTAAGATCCCAGTAATTACACATCTAGATAGTGAGCCATTGGTTTAGATTTAGAGATGAAGAAATCTAGAGGACTTGTTTTGTAATGTTGAAGACGTTTCACCACCAAGTGACTTCCTCAGTTCAAATGTGTTTCGGGAACATACCCCAGGATCGATACCCACATGGGCATCTCAGCCACCTTAATCCATTCACCACAGTGTTATGAAACCTGGTAAAGGTAAATGTTGACTGTGGTTGGGTTTGTCATGGTCTTGATACATACAATTCATATAAGAGTCATATAAAATATATGCCCAGAAAAACATTCAGAGCAAAACTCTCAAACTTTCCAAAAAAATGGAAGAACTCTCTTAAACAATAGCCATTTAAGCAGAAGATGCTAAAATATGCTGACCAAATGATGGTTCACATAAACACAATGAGAAGACTTTAAACGCAAATACCTGTATTGAACAAGTTTAAAACTTCAAATAAAGGTTTTACAATTGTTCATCAGAATAAGGAAACCCAAGGTTGAGAAACTATCACACTCCATATTAGCCAATAGAATTAATTGCCGGAAGACCTGACAAGTGCTGGTCAGACCACCACAAAACAACGGTCTTCTCAGCAGGACTAGGAAAGACTATCTTCCACAAAGAATCCGAGTGTTTATTCAAACTTGGAAACATGTCAACACAGGTGGAAGGACCAGTTGAGGTTATAGACAAATTCCTGAGTTATATGGAGATAAAAAATTATATAGCAAATTCCTTTTGCTTGTTACGTTAAAAGGACACAATCATATCAGGGTATCAACAATAATAATCAACCCGAGATTTAATAACAAACTATGGATGGAAATTCTAGATGGAAAGTTTGTTATATTTAAAAGGAACAGTTTATCAATAGAATTTTTCTATAGCTCAGGTCACAAGTATCATATCATGAGGGCACCAAAGAGATTATACTATACTGCATAGGACATGATATCAGTGGTGTAGCTAAGGTATGGGACATATGGGAAGTACCATGGGCGCCATATGAGCTTGTGAGTGTCTGGTAGGGTGCCCACATGTCCCGGGCGAATTGCCCTGGGACTGTTCTGTCCTGCAATGAACTTGTCTGCCCTGGGTCCCGGGCACCTTCATTCCGGAACAATACAGTGAACCAGAATGAAATAGTGGACACAGCCAGTGCAGCCACCCTATTAACTACATTTGCGGAACTGGTTGCTAGGGCCGGTCACTGCCTGGCATCTAGCAACCAGTGACGTCACAGACTGTCAGACAGTGAGGCCGGGAGCAAGGCCCGCACGCCACGCCTAATGCTGCCCTGCTGTCGCCACTCACCTTGGCAGTCGGCACCTCCTCCTTCTCCAGAGCCCGGCAGCATGAAGCAGGGAGTCAGGACAGTGTCTCCCAAGTCCCTGACCAACTCACCTACTGTGTGTCAGCCTGCCTGACTGCTGCTACTGCTCGGTGGCAGGCGGTGAGTTTGGTTACCAGCGATGGCAGTGCGAGGAAGCACGAGTGGCAGAGGCTGTCAGGCTGACCCCAGAGGAGCATAAAGTATCCAGACTCCAGTCCCTGAACTCCTTCTGCCTGCACTTCACCGCAAAGATCGAGAGCAAGTGACACCGACAAGGAGCTGCAGTAAGCCACACATGTACAGATAACATGGGGCTGTGTCAGAGAGAGGGCAAGTAGGACTGGAATAACATGGGGCTGTGTCAGAGAGAGGGCAAGTAGGACTGGAATAGGGTGGATGTGAGGTGGGTGGTGTACTCTGCGTCTCCTAACATTGACTTGGCATGGATTAATGGCCATTGCTCCTCAGGGCTCTCTGAAGGGGGCACTCTGGAGGTACTATCTTAGTGCCTCCGGAGTGACCCCTTACATCCTCCAGGTTGTCCCATTAAAACCTCCAGGGTGCCTCCAGAGTGCCCCTTTACTTTTTCCAGAGTGCCATTTTACTTTTTCCAGAGTGCCTCCTGACATCCTTCAGCATGCATGAACATTAGTACTAAGGGGCACTACCTATCAGTGCAGCTCATCAGTGCCACCTGTCAGTGCCAGTGCCACCTATCAGTGCAGCTCATCAGTGCCACCTCTCAGTGCCAGTGTCACTCACCTATGAGTGCCACCTATCAGTGCCACATATCAGCGGGCGGTCCAGGAGTGGTTATAAGGTAAACATCCATGTGTAAGGGAACCCCATTGTGCTTCAGCTGCGTTGCAAGCGGCGGAAGTGACGTATTACGCTTAAGGCACCCTACGTGTTTCGCCAGCAAGCTCTGATGCCGTCAGGGGTCATGTGATCGGATATGTCGCTTCCTAATTTATACAAGTCCGACAATTAAGGATATCCAATCCAGTTCAATCCTTGCCTAATGTTCATTCAAAACTCATGTTAATCCACAATTATATAAGACAATAAAAAAAATATTAAAATAGTTTACATTGATTCATTTTAAAATTAAATGTAGAATAAAATAAAAATAGAAAATGCATTTTCTTTAAGTGCTGCCATCTTGTGGACAGAAACAAGATGGCAATAAAAATATTTTTTATAATTTTTTATTTCTTTAAGTGCTGCCATCTTGTGGACAGAAACCAGATGGCAATAAAAATATTTTTTAAGAAAAATGAGAATTACCAACTGAGCCATCTAGTGGCGAATGATGGGACTGAATTCAAATAAATTGGAACACCTTTTAAAATATTGCAAATAACCATTACGTAAGATGTAAACCTCTAGTAAATCCTTAATAATTAGATAAATGACAATTTAGGTCTATATCTACATTTATTCCCGTGGGAGTGAGTGTATTTAATTTGTAGCTCCATTCCGTTTAGTTTTTTTAAAATATTTTTTGGTTTCATGTTACCTCCTCTCCAATCTGGGTCTACGTTGTCAATCCCGAAAAATTGAGCTAAACTGGGGTCTTTATTATGATGTGTCCTGAAGTGGTCAGCCCCTGATGAGTGTTCACACATGAAACGCGTCGGGCACCCAGGATGCACTTTTAGTTCAACACTACAATATCCATCCAGAACATCATCTACCCAATGAATTTTGGTTTTACTGGTTTTAACATGCTCACCCCTTATGTCCTTGCTGTTCAGATGTTTTATGGTTGTATATATATGAGATTGTTTTCTGTGTCATTAAGTTATCTACACCACTGCATGATGCCAAGTTGATATATAATATGTACCCTTGACCTCTTCTTACATGCGCACATACTTATGTGTGTCTGTATGGATTGACATTTATCCCTAATGTTTTTTCTATGTGTGGTTTTGTATGTTTATATGCATTTTATCCAATTTCTGATGCTCAATAAATATACATCTGTATTCAATGTACCATCATCATGTTGAAGAGCCTCATTTAAAGTCCCAATCTTCCCCTTTCAGTTTTTCGCAACAGGGATGGAGGCACACTCATGTGTGCCTCATTCAAAGTCCCAAACTTCCCCCACCTCTTCCTTCTGAAGTGGTTAGAGAGGCTGTGCTTTAGAAACCCATTTTTTATATTATTTTTAATGCCATCTGGTTTCTGTCCACAAGATGGCAGCACTTAAAGAAAATAAATGTTCTATTTTTTTTATTTTTTTTTTATTAAATTTTAAAATTAATCAATTTAATCTTTTTTTTATATGGTTTTTTATCGTCCTATATAATTGTGGATTAACATATGAGTTTTGATTGAACATTAGGCAAGGATTGAACTGGATTGGATATCCTTAATTGGCGGACTTGTATAAATTAGGATCGACGTATCCGATCACATGACCCCTAACGTAGGGTGACCAGACATCCCCGGTTTCAGGGGACAGTCCCCGGATTGAGGACACTGTCCCCGGACAAAGTCTGTCCCCGGTTTTGTCCCCAGATTGGATTTAAACAGGGGCTGGGGCAATTTCAAAGACAGTTAGTGAAAAAAAAATTAATTACACACGCCCGCTCCTACTAGCTTAGGGGGGTGTATTTTTTTCCATTATCTGTGCCCCTTTCTGATGATCATGTGCTGGTCGGAGCGGAGGGAATATTTCTTCAGTTTCGGGTGCATGCCCATTCAGCTCCGCTCGCATGTTCTTCTGCCTTGGCTCAAGTCCCGGCCAGCCACCTGCCTGCTTATCTCCTTGCCTTCCCTGGTGGAGTGATCTTCTTCCGCACCCCACCCGGAGAGCTGGGGCCCGGAGAGTGAGACTTGACAGGCTGTGAGGCGGGCGGCAACGGGCAGAGAGTCGCTGATTGCCGCCATTGCTAGTAAAAAAAAAAATATGTCCCTGGATTTCATTTAAAAAATCTGGTCACCTTACCCTAACGTAGAGATAGCTGATGCATCCAGCCCCCTAAGGGCAACTCTTGGCTTGTCGTCCTGTTGTGTTCCTGTAATAGGCATACAGAACAACCTGCCATTCTGATTGACTAAACATACTCTGTACTTGTCCCATTCGGGAACCACATGACTATCAATAGGAAAAGTCCCTCTCAATTACCAGGGTACTGACTCTTTCCTATTCTAGCCAGACCCACAAGGATGAAGAGGTGCGGAGTCTATCCGACCGATGCTCACAGTGTCCCTCTTTCTGCATCACGGGGGCAACACATCTTCTCCTTGCAGCCATTTTTCATTGCTGGAACCTTAGCAATAGCTTGCTTACTTGTGGATGTTTGTAGAAGCTCTTCAAGGAAGCCCTTCTCTCTGGCGCCCCCTTCCCTGAAGAGACAATGAGCCAATGCCCCCCCCCCTTTTTTTTTCACAAGGCAGCAACTCACACAAAATTTCCTTCAGCACTGTAGTGGCCCACTGGCCCAAAAAAATCTTTGCAAAGTGTCCTAATAAAGTATCTTCGTAAAGTGTCTTTAACTTGTGTAGCGACGTCTCCCTCTCTTGTTTTATCGGTTATGTGGCTGTTGTCTAGGGGTTCCTGGGAGAGGGATGAGATACACCACGACCCATGTCCTCCATAGCTAAGAGGTGAAGGCCAGAAGATTGGGTTTTGTGTAGGTGTCCTAGAGTCCTAGTGTTTTAGAGTCAAGTCCAGTACTTCGTCCCTGACTCCTTTGTTCCTAGTAACTAGAGTTCCACACAGTGAATAGGTCCAACACAGTTTTATACTTCTTGCCTACAAACATACAGTTTCTTCTACTGAGTAATAATGGGGAGTAGATCGAGGCACAATCCTTTCCCTCCTGATGCTAACCGCTGTGATATCACCAGTGGCGAATAGTCACTGCCACTGACCATGTGAGGTAGAATGTGAATTACCTTCGCTTGCACGGCCCCTGTCAGGGGAAGGATATCCGTCCAAGGGAGAAACAGGATGCCTCTCTGTCACCAGCGATGCTGCGCCGGACTCTCCAAAGAAGTTCCGCACACCAGTCCTCACGAACTCAGACACGGGCACCCCAGGAATTAGGGCCCCTCGGATTCCTCCACCCTCGCGGAACTCAGTCGAAGGTACTGAGCCCCAGGCCTCCACCATAGTACCTCACCCCAGGCTAAAGGTGCCTGGGATGGACTCCATCCTCGCTCCGGCCAGGTCAAGGGCACCTAGGCCTGAAACATGGGAACGCCAGCACCCAAGCTGAAGATGCCTGGGTGCGGCCGCGTCTTCCAACTCTGAACCCCGTGGTAAGGGCGTCTGCCCCTTTTATCCCCTCTCCCTTTGCATCACAGCGGGTTCCCCGCCCCGCTGTACCAGCTCCAGGGGAGGACAAAAAGGAACAGTCTTGCGGTGTGAGTTCAGCCCCCGGCCCAGGGCAACAGCGCCACCTGTGGGCCACAGGGAACCTCACACCACCAGAGTCCTCCAAGAACCGAAAAAAAAAGGTCTTGGATACCCTAGCAATCTGTGCATCTGGGTTACACTACCACCCAGATGCCTCCCTTAAATTCAAGTACACTTGTAAACACCAAATCTCAGAAAGAGGCTTGGGGCTTAAGTGGTTAATAAATAATAATAATAATTAAAAATATATATAATAATAGTTAATAATTTAACTATAATAGAAAATACGAAAAACGAAATTATCCGAATGTAATCGATTTGTTAAACTCGTAAGGTTGAATTGTTTTTTTCAGATTTTCGTTCTTTCGGGTTTTCTGATTTTCAAATTTTCGTAATTTCATTCTCTCTTTGTTTTTGTATGCATTCGGAATCGTCACAAGAGTCTTTCGTTCGTTCGGATGTCTCCGATGGGAAGGAATAGGCTGAATTTCGTCCGACAATGAATTCGTAACAAAATGAATTGCGCTAATGTCTAATCAGGAGCAGGAGATTGTTTTCTTTGGGTTGGTCTTTGATGGTAGGTTATGTTAGTACCAAGAATTATACAGCTACATTAAATTTATTTTAATTTTATTTTGTTTACAATTTTAGGCCAGTTTTCCTTTGATAATAAAAACAAATCAGGAGATATAGAACCTCGTAATGGGATTTCAAAGGCAATTTGAAAAAATAAAGAAAATTGTATATATAAAAAATATATTTCTATATTTTTTATATATACAATTTTCTTTATTTTTTTAAATTGCCTTTAAAATCCCATTACGAGGTTCTATATCTTTAAAGGGGTTGTAAAGGTAAATGTTTTTTCACCTTAATGCATCCTATGCATTAAGGTGAAAAAACATCCGACAGTACCGCCCCCGCCCCCCCCCCGAGCCCCCCTTTTACTTACCTGACCCCTCAAAAGTCCCGCGCTCGTCCCCGTCATCCTCCTCGGTTCTTAGCCTGGCCGTCGATTGGCTACACTGGATGGATTGAAAGCAGCGCAGCCATTGGCTGGCGCTGCTGTCAATCACATATAATGACGCGGCGCGCCGGGGGGTCGGGGCCGAGTGATACAGTCGGCGGCTATCGCTGTATCACGGGAGCGCGCCCGCAATAACTCCACACCTCGCATGAAGGTGTGGAGTCCTTGCGGGGAGGAGCCGAGACAGCCTCCGAGGGGCCCCAGAAGACCAGGATCGGGGCCACTGTGTGCACAACGAGCTGCACAGTGCAGGTAAGTATAACATGTTTGTTATTTAAAAAAAAAAAAAAAAAATTCCTTTACTGATCCTTTAATTCATTTCGGGATGATGCCAATTACACGCCAATCTATATGAGTCTATCAACCTTTAAAAAAAAAAATCAGGAGATATCGATTACCATTTACCACCGAATGAAAGCCCAATTGGTCCTGAAAAAAACGCGGTATGATCCACCTGGATGTACACAATAGTTGTGATGATCTGTGAGGAACTTCGATTTGTTTTACCATTAGGTGGGAAGGGATTAAATGAAAGAAAAGGAATCCCATCACTTACCGGGAAGGAAGGACTCGCTCTTCCTGCTCTCCTCCTCAGACAGATGGCAAGTTCTGAACCCAGGTGAGCTCAGCTCTTTATCTGAACAAACTACCAGCCAATCAGAGTCTGGGGACGGGCTCACCTTACCTGCCCTGTTTTTTTTTTTTAGTTTCTTGGCATCGATGAGAAGGGAGACGGCCATGAAGAAAAACAAGAAACAAATTATCAGCCTCCGAGAATCACAGCTTCCGACCCGGACACTCCCAATCTAAGCTGTAATTTCCATCATTAGGGCTTCATACGTGTGATGATTGTGAAGAACGAAGCAACGCTCAATGATGCGCCTCTAGTATTCATGATGTGTTTTTAATTAGTTTTTTTGTTGTGTTTGGGGTCTATTCCTTCCACTGACACTAATGATGGGACACTATTCCTCCCACTGATACCAATGATGGGACACTATTCCTCCCACTGACACCAATGATGGGCCAATATTCCCCCCACTGACACCAATGATGGGACACTATTCCTCCCACTGACACCAATGATGGGACACTATTCCTCCCACTGATACCAATGATGGGACACTATTCCTCCCACTGAGACCAATGATGGGACACTATTCCTTCCACTGACACCAATGATGGGGCACTATTCCTCCCACTGATACCAATGATGGGACACTATTCCTCCCACTGACACCAATGATGGGGTCTATTCCTTCCACTGACACCAATGATGAGGTCTATTCCTTCCACTGACACCAATGATGGGGTCTATTCCTTCCACTGACACCAATGATGAGGTCTATTCCTTCCACTGACACCAATGATGGGACACTATTCCTTCCACTGACACCAATGATGGGACACTATTGATCTTTTATTGAAAAGAATCAAGCAACCAATTTTATACAAAAGTAAAAAACAAAACCATGGTACAAAACTTCAACAGAAAACAAAGGAATACACATCCATGTTCAGAATATATACAATATATACATAATCCACTACCAAAACATCCCTAGAAAACTATCTACATAAAGCAGCAGAGAGGGCCTAAGAGGCACAACCCATCACCTATGTACGCAGCCATTTATCAAAAATTCATCAAAAATACTGATAATCTAGGGTGATAAGAGACAGACAGCCACACCCGGGAAAGAGACTCCTGGCAGTCAGGGAGGCTTGAAACCCCTCCACGCCTTCAACCAAGCCCCCTGACCCCGCTTGTCTCTTTCAAGCTCCCGAATCTTCCCCACCTCATGCAAAATGTCATCCACCACCTCAACAGGAAGGAGTTTTTGCCGAATGCTGACCTGACACCGTGCATTCCAGGTGAAATAACGGACTACTAGGCTAACTAAAAAAAGTGTATCCAAACAAAAAACTCCACCGGTATTGAATGCTCCGTACACCCACTCAGCATAACCCAGCCTGGAGAGGAAAGGGACACCGAGGGCCCGCCCCACCTGTTTGTACACCTCTATGTTAAAAGGGCAATGAAGCAGAAAATGGTCCATAGTCTCCTCCTCATCTGCACACTCCTCCCGAGGACAGCTACGATCCATCCCACTGCGGAATTTCAAATTGCCCCGAACATAGAGCTTCCCATGGAAGCACAACCAGGCCAGATCCCTAAATTTAGGGGGTACTCTATCCAAATTAATCAGTCTTAACCCCGCCCTCAAAACTGGGCCCGGGCAATCCCTTAAGGCCAGTGGGTCATGAAAGACTTCGCTCAAGACTCGACTCATAAGGACTTTCCTTGGAACCGATCTGAGATCTTCAGCCGACAATCGCCACTGCCGCAGTAACTTCAGGCACGGAGCGACATAGGCTGGTAGCTGACCACGATGACCCCTGCGATTCTTCACTTGGCCACCTTCTTCCCAAAGTCGTAGAAAAGGCCTAAACCAAGATCTAAATATGCCTACCCATCCAGGAGGTTCCACTGCAAGCATATTACCAATGTTAAACTTTAGAAATAGCAGTGAAAAGAACTGGGTTGACCATACCTAAGCCACCCTCCCTCCTGGATAGGTAGGTGACATTCCTCTTGATGGGGTTCAGTCTGTTCCCCCACAGCATCTGGAAGAACACACTACTGACCCTAGCATAGAGAGACACTGGCAAGATGCAGACAAAGCTGACATACAAGAAGATCGGAATCAGGTAAGTCTTAATCAGATCAACCCTTTCCCTCATAGATAACTTCCATCTCTTCCAGCTGACCACCTTAGTATTGGCAATTTCCAGTCTGCCTTCCCAGTTTTTGAGGCCATAATCGCCGGGTCCAAATTCAATGCCTAGTATCTTAATTCTTTCCTGGGGCACTGGAAAGGTGTCCGGGAGATCAAAACCCTCACCATCCTTTCCCATCCAGAAAACTTCAGTCTTTTCCTGATTGATCTTGGAGCCTGATGCTTCAGAATACCGTGATGTCAGACAGACCACCTCCTCCGCTTCATCCGTCCCAGTGACAATCACCGACACATCATCCGCATAGGCAACAACCCTCAATGGCGGCTCACCCGGGAGCCCCACTGGTACCCCACACAACATGCCGCTCTCTAGCCTCCTGATGAAGGGGTCGATTGCAAACACATAGAGCAGGGGACTCAGGGGACAACCCTGGCGCACCCCGGAGCCAACCCCAAAGGACTCTCCAACCCAACCATTAACAAGAGGGAAGCTTTCTGCCCACTTATACAAGACTTTCAGCCAATCGACAAAACCACCCGGCAGACCGTACTTACTAAGGAGCAACCACAGGTACTCATGGTTAACACGATCAAAAGCCTTTGCCTGATCCAATGTCAGCAAATACTTTCCCCAGCCTGCAGCCCTGCACCGCTCCAAGGCCTCCCGGACAGCTAAAACCGCTGTGAAGCTGCTCCTACCCTGGACCGAACAGTGCTGATGGCGAGAAAGCAAAGACTCTGCCACTGACGATAGGCGCCAGAAAAATATCTTTGCCAGTATCTTTCTATCGACATTAAGAAGGCTGATGGGGCGCCAATTCTCAATCATCGAAGGATCTTTACCCTTTGAAAGAAGAATCACAGCCGAGTGCCTCATGGAAGGGGAAAGCACCCCCTCAGCAAGGCAACTGTTAAAAACCTCTACCAAATGCGGGGCCAGAATAGACTTAAAGGCTTTGTAAAACTCAGCCGTCAAGCCATCCGGTCCAGGCGACTTTTTGATGGCAAGCTGTTCAATTGCCCTCATCACCTCTTCGACTGTGATCTCCTCTGTCAAATTCATCAATGGAACATCTCCACCATTTAGACCTGGAGTAGAGTCCAAAAAGCTTTCCATCTTGTCACGATCAAGCTCTTTCCTCCCAAGAAGGTCGGCATAAAAGGACCTCACGACCTCCAGAATCCCTGACCTGGACTTTGTCAAGGAACCTGTACTGTCCTTAAGGCCAACGACCGTTTTAACAGCTACACCTTGTTTGCAGTTCTGGTAAGGGTCAGGCGAGTGGTACTTCCCATAGTCCCTCTCCAGAACCAAAGAGGCATGCCGGTCATATTGACACTTCCTGAGAAGGAGTTTCACTTCGGAGATTGCCCCAGGATCTCCTCCTCTCGAAACAAGAATATCCAGCTTCCTCCGTAAACGTTGGTAGGTCATGTATTTATTAAACTGATTTCTATTGGCTAGGCCCCTGAAGAATCCAGCGATCCTCTTTTTGGTCAGCTCCCACCACTCAGCCTTGCTGCTACAAAAGTCCAGGATGGTCACCTGTGCCTGAAAGAATTCCTCAAAGGATTGTCTAACATGTTCTTCCTTGAGTAGTGTCGAATTTAATTTCCAGATGCCCTTGCCCCTCTGAGGGGCGTCTGAAGCATTCAGTACCACAGATAGCATACAGTGATCAGAGAACTCTACTGCCTGCACCACTGGGGGCGAGAAAGCAGAGGCCTCCTTCAAAAAAAACCTATCTATCCTACTCTGACTATTACCACGATGAAAAGTGAACCCGGTGTCATCTGGGAGGTGCTTAATGTGCACATCCACAAGACCAGCATCCCTAACCATACTATTTAAAAAAACGCTATCATATCCCAGCCTGTCCTTGAAGTCCTTCCTGTCCTTGGGCCTAGTTATTGTATTAAAGTCACCTCCAAAGACCACTTGCCGGGATGTAAAAAGAAATGGCTTGATCCTTGTAAAAAGGCATTTCCTGTCCCACTTTGTGTGCGGCCCATAAACATTGATTAGGCGCAGGCCCTGCCCTCCAACAAGGACGTCTAAGACCATACATCTCCCAATCTCCACCTCAATAACCCGCTGGACAGTTACCATGCCGGTTTTAAACAACACCGCCACACCGCCGTAAGGCTCGGCCGCAAGAGACCAGTAAGATGGACCAAACCTCCACTCTCTCTTGGCCATATGAATATCTGCCAAGGAGGTGAGCCTAGTCTCTTGCAAAAATAAAATTTCAGCATCTAATTGGCTGAACAAAAAGAAGGCCATAGAACGAGCTCTTACTGACTTAATGCTGGCGACATTAATTGTCACCACTTTTAACGGAGGGGGAACCGCCATTTGGGTTATTGGGTGGATTGCTTCTTAGCTCCCCTCTGCTGCTCATCACCAGAAGCCTCTCTCTTTCTAGAGGCCGCCTCAAAGTCCATTTCGGAATCGGAACTTCTCTCAGAAGAAGCTCCGGATGAAGAAATATCCCACTTGGAGGACCTATGACGGCTGGAGACAGGAACCGGAGCTTCCCGTCCCCGTTCCGTCCTCACCGCCTGCCTCTTCCGCCTCCCAACCTTCCTTCTCTCTTCCAGGTACTGCAGGTCAGCCTCAGAGACGCCCTCATCTCTTACTTTTTTCTTTAAAGTCTTTCTAGAAGACTTCTTTACAGAGGAAGAAGCAACCTTTTTAGTACACGCTGGTGGGGGGGGGGTGATCCCTTTAAGTCAGACTCAGGAGGGGTAGACTCCTGGGGGGTAACTGACTCGGGGGGCACAGACTTGGAAGGTTCTGACACAAGAGGAGAGGGTACAGTAGGCTGGGGGGACACAGAGACAGAAACAGAAGGAGTACTTACAGACACAGGAGGGGTGGCCACAGGAACTGGAGAGGGATCCTGAGCAGGACCGGGGGAGGGGATCACCGCAGAGGAGGATGGTACACCAGGGGTCTCACCCTCCATCCTGTCCAGCCTTGACATGTCATCTACTACCTCCTTCTCCATATTGTGCCAGGCTTCAGGACACCTGCTGTAGGGGTGGCCAAGGCGCAGGCACAGGTTGCACCTGATCTTCCTGGTACAGTCCTTAGCCATATGACCCTGCCCCCGACACACTGAACACATCAAGGCTGAACAGGAGGAGCTCAAGTGCCCCTTTTCTCCACAGCGGTGACACAGCTTCGGCTGACCAGGGTAGAAAACAGTCATCCTATCCCTCCCTATGAAAGCTGAGGAGGGCAGGTGACGGACAACATTCCCATCCCTGGCCAACCTGACTGTTACCGACCATCCCCCAGTCCAGATGTTACGCTCATCATGGATTTTATTAGGTTTGGTCAAAACCTCCCCATAGTTCCTTAACCAGACCTCTAGATCCCGAGCAGGAACACTCTCATTGGTCAGGATAATGGTAATTTTTTTTACTGTTGACCTCTGAGAAACCGCAACTGGGACCAGACCTTCCCATTCAGGTCTTGACCTGCACCGAGCCTCATATCGCTCCCAGAACAGGTCAAGACCCTCTGGCCTGGTGAAACTAACCGTATAGTCCCTTGTCCCAGCTACGTGTATAAAGGCATACAGGTCATTTGCACCAAAACCCATCTCCAATATCATATCTACCACTGCACGCCGTGCTGGAGGGATGGCACCACCTTCCCATTTCAGAATAACTACATTCCGTCTGGGACTCCCAGCAGAAGCCAGAGACCCAAGACCAGATCCTGGGGCGCTCAAAGTGGCAGCTTGTAGGGGAAAACCCCGCTTGGGAGCGGGACTACCAGGAGCAGAGTGTGCCACCTCTGCAAATGTAGGTTTCTCAGGGCCAGGGGCCCACACTGAAGTCACATTAGTCTGCACATTATCTGCATGAACAGAGTTGGTAGGATTGTCCATCACACGTGTACTGGGACCATTGTTCATCACACCTGAACTGGGAGGATTTTTTTCAGCCACACACACATTCCCATCAGCAATAGTCACAGTTGCTGCAATACCAGTTGTCTCCTGATGCTGCACTGTAGAGCCCTCAGCAGCAGTGGGGCAAACAGCTTTGGACTCAGCCAAAGAAAGGTTAATGGGCTCTTCTGACACTTGCAGTTCATTTGCAGAAATGACATTTTTTAAATGCAAACCTTGCTGCATTGCAGCCTCAGCAGGCACAACATTGTCATTAGGCACATTATCAGTCATGGTGCTAGATGGTACAAAAACAGTCTTATCCACAACATGGGACTTAGCAGGCTTTACTTTATCAGGCACATCATCAGTAATGTCTTCCTCATTAAATATCATCTGATTCCCCCGCATAGGAGACTCCATTACCTGGATGGCCCTTAGCATGCCTCCTGAGTCCTGGGAAGGCCTGGGGCTTCTTACCTCTCCCTGGGGGGGCAGGGGGTCAGAACTGGGGGTCTCCTCCTCCTCCACCTCCATCTTTGTCACCCTTCCAAACCTCTTGTCGTTGCAAAACTTCTCTTTAAAGGGCCCATCTCTGCCTTCCATCATGGCCACGATGGTCTCCTGATGATCCACACGGACCTTGGCCAGCTGGATTTCCGGATCCATGGATCCCCGTTTCTGGCTGTGTAAGCCCTCATGTTGCCTTCGCAGGCGCTTCAACTCCGCTCTCAGCTTGTAGAGCTTGTCCCTCTCCCTGTTCAGGACCTTAATCCCGGCCACCACTCGCTCCCGAATGGCCTCCGAGCCTTCATCCTCACCAGGGGCAGAGAGATCAGCTTGTGCAGAGGAAGGCAGTTCACCTGATGGCCCAGGAGATGGCTGGGAGCCTCCAGCAGGAGAAGCCCCGCTGCCCTCCATGGCCTCCCCAGAAAGGGGGCCAGGGAGCTGGGAGAGATTTCACCACCACTCCCTTCTCACAGAGCAGCTTCAGAGGCACCTTCCTCCTGACACACCTGTGCTCCAATGATGGGCGGGGCACTATTCCTCCCACTGACACCAATGATGGGGCACTATTCCTCCCACTGACACCAATGATGGGGCACTATTCCTCCCACTGACACCAATGATGGGCACTATTCCTCCCACTGATACCAATGATGGGACACTATTCCTCCCACTGACACCAATGATGGGGCGCTATACCTCCCACTGATACCAATGATGGGACACTATTCCTCCCACTGATACCAATGATGGGACACTATTCCTCCCACTGACACCAATGATGGGGCGCTATACCTCCCATTGATACCAATTGTTGTGGAATTTTAGGCTGCTGTTTACAGAGCACACAGCCTATAATTCCTGTGCTATCTAAGCACACACTTGAGATTCATCTTTTTGAAGTAATGCTATCATTAAGTTTACTAAAGTCCACTCACCGTTCATTCCATCATTCAATCAAGGAAACCACCAACACAGGTCTTCTTATCAGGCCATTCCAGCAAAGACTGTTAAGCCGACGCCTACTCATAGGCTTTTATTAAACTCAAAAGATCTCAAGACAGGAGGTGATTGGCTGCAGCAACCAATCCCCTCCCCATGGGCGGGAACCTCATAGGATGTCCGTTCCACACAGGAGAATGACCATACAAGGACATCCTTCCAACAGGAAATAAAAGGATTCAATACAATAATACATACAGTGAATACAATAAACGTAGGATGGCTAAAGTCACCGCTGATAGAAATCCTTATTCTGCGCCATTCCATAGAATATCGCATATTCAGATTATACTATTATTGAATGGGGGAGGGAGGCTATCTGCAGACGCGCGCTACGAATTCCAACCAATGTTGATCAGACACAGCCGAGACAAGAGCGCGCATTTGCCCATAACCAATGATGTCATTGTAGAGCGAGGATACCCCCTCCTCAACGATCGTCCATGCTAATGCACAGAGGGCCCCCGTTGGCGGACATATCCGCACCCTGCAAACATCACACTCCAACCTCAAGACGTTTTCCCCTATCAGACGGGATTCAACCAGCCTCAGACTACCCCAATCAGCTCTTTTAGAGCGGGTTGCGGAAGTACTAACACTGGGTGACACTATGACAATACATATTAAATACATCTCCATAAAAATCTCCACAACAGTCCTCCCTTTTTTGTCATATGCACCCTATGTGTCCCTCGATGAGAGTTGATCTGCTTCTTACACCTGGAAATCAATCAGTTATTAGTCCATAAAAAGGAAAACACGGCTTGACATGTAGACTCTACTCTTCAGGGGCATGACTTATAAAGGAGGACACGACATGGTGAGCTGTAGTAATCGCTGATCCGTCTGATCCTCTGTGTCTTGTATGTGGGTCCGGCTTCGGGGCGTCTCATCAAGGAAACTCTGGTCACGCGTCAAATCAGGCAACAGGAGCACCTTGTCACGGCATAGAAAGAATAGAAATAAAAACGACATGAGTATATATATTCCCACTTTCTTTAACCACGATCCGCTGTAAAATAAAAAATTAGATCCCCAAAGATTCCCAGACCCTTAAAAAAAGGACTCCCAACCTTCACTTAGCTACAGCTCTGGCTTCAACAATTACATGAAGAACCCTATCCTTAACGGATGAGAATTGTTCAATTGTATCCCTAGCCCGAGCCCCCCCCACCTTGTACATGCAGGACCCCATGCCCAGACCTGGTCGGGATTGGTGAACAAATCCCTACTAGCTGTCCCTGCCATTCTTAATTTCCTGCGCCATCAGATCCTCGCGATCGGCCGCGACCTAAAATGTTGGGACAGCTTCACCATCGCGCATGAACCTCTTGCTTTGGGGGAATTACCTTTATAAGCTGCAGATCCACATAAACACCAAACTAAAGTTCAAACACACTTGTGGGCTGCCTAGATACCCAAACCGACAAGAGACAGAGCCATTAAAACTAAAACCAATTTTACCCTCTAAAAATGCATCGTTAGATTCCATTGACAAGTGTCTGTCTGGAGTCTTCACTAGTTTGTCAAAACTCCTCATACCCATAATAACATCATAAATGTCATGTACCGCTGTCATCGCTGGGGACTAAAACTCCTCATACCCATAATAACATCATAAATGACATGTACCTCTGTCATCGCTGGGGACTAAAACTCCTCATACCCATAATAACATCATAAATGACATGTACCGCTGTCATCGCTGAGGACTAAAACTCGGTGAAGACTCAGAACAGACCATCGGTCCTGTTCGCTTTCTGAGCTAGTCAGGACATACACTTTAAATAATAACTTGGGATGCTTTTCACCGTTACCCTCGCTAAAATTTACTAAACAACAAAAATATAAATAAACAAAGATACTCCTCATTCTTTGGTGTGGTTGAGCCGCTTCTTGCAGTGGCTGGCGTGGTCTCATCCCTCAAGCTTCTTTACAACGACCCAGTCACCTGGTTGGAAAGAATGTAAACTGATTATTAAGTCAGGGTCCGGGAGGGAATCGTGAAAACCTTTTGGTGGACATTTTGAAGTTCATGTCACAACAATCGCACCCACCCCATCAGCCGAGAATATAAGTGACAGCTAATGAGGAGAGTACGACCCTGATTTTGATTGACCTCCAAACAACCCTCATATGACAATAACCCAGACATCGGGACTGTGGTCACTGCATAACCTGTGCGTGGCTTACAATACCTGAAACCATTGACAAGGTTCTTAGCCTCTGGGATGGGAACCTACTTCACCAGACTGCTGCTTGCCGATTCAAATTCTATTAAAGAAAGACCGTCTTGGCACAAACTTGGTTAGAATTACAGAGGTTATTATTAGTTTGACAGAAAAAAAAAAAAACTGTCACTCTTACATTTATCATTCTCCCCCCTTTTCTTCCTCATTACAGACTGAAGGAAGAAATGCGTGGTGCAGGAAAAAAGAAACAATGAAATAGCCTGTGATACTTTTACCGCCTTAGACTCATATTTATCCATATGTACAGCTGTTTACATACTGTTGTGGAGATTTTTATGAAGATGTATTTAATATGTATTGTCATAGTGTCACCCAGTGTTAGTACTTCCGCAACCCGCTCTAAAAGAGCTGATTGGGGTAGTCTGAGGCTGGTTGAATCCCGTCTGATAGGGGAAAACGTTTTGAGGTTGGAGTGTGATGTTTGCAGGGTGCGGATATGTCCGCCAACGGGGGCCCTCTGTGCATTAGCATGGACGATCGTTAAGGAGGGGATATGCTCGCTCTGCAATGACATCATTGGTTATAGGCGGATGGGCGCTCTTGTCTCTGCTATGTCTGATCAACATTGGTTGGAATTCGTAGCGTGCGTCTGCAGATAGCCTCCCTCCCCCATTCAATAATAGTATAATCTTATTATGCGTTATTCTATGGAATAGCGCAGAATAAGAATTCCTATCAACGGTAACTTAAGCCATCCTACGTTATTATATTCATGTATGACATATCCTGTTGGAAGGAATGTCCAAGTGTTGTCATTTTCATGTGAGGGAACATCCTATGAGGTTCCCGCCCATGGGGAGGGGATTGGTTGCTGCAGCCAATCACCTCCTGTCTTGAGATCTTTTGAGTTTAATAAAAGCCTATGAGTAGGCGTCGGCTTAACAGAGTCTTTTCTGGAATGGCCTGATAAGAAGATAAGCTTTTGTGGTGCTGCCTTTCTTGAATGAATGGGGATGAACGGTGAGTGGATCTTTAGCAAACTAAACTTAATGATAGCATTAATTCAAAAAGATGAATCTCAAGTGTGTGCTTATAGAGCACAGGAATTATAGGCTGTGTGCTCTGCAAACAGCAGCCTAAAATTCCACAACAGTAATGGCGCCTCACGGTTGGGACCAATTGCGGCCTCTTTGAGCATCAGATCAGCAGAGGGGGGAGAGTGGACCTGCGATGTGATGTGTAAAGAGGCTGTACTTTGAAACGAACAAAAAAAAAAAAAAAAATGTTGTCTTTTTGAAATAATGTTTCAAGTTTGCAGCGTGTGTATATGTGCGTGTGTATGTCTGCGAATCGCATGTGTGTGCGTGATTTTGTCATGGATCGTATGCCTGTGAATTTGATTGTGTGTGGGTATGCCTGCATGTGCCTGTGTGATTAGATCGTGCGATCTATTGAGCAGTTGGCTGCCAGCAATGGCTGCTGCATTGTTCTGGTCCTTGAGCCATGAGGTTTAGCGGGGGTGGGGCTGCCAGCATCTCAGTTACAATGGTGAAAGTTGGTGACTTTCTGTAAATAGCATGCAGGAGTTTTGTAGTGGGAGGGCCCTGAGAGATGATCTGATGGAAACTGTGGGCTGTAAGAGTGTAACTAAGCGAGAAATATAGACTGTATATTGTGTATGAAATGAAGGTATAGATGTGGTATTTAGTGCACTGAGAAGTTTGTAAAGTAGATTGCTTGGCTGCCGTGTGCTTGAATGGGGGAAGGGCTTGCCCACTGTTTTGTGTTGCAGGGGCTGTGCCCTGAGGGAAAGACACTCTAAGCAAATGTTACAAGCAACAATATACTGTATGTGTGTAGTGTTTGTGATTTCTATGAAAAATAGAAATGAATAGATTGTGATTTTTGCCTTTATAGGGGACAAAGACACATGTCCCCATAAGTGTAAAAATATTAAGTGTTTGGTTTTTGAGTTGAAAGTTCCTGCCAAGTGGCCAGGCTGAGGCCACTGTGTGTGAACTTTAGGTAGAGACGTGGTGAATATCTCAGAGTATATGGACTTAGAGAAATGAATATGTTTTTAATATTGTCATGTAACTCACATTTATTGAATGTGCTGTTTAGTTGGCCAAAGGGAGGCTAAGTTTGTAAGTGTACATGTGGTCCTTGTAGAGTGTAGCTGACACCTTTTTCAGTGGATTTTGATGATAATTTAGAAAAGTTTCAATGGTGTAGTCAGTCTTTGTGGAGAAAAACATTTTTGATTTTCTTTTAAAGAGATGCTGGTTTTGGCGGGAAAAAGCAATGGCGCCATTCTTGGTTTTTGTTAGCCTTGCAGGTTTGTCTGCCATTTTGAGGCACAGTTTTTCTTGGCACCTTCCCTTATATGATACTCACAGGCTAGACACCTTTCTTTTGGGCACTATACCATGTGGCATTCGTCAGCTATGTTGCTGATAGAATTTCTCAGTTTTTGATGTTTAGTGCGAATTGGGTAGTGCGGCCTTTTTAACCTGCTGGAGGCCATTTGTGTTTGTCTTTGTGTGGGGGAACCCATGTGGTGTTCATTGTGACGCCCCATGCGGGTTATTGGCGGAAAAAAATTGCATGCGTCAATGGCGCAATTTTTGTTGTCCATGAGGTGCTGTGGTGGGTCATCCACCATTTTGTAGTCCTGGCTTGTCGGCCATTTTGAGAGACGTTTACAGTTTGAGATAGGAAGTTCCAGTTTAGCAAACACGGCCCCTGAATATGCTGTATTGGCATTTGTTGATTGGCGCAGTTTTGTCCTGTTTTGTGCGCTTGCAGTTTGACCTGTGCACTGCTGGGGAGAGTGCTGGGACGCCAGAGTGACATACTGAGGATGGTTTTGTCTCTGGTTTAAATTGTTTTTCTAAGCATCGCCTTTTGAGTTGAGTGGTATCTTAAAATAGCGCGGTCTTACCCTGAGGGGCCACGACGCGCTTGCGGACACACGCACATGCTGGGGCCTATTTATCTGGCTGACCTACCAGCAGTTGGAGTGTGGGAGGAGGCCAACGCAGACACAGGGAGGACATGCAAACTCCATGCACATGGTGTTAGGAGGGGGGATTTCTCTGTTTTCATTTAAGTAGATGTGAGCTATTGCAGGGTCGGCTGGCTTTGCAGTATATGAAAAACTTCACTTTACACTGAATTTTGATGGATTGTAAGACTAACAGAGTTTTTGTACAATGATGTGTTTTTATGTTTAAATATTTCCTTCCCAGAAGGCAATTCATATGTTTTGAAGCTTGTATTGTATAGCCTGTAGAGGAGGAGTGGGGGTTTTGGTCGAAACCCCTAGAACCATCTTTTTGCAGGAGTTTTGCATTTGAGTCAACTTGTGGTTTTGCTTGCAGGGGATGTTTGGGTCAGGACCCTCCCATTTGCAAAGGGGGGTTTTATTCCATGTCGGTAGGGATTCTCCACCAGGAGTGGATATCCATTCTACCCAAGGCCTCTACCCCAGTTGTATTTGGCCTCCCTTGGCTACAGCTCCACTCTCCACATGTGGACTGGGTCTCTGGGCAGATCCTGGCCTGGGGTTCCTCATGTTTCTCGTCGTGTCTTCTCAAGGTGACCCCCAAGGAGAGTCTTCCGGTTGCTGCCACTTCTGTTTCTTCTGATCTTCCTGCTGCATACAGCGATTACCGGGATGTGTTCTGTAAGAAATCAGCTGAGGTGCTTCCTCCCCACAGGTCTTTTGACTGTGCTATTGATCTTGTCCCCGGAGCAACTCTACCCAGGGGTCGTACCTACCCTCTGTCCATCCCAGAGACCCAGGCCATGTCGGAGTATGTCGCAGAGAATCTGGAGAGAGGTTTCATCCGGAAATCCTCATCGCCTGCAGGGGCAGGGTTCTTTTTTGTTGCCAAAAAGGATGGTACCTTAAGACCCTGCATCGATTATCGGGGTTTAAATGCGGTTACTATTAAAAATCGATACCCCTTACCCTTAATATCTGAGCTATTCGATAGGTTGAAGGGTGCCTCCATTTTCACCAAGTTGGATCTCAGAGGCGCGTACAATCTCATTCGAATACGGGAGGGTGACGAATGGAAGACTGCATTCAACACTAGAGACGGGCATTACGAATATCTGGTGATGCCTTTTGGTCTGTGTAATGCTCCAGCCGTGTTTCAAAACTTTGTCAATGAAATCTTCAGAGATCTGCTGTACCAGTTTGTTGTCATCTATCTGGATGACATTCTGATCTTTTCTGAAAATCTGCTCGTCCACAGAAACCATGTCCGCACTGTACTTCAACGTCTTAGAGAGAACAATCTCTATGCCAAGCTGGAGAAATGTTCCTTTGAATGTTCTGAGGTCCTGTTTTTGGGGTGCTTCGTCTCATGTTCGGGTCTTCGTATGGACCCTGGGAAGGTCTTGGCTATCACCAACTGGCCTCTTCCTGCTAGCCTCAAGGCCACACAGCGCTTTCTTGGCTTCACTAATTATTATAGGCAGTTCATAAGGAATTACTCTTCCATTGCCGCGCCTATTATCGCTTTGACCAAGAAGGGTGTGAATGCCAGAGACTGGCCTCCCGAAGCTGTCTCTGCATTTCACAACCTGAAACAGGCCTTTGTTTCTGGCCCCCTCTTGAGGAGACCAAATCCTGGGAATGCATTTTTTATTGAAGTGGACGCTTCCTCAATGGGGGTGGGAGCTGTGCTTCTTCAAATCTTTGAGAAGAGACGCCAACCATGTGCGTTCTTCTCCAAAAAAAATTCTCAGGCAGAGAGGAATTATGCCATCGGTGATCGAGAACTTCTCGCAATTAAATTGGCGTTAGAGGAGTGGCGTCATCTCTTGGAGGGTTCCCCTCACTTCATAACGATCTTTACCGATCACAAGAATTTACAGTATCTACAGAATGCTAAACGTCTGAATCCTAGACAGGCCAGGTGGAGTCTCTTCTTTGCCCGTTTTAATTTCACGATTACCTACAAACCTGGTTCCTGCAACGGTCGGGCTGATGCGCTCTCTAGGTCATTTGACACTTTGGACGAGGAGTCCGCCCCTGAACCTGAGCCGATCATTCCCACCTCATGCATTGTTGCCCACTCTACCACCCTGAAGTCAAAAATTCCGCCTGGTAAGACCTTTGTCCCCACTGAGCTAAGAGCTAAGATCCTTCGTTGGGGACATGATTCCAAGGTGGCAGGGCATTCTGGATTCCTCCGATCCTTCCTACTCATCAGTCGTCACTACTGGTGGCCTAATCTCCGCTCAGACGTCAAAGACTACGTTAAAGCTTGTCATGTCTGTGCTCAGTCCAAATCCTCCACACAAGCTCCTGCTGGTCTCCTCATGCCCTTGCCCATTCCTAAGGATCCCTGGGCCCATATTGCCATGGATTTTATCACCGATCTCCCACTGTCTGAGAATAATACAGTCATTTGGGTGGTAATCGATCGATTCTCCAAGATGGCTCATTTTGTTCCTCTTCCTGGTCTTCCTTCTGCCCCTGCCTTGGTTCCCATTTTCATTCGGGAAATTCTCCGCCTACATGGGGTCCCTTCTCATATTGTTTCCAACAGGGGAGTCCAATTCACGTCTCGTTTTTGGAGAGCCTTTTGCAAATCCCTCAATATTGTCTTGGATTTTTCTTCTTCTTACCATCCCCAATCCAATGGACAGACTGAGAGGGTTAATCAGGAGTTAGAGGTCTTTCTTTGCACCTTTGTGTCTTCTCACCATGACGATTGGTCCTCTCTACTCCCGTGGGCAGAATTCTCCCATAACAATCATGTGAATACCAGTTCGCAGAAGACACCCTTTTTCACAGTTTATGGAAAACACCCTCAACTTCCTCTTCCCATGATCTGTTCTCCAGACATTCCAGCTTTGGCTTCGGTTCAGGAGTCTCTCAATTCCGTTTGGGGTCACGTTCATGATTCCCTCCGGGCAGCTGCTGAAAAATTCAAAGGCTTTGCCAACCGCCGCACGCGTAAACCGCCTTCTCTTCAGCCAGGGGACAAAGTCTGGCTCTCTACCAGGAACATCAAGCTCCGAGTTCCTTCTCTGAAGTTTGCTCCACGATTCATCGGTCCATACACGGTAACTGCTAAACTGAATCCGGTTTGTTTCAAACTCCAGATTCCTAAGAGCCTTAAAATCACTAACTCCTTTCATGTTGCTCTTCTGAAGCCTTTAGTCCTCAATAAATTCTCTCGTCCTCTCCCTACCGTGGCGCCTGTCTCTGAGGATAATCAGGAGTACGAGATCAGTCAAATTCTGGACTCCCGACTCTGTAAAGGCGTTCTTCAGTACCTCGTTCATTGGAAAGGGTTTGGTCCTGAGGAGAGGTCTTGGATCACTGCATCTGAGGTCTTTGCACCTCGTCTGTTAAAGGAGTTTCATCTGAAGTTTCCCTCTAAACCTGGGCCCAGGCGGGGAAGGGGGAGGCCTCGTAAGAGGGAGGGTACTGTCATGGATATGCATTAATGTCTGTCTGCCATCTTACCTTCCTCCTCATGTGTTCATCTAGAGACCAGACCTCCTTCACCTGGCTTCCTTTATAATCTCCTCCCAGCCTGACTCCACCCCAGGCCCTATCACAGAACACTATATTAACCTGTGCACTGCAAGCCTGCTTTGCTGATCAACGTGTTTGTTAGGCATTGTGTGTTTGGGTTCCTGCCTGCCGTGTGCTACGTCTGTCTCTCTGTTACGTTATTGGCTTGTCCCCGACTATCCCTGTCTGCTCATGACCCTTGACCTTCGGCTCGTTCTTCGTTATCCTTGTCTGCTTGTGGCCCCTGACCTTCAGCTTGTTATTCGGTTCTCTCTTATCGTGTGCTGCTGCTTCCCCTCTTTTCCCCTTATCCTACGAGGCGTGAGCTAGGAAACTCCAGGGGCCGCGACCTGGTCCCAGCCTGCAGCATAACATCCTCACCACTAGAGGCCCTGGAGAAGACCAGCTGGGTCTTAGACTCTGCGCCCTGGGGAATCTTGGCTCTAGCTTCCGTTAGGATCCCGGTTGTGCTCCTCTGGTCCCGCTTTCCACAACCACCCAGTTTCCTATCCGCAGAAGCCAGCCATAGGTTTCACTACCTCGCGGTGCACTCCTGTCCCCCTACGGTGTGCATCTGTCACCTGGCCACAGGTGACCCAGACAATTGGTTTAGAACAGAATAGCACACTGACAGTTTCCCCGAGTGTCCTTCTCTGTCCCTAAACTCAAGGATTTCAAATATGGTTCAGCAAGATTGGTTTAGCACAGAATAGCACACTGACACTTTCCCTCACTGTCCTTCTCTGTCCCTAAACTCAAGGATTTCAAATATGGTTCAGCAAGATTGGTTTAGCACAGAATAGCACACTGACAGTTTCCCTCACTGTCCTTCTCTGTCCCTACAAACAAGGTTTAGCACAGAATAGCACACTGATAGTTTCCCTCACTGTCCTTCTCTGTCCCTACAAACAAGATTTAGCACAGAATAGCACACTGATAGTTTCCACGAGTGTCCTTCTCTGTCCCTAAACTCAAGGATTTCAAATACGGTTCAGCAAGATTGGTTTAGAACAGAATAGCACACTGACAGTTTCCCCGAGTGTCCTTCTCTGTCCCTAAACTCAAGGATTTCAAATATGGTTCAGCAAGATTGGTTTAGCACAGAATAGCACACTGACACTTTCCCTCACTGTCCTTCTCTGTCCCTAAACTCAAGGATTTCAAATATGGTTCAGCAAGATTGGTTTAGCACAGAATAGCACACTGACAGTTTCCCTCACTGTCCTTCTCTGTCCCTACAAACAAGGTTTAGCACAGAATAGCACACTGATAGTTTCCCTCACTGTCCTTCTCTGTCCCTACAAACAAGATTTAACACAGAATAGCACACTGATAGTTTCCACGAGTGTCCTTCTCTGTCCCTAAACTCAAGGATTTCAAATACGGTTCAGCAAGATTGGTTTAGAACAGAATAGCACACTGACAGTTTCCCTCACTGTCCTTCTCTGTCCCTACAAACAAGATTTAGCACAGAATAGCACACTGATAGTTTCCACGAGTGTCCTTCTCTGTCCCTAAACTCAAGGATTTCAAATACGGTTCAGCAAGATTGGTTTAGAACAGAATAGCACACTGACACTTTCCCTCACTGTCCTTCTCTGTCCCTACAAACAAGGTTTAGCACAGAATAGCACACTGATAGTTTCCCTCACTGTCATTCTCTGTCCCTACAAACAAGATTTAGCACAGAATAGCACACTGATAGTTTCCACGAGTGTCCTTCTCTGTCCCTAAACTCAAGGATTTCAAATACGGTTCAGCAAGATTGGTTTAGAACAGAATAGCACACTGACACTTTCCCTCACTGTCCTTCTCTGTCCCTACAAACAAGGTTTAGCACAGAATAACACACTGACACTCTCCCTACCTATCCTTCTCTGTCCCTAAACACAAGGAATCCAGGATTAGTAAAGGAAAAAAATGACACTGTCCCTGCCTATGTTTCTCTTTCCCTGCTCCGGAACACACTACACAAGGCCGCCGCGCTGGCGGCCTTTTATAGTGTGGGGCGTGTACTAAACCCCCTCAGCAATAATTGGCCACAGGCATCCTGCCTGTGGCCAATCATTGCTCTCCTCGCTGCCGGCGCTGTGATTGGCCAAGCATGCAGGGTCACAGTGCATGCTTGGCCAATCACAGCGCCTGGATGACACTTCGATGGCGTAGTGCATTGTGGGACGTTCGCGTCACTCGAATTTGGCGCGAACGGCCCAAATCGTTCGATCTTCATCGAACGATCGAACAGCCGATGTTCGAGTCGAACGTATGTTCGACTCGAACACGAAGCTCATCCCTGGTAATCAGTGGGGCTTACATTTCTCTCCAGCTGTGTACATGTCTTTTTGATCAAGAGGAGGTAAATGTACACAATAAGTTGTTCCTCAGACTTCTATACTTTGGTGTGCGAAAACTGATCGACCCGGAGATGGATATATGACGAACAACTGACATTAGGGATGTGGGTGAAGATAGTAAATGCTGATGTGCAGGGACGTCCGGAGGGGTGGGCTGGGCTGGAGCCCCAATTGGGTCCCCAAAAAGCCCTGAGTCTCAGGAAGGCACCGTCCATCTGTGAGTATCTGTTGAGTGACCTTGGAGTAGCCAGTGACTAAGAACCAACTCTTCACGCGTCTCTTTTAAAGGAAGCACCCACATAGAGGAGAAAGGTCCACATCTCTGGTTGTGACATGGTTGGATGTTGGATGGAACAGCAAAATTTATGGTCATTAATACTTTAGATGGAATTTATTACAGGAGGGGGCCACAATACAGATCCATACCTTTAAACCAACCCTGCAACATCGTAAGGAGCATCCAATGGCACAGACTTTTCTTTCCTAGGCTCGGTGCATCCCCCTCAAGACAGTTCCAGGCCCTTCTGGCTTTCTCCAGCAAGGACCTTATCCTAGGACTTGGCATCTCTCTTTGACTGGCAGGACAGTTCTAGATCCACTTCAGGCCTATCTCCAAATTCAAAGCACATGTAACGCCCCACACAGGCTATTGGGCCTAATAGTCCAAATCAACAGCATCTCCCGATGCTTTGGCCCCGGGGAAGAGAGATCACAATGCCTGTCCAAAATGTTTATATCCTCCCCCAGCACGCACCAGTGACCTTGAATCTCTTAGGGCGTGACTTGGAAATATGGATTGATGGTCAGTTGGGTGAATGTATGACGAAAGAGTAGATACTGGACGTTCTATCTGTAGCTATTAAACTAGGGGTTGCTGAGTAGAAGTCCTAACTTATGGGGGATCCTAAACTAAGATCCCAGTAATTACACATCTAGATAGTGAGCCATTGGTTTAGATTTAGAGATGAAGAAATCTAAAGGACTTGTTTTGTAATGTTGAAGACATTTCACCACCAAGTGACTTCCTCAGTTCAAATGTGTTTCGGGAACATACCCCAGGATCGATACCCACATGGGCATCTCAGCCACCTTAATCCATTCACCACAGTGTTATGAAACCTGGTAAAGGTAAATGTTGACGGTGGTTGGGTTTGTCATGGTCTTGATACATACAATTCATATAAGAGTCATATAAAATATATGCCCAGCAAAACATTCAGAGCAAAACTCTCAAACTTTCCAAAAAAATGGAAGAACTCTCTTAAACAATAGCCATTTAAGCAGAAGATGCTAAAATATGCTGACCAAATGATGGTCCACATAAACACAATGAGAAGACTTTAAACGCAAATACCTGTATTGAACAAGTTTAAAACTTCAAATAAAGGTTTTACAATTGTTCATCAGAATAAGGAAACCCAAGGTTGAGAAACTATCACACTCCATATTAGCCAATAGAATTAATTGCCGGAAGACCTGACAAGTGCTGGTCAGACCACCACAAAACAACGGTCTTCTCAGCAGGACTAGGAAAGACTATCTTCCACAAAGAATCCGAGTGTTTATTCAAACTTGGAAACATGTCAACACAGGTGGAAGGACCAGTTGAGGTTATAGACAAATTCCTGAGTTATATGGAGATAAAAAATTATATAGCAAATTCCTTTTGCTTGTTACGTTAAAAGGACACAATCATATCAGGGTATCAACAATAATAATCAACCCGAGATTTAAAAACAAACTATGGATGGAAATTCTAGATGGAAAGTTTGTTATATTTAAAAGGAACAGTTTATCAATATAATTTTTCTATAGCTCAGGTCACAAGTATCATATCATGAGGGCACCAAAGAGATTATACTATACTGCATAGGACATGATATCAGTGGTGTAGCTAAGGTATGGGACATATGGGAAGTACCATGGGCGCCATATGAGCTTGTGAGTGTCTGGTAGGGTGCCCACATGTCCCGGGCGAATTGCCCTGGGACTGTTCTGTCCTGCAATGAACTTGTCTGCCCTGGGTCCCGGGCACCTTCATTCCGGAACAATACAGTGAACCAGAATGAAATAGTGGACACAGCCAGTGCAGCCACCCTATTAACTACATTTGCGGAACTGGTTGCTAGGGCCGGTCACTGCCTGGCATCTAGCAACCAGTGACGTCACAGACTGTCAGACAGTGAGGCCGGGAGCAAGGCCCGCACGCCACGCCTAATGCTGCCCTGCTGTCGCCACCCACCTTGGCAGTCGGCACCTCCTCCTTCTCCAGAGCCCGGCGGCATGAAGCAGGGAGTCAGGACAGTGTCTCCCAAGTCCCTGACCAACTCACCTACTGTGTGTCAGCCTGCCTGACTGCTGCTACTGCTCGGTGGCAGGCGGTGAGTTTGGTTACCAGCGATGGCAGTGCGAGGAAGCACGAGTGGCAGAGGCTGTCAGGCTGACCCCAGAGGAGCATAAAGTATCCAGACTCCAGTCCCTGAACTCCTTCTGCCTGCACTTCACCGCAAAGATCGAGAGCAAGTGACACCGACAAGGAGCTGCAGTAAGCCACACATGTACAGATAACATGGGGCTGTGTCAGAGAGAGGGCAAGTAGGACTGGAATAACATGGGGCTGTGTCAGAGAGAGGGCAAGTAGGACTGGAATAGGGTGGATGTGAGGTGGGTGGTGTACTCTGCGTCTCCTAACATTGACTTGGCATGGATTAATGGCCATTGCTTCTCAGGGCTCTCTGAAGGGGGCACTCTGGAGGTACTATCTTAGTGCCTCCGGAGTGACCCCTTACATCCTCCAGGTTGTCCCATTAAAACCTCCAGGGTGCCTCCAGAGTGCCCCTTTACTTTTTCCAGAGTGCCATTTTACTTTTTCCAGAGTGCCTCCTGACATCCTTCAGCATGCATGAACATTAGTACTAAGGGGCACTACCTATCAGTGCAGCTCATCAGTGCCACCTGTCAGTGCCAGTGCCACCTATCAGTGCAGCTCATCAGTGCCACCTCTCAGTGCCAGTGTCACTCACCTATGAGTGCCACCTATCAGTGCCACATATCAGCGGGCGGTCCAGGAGTGGTTATAAGGTAAACATCCATGTGTAAGGGAACCCCGTTTGTGCTTCAGCTGCGTTGCAAGCGGCGGAAGTGACGTATTACGCTTAAGGCACCCTACGTGTTTCGCCAGCAAGCTCTGATGCCGTCAGGGGTCATGTGATCGGATATGTCGCTTCCTAATTTATACAAGTCCGACAATTAAGGATATCCAATCCAGTTCAATCCTTGCCTAATGTTCATTCAAAACTCATGTTAATCCACAATTATATAAGACAATAAAAAAAATATTAAAATAGTTTACATTGATTCATTTTAAAATTAAATGTAGAATAAAATAAAAATAGAAAATGCATTTTCTTTAAGTGCTGCCATCTTGTGGACAGAAACAAGATGGCAATAAAAATATTTTTTATAATTTTTTATTTCTTTAAGTGCTGCCATCTTGTGGACAGAAACCAGATGGCAATAAAAATATTTTTTAAGAAAAATGAGAATTAACAACTGAGCCATCTAGTGGCGAATGATGGGACTGAATTCAAATAAATTGGAACACCTTTTAAAATATTGCAAATAACCATTACGTAAGATGTAAACCTCTAGTAAATCCTTAATAATTAGATAAATGACAATTTAGGTCTATATCTACATTTATTCCCGTGGGAGTGAGTGTATTTAATTTGTAGCTCCATTCCGTTTAGTTTTTTTAAAATATTTTTTGGTTTCATGTTACCTCCTCTCCAATCTGGGTCTACGTTGTCAATCCCGAAAAATTGAGCTAAACTGGGGTCTTTATTATGATGTGTCCTGAAGTGGTCAGCCCCTGATGAGTGTTCACACATGAAACGCGTCGGGCACCCAGGATGCACTTTTAGTTCAACACTACAATATCCATCCAGAACATCATCTACCCAATGAATTTTGGTTTTACTGGTTTTAACATGCTCACCCCTTATGTCCTTGCTGTTCAGATGTTTTATGGTTGTATATATATGAGATTGTTTTCTGTGTCATTAAGTTATCTACACCACTGCATGATGCCAAGTTGATATATAATATGTACCCTTGACCTCTTCTTACATGCGCACATACTTATGTGTGTCTGTATGGATTGACATTTATCCCTAATGTTTTTTCTATGTGTGGTTTTGTATGTTTATATGCATTTTATCCAATTTCTGATGCTCAATAAATATACATCTGTATTCAATGTACCATCATCATGTTGAAGAGCCTCATTTAAAGTCCCAATCTTCCCCTTTCAGTTTTTCGCAACAGGGATGGAGGCACACTCATGTGTGCCTCATTCAAAGTCCCAAACTTCCCCCACCTCTTCCTTCTGAAGTGGTTAGAGAGGCTGTGCTTTAGAAACCCATTTTTTATATTATTTTTAATGCCATCTGGTTTCTGTCCACAAGATGGCAGCACTTAAAGAAAATAAATGTTCTATTTTTTTTATTTATTTTTTATTAAATTTTAAAATTAATCAATTTAATCTTTTTTTTATATGGTTTTTTATCGTCCTATATAATTGTGGATTAACATATGAGTTTTGATTGAACATTAGGCAAGGATTGAACTGGATTGGATATCCTTAATTGGCGGACTTGTATAAATTAGGAAGCGACGTATCCGATCACATGACCCCTAACGTAGGGTGACCAGACATCCCCGGTTTCAGGGGACAGTCCCCGGATTGAGGACACTGTCCCCGGACCAAGTCTGTCCCCGGTTTTGTCCCCAGATTGGATTTAAACAGGGGCTGGGGCAATTTCAAAGACAGTTAGTGCAAAAAATAATTAATTACACACGCCCGCTCCTACTAGCTTAGGGGGGTGTATTTTTTTCCATTATCTGTGCCCCTTTCTGATGATCATGTGCTGGTCGGAGCGGAGGGAATATTTCTTCAGTTTCGGGTGCATGCCCATTCAGCTCCGCTCGCATGTTCTTCTGCCTTGGCTCAAGTCCCGGCCAGCCACCTGCCTGCTTATCTCCTTGCCTTCCCTGGTGGAGTGATCTTCTTCTGCACCCCACCCGGAGAGCTGGGGCCCGGAGAGTGAGACTTGACAGGCTGTGAGGCGGGCGGCAACGGGCAGAGAGTCGCTGATTGCCGCCATTGCTAGTAAAAAAAAAAATATGCCCCTGGATTTCATTTAAAAAATCTGGTCACCTTACCCTAACGTAGAGATAGCTGATGCATCCAGCCCCCTAAGGGCAACTCTTGGCTTGTCGTCCTGTTGTGTTCCTGTAATAGGCATACAGAACAACCTGCCATTCTGATTGACTAAACATACTCTGTACTTGTCCCATTCGGGAACCACATGACTATCAATAGGAAAAGTCCCTCTCAATTACCAGGGTACTGACTCTTTCCTATTCTAGCCAGACCCACAAGGATGAAGAGGTGCGGAGTCTATCCGACCGATGCTCACAGTGTCCCTCTTTCTGCATCACGGGGGCAACACATCTTCTCCTTGCAGCCATTTTTCATTGCTGGAACCTTAGCAATAGCTTGCTTACTTGTGGATGTTTGTAGAAGCTCTTCAAGGAAGCCCTTCTCTCTGGCGCCCCCTTCCCTGAAGAGACAATGAGCCAATGCCCCCCCCCCCTTTTTTTTTCACAAGGCAGCAACTCACACAAAATTTCCTTCAGCACTGTAGTGGCCCACTGGCCCAAAAAAATCTTTGCAAAGTGTCCTAATAAAGTATCTTCGTAAAGTGTCTTTAACTTGTGTAGCGACGTCTCCCTCTCTTGTTTTATCGGTTATGTGGCTGTTGTCTAGGGGTTCCTGGGAGAGGGATGAGATACACCACGACCCATGTCCTCCATAGCTAAGAGGTGAAGGCCAGAAGATTGGGTTTTGTGTAGGTGTCCTAGAGTCCTAGTGTCCTAGAGTCAAGTCCAGTACTTCGTCCCTGACTCCTTTGTTCCTAGTAACTAGAGTTCCACACAGTGAATAGGTCCAACACAGTTTTATACTTCTTGCCTACAAACATACAGTTTCTTCTACTGAGTAATAATGGGGAGTAGATCGAGGCACAATCCTTTCCCTCCTGATGCTAACCGCTGTGATATCACCAGTGGCGAATAGTCACTGCCACTGACCATGTGAGGTAGAATGTGAATTACCTTCGCTTGCACGGCCCCTGTCAGGGGAAGGATATCCGTCCAAGGGAGAAACAGGATGCCTCTCTGTCACCAGCGATGCTGCGCCGGACTCTCCAAAGAAGTTCCGCACACCAGTCCTCACGAACTCAGACACGGGCACCCCAGGAATTAGGGCCCCCTCGGATTCCTCCACCCTCGCGGAACTCAGTCGAAGGTACCGAGCCCCAGGCCTCCACCATAGTACCTCACCCCAGGCTAAAGGTGCCTGGGATGGACTCCATCCTCGCTCCGGCCAGGTCAAGGGCACCTAGGCCTGAAACATGGGAACGCCAGCACCCAAGCTGAAGATGCCTGGGTGCGGCCGCGTCTTCCAACTCTGAACCCCGTGGTAAGGGCGTCTGCCCCTTTTATCCCCTCTCCCTTTGCATCACAGCGGGTTCCCCGCCCCGCTGTACCAGCTCCAGGGGAGGACAAAAAGGAACAGTCTTGCGGTGTGAGTTCAGCCCCCGGCCCAGGGCAACAGCGCCACCTGTGGGCCACAGGGAACCTCACACCACCAGAGTCCTCCAAGAACCGAAAAAAAAAGGTCTCGGATACCCTAGCAATCTGTGCATCTGGGTTACACTACCACCCAGATGCCTCCCTTAAATTCAAGTACACTTGTAAACACCAAATCTCAGAAAGAGGCTTGGGGCTTAAGTGGTTAATAAATAATAATAATAATTAAAAATATATATAATAATAGTTAATAATTTAACTATAATAGAAAATACGAAAAACGAAATTATCCGAATGTAATCGATTTGTTAAACTCGTAAGGTTGAATTGTTTTTTTCAGATTTTCGTTCTTTCGGGTTTTCTGATTTTCAAATTTTCGTAATTTCATTCTCTCTTTGTTTTTGTATGCATTCGGAATCGTCACAAGAGTCTTTCGTTCGTTCGGATGTCTCCGATGGGAAGGAATAGGCTGAATTTCGTCCGACAATGAATTCGTAACAAAATGAATTGCGCTAATGTCTAATCAGGAGCAGGAGATTGTTTTCTTTGGGTTGGTCTTTGATGGTAGGTTATGTTAGTACCAAGAATTATACAGCTACATTAAATTTATTTTTATTTTATTTTGTTTACAATTTTAGGCCAGTTTTCCTTTGATAATAAAAACAAATCAGGAGATATAGAACCTCGTAATGGGATTTCAAAGGCAATTTGAAAAAATAAAGAAAATTGTATATATAAAAAATATATTTCTATATTTTTTATATATACAATTTTCTTTATTTTTTTAAATTGCCTTTAAAATCCCATTACGAGGTTCTATATCTTTAAAGGGGTTGTAAAGGTAAATGTTTTTTCACCTTAATGCATCCTATGCATTAAGGTGAAAAAACATCCGACAGTACCGCCCCCGCCCCCCCCCCCCCCCCCGAGCCCCCCTTTTACTTACCTGACCCCTCAAAAGTCCCGCGCTCGTCCCCGTCATCCTCCTCGGTTCTTAGCCTGGCCGTCGATTGGCTACACTGGATGGATTGAAAGCAGCGCAGCCATTGGCTGGCGCTGCTGTCAATCACATATAATGACGCGGCGCGCCGGGGGGTCGGGGCCGAGTGATACAGTCGGCGGCTATCGCTGTATCACGGGAGCGCGCCCGCAATAACTCCACACCTCGCATGAAGGTGTGGAGTCCTTGCGGGGAGGAGCCGAGACAGCCTCCGAGGGGCCCCAGAAGACCAGGATCGGGGCCACTGTGTGCAAAACGAGCTGCACAGTGCAGGTAAGTATAACATGTTTGTTATTTAAAAAAAAAAAAAAAAAAATTTCCTTTACTGATCCTTTAATTCATTTCGGGATGATGGCAATTACACGCCAATCTATATGAGTCTATCAACCTTTAAAAAAAAAAATCAGGAGATATCGATTACCATTTACCACCGAATGAAAGCCCAATTGGTCCTGAAAAAAACGCGGTATGATCCACCTGGATGTACACAATAGTTGTGATGATCTGTGAGGAACTTCGATTTGTTTTACCATTAGGTGGGAAGGGATTAAATGAAAGAAGAGGAATCCCATCACTTACCGGGAAGGAAGGACTCGCTCTTCCTGCTCTCCTCCTCAGACAGATGGCAAGTTCTGAACCCAGGTGAACTCAGCTCTTTATCTGAACAAACTACCAGCCAATCAGAGTCTGGGGACGGGCTCACCTTACCTGCCCTGTTTTTTTTTTTTAGTTTCTTGGCATCGATGAGAAGGGAGACGGCCATGAAGAAAAACAAGAAACAAATTATCAGCCTCCGAGAATCACAGCTTCCGACCCGGACACTCCCAATCTAAGCTGTAATTTCCATCATTAGGGCTTCATACGTGTGATGATTGTGAAGAACGAAGCAACGCTCAATGATGCGCCTCTAGTATTTATGATGTGTTTTTAATTAGTTTTTTTGTTGTGTTTGGGGTCTATTCCTTCCACTGACACTAATGATGGGACACTATTCCTCCCACTGATACCAATGATGGGACACTATTCCTCCCACTGACACCAATGATGGGCCAATATTCCCCCCACTGACACCAATGATGGGACACTATTCCTCCCACTGACACCAATGATGGGACACTATTCCTCCCACTGATACCAATGATGGGACACTATTCCTCCCACTGAGACCAATGATGGGACACTATTCCTTCCACTGACACCAATGATGGGGCACTATTCCTCCCACTGATACCAATGATGGGACACTATTCCTCCCACTGACACCAATGATGGGGTCTATTCCTTCCACTGACACCAATGATGAGGTCTATTCCTTCCACTGACACCAATGATGGGGTCTATTCCTTCCACTGACACCAATGATGAGGTCTATTCCTTCCACTGACACCAATGATGGGACACTATTCCTTCCACTGACACCAATGATGGGACACTATTGATCTTTTATTGAAAAGAATCAAGCAACCAATTTTATACAAAAGTAAAAAACAAAACCATGGTACAAAACTTCAACAGAAAACAAAGGAATACACATCCATGTTCAGAATATATACAATATATACATAATCCACTACCAAAACATCCCTAGAAAACTATCTACATAAAGCAGCAGAGAGGGCCTAAGAGGCACAACCCATCACCTATGTACGCAGCCATTTATCAAAAATTCATCAAAAATACTGATAATCTAGGGTGATAAGAGACAGACAGCCACACCCGGGAAAGAGACTCCTGGCAGTCAGGGAGGCTTGAAACCCCTCCACGCCTTCAACCAAGCCCCCTGACCCCGCTTGTCTCTTTCAAGCTCCCGAATCTTCCCCACCTCATGCAAAATGTCATACACCACCACCTCAACAGGAAGGAGTTTTTGCCGAATGCTGACCTGACACCGTGCATTCCAGGTGAAATAACGGACTACTAGGCTAACTAAAAAAAGTGTATCCAAACAAAAAACTCCACCGGTATTGAATGCTCCGTACACCCACTCAGCATAACCCAGCCTGGAGAGGAAAGGGACACCGAGGGCCCGCCCCACCTGTTTGTACACCTCTATGTTAAAAGGGCAATGAAGCAGAAAATGGTCCATAGTCTCCTCCTCATCTGCACACTCCTCCCGAGGACAGCTACGATCCATCCCACTGCGGAATTTCAAATTGCCCCGAACATAGAGCTTCCCATGGAAGCACAACCAGGCCAGATCCCTAAATTTAGGGGGTACTCTATCCAAATTAATCAGTCTTAACCCCGCCCTCAAAACTGGGCCCGGGCAATCCCTTAAGGCCAGTGGGTCATGAAAGACTTCGCTCAAGACTCGACTCATAAGGACTTTCCTTGGAACCGATCTGAGATCTTCAGCCGACAATCGCCACTGCCGCAGTAACTTCAGGCACGGAGCGACATAGGCTGGTAGCTGACCACGATGACCCCTGCGATTCTTCACTTGGCCACCTTCTTCCCAAAGTCGTAGAAAAGGCCTAAACCAAGATCTAAATATGCCTACCCATCCAGGAGGTTCCACTGCAAGCATATTACCAATGTTAAACTTTAGAAATAGCAGTGAAAAGAAAAGAACTGGGTTGACCATACCTAAGCCACCCTCCCTCCTGGATAGGTAGGTGACATTCCTCTTGATGGGGTTCAGTCTGTTCCCCCACAGCATCTGGAAGAACACACTACTGACCCTAGCATAGAGAGACACTGGCAAGATGCAGACAAAGCTGACATACAAGAAGATCGGAATCAGGTAAGTCTTAATCAGATCAACCCTTTCCCTCATAGATAACTTCCATCTCTTCCAGCTGACCACCTTAGTATTGGCAATTTCCAGTCTGCCTTCCCAGTTTTTGAGGCCATAATCACCGGGTCCAAATTCAATGCCTAGTATCTTAATTCTTTCCTGGGGCACTGGAAAGGTGTCCGGGAGATCAAAACCCTCACCATCCTTTCCCATCCAGAAAACTTCAGTCTTTTCCTGATTGATCTTGGAGCCTGATGCTTCAGAATACCGTGATGTCAGACAGACCACCTCCTCCGCTTCATCCGTCCCAGTGACAATCACCGACACATCATCCGCATAGGCAACAACCCTCAATGGCGGCTCACCCGGGAGCCCCACTGGTACCCCACACAACATGCCGCTCTCTAGCCTCCTGATGAAGGGGTCGATTGCAAACACATAGAGCAGGGGACTCAGGGGACAACCCTGGCGCACCCCGGAGCCAACCCCAAAGGACTCTCCAACCCAACCATTAACAAGAGGGAAGCTTTCTGCCCCCTTATACAAGACTTTCAGCCAATCGACAAAACCACCCGGCAGACCGTACTTACTAAGGAGCAACCACAGGTACTCATGGTTAACACGATCAAAAGCCTTTGCCTGATCCAATGTCAGCAAATACTTTCCCCAGCCTGCAGCCCTGCACCGCTCCAAGGCCTCCCGGACAGCTAAAACCGCTGTGAAGCTGCTCCTACCCTGGACCGAACAGTGCTGATGGCGAGAAAGCAAAGACTCTGCCACTGACGATAGGCGCCAGAAAAATATCTTTGCCAGTATCTTTCTATCGACATTAAGAAGGCTGATGGGGCGCCAATTCTCAATCATCGAAGGATCTTTACCCTTTGAAAGAAGAATCACAGCCGAGTGCCTCATGGAAGGGGAAAGCACCCCCTCAGCAAGGCAACTGTTAAAAACCTCTACCAAATGCGGGGCCAGAATAGACTTAAAGGCTTTGTAAAACTCAGCCGTCAAGCCATCCGGTCCAGGCGACTTTTTGATGGCAAGCTGTTCAATTGCCCTCATCACCTCTTCGACTGTGATCTCCTCTGTCAAATTCATCAATGGAACATCTCCACCATTTAGACCTGGAGTAGAGTCCAAAAAGCTTTCCATCTTGTCACGATCAAGCTTTTTCCTCCCAAGAAGGTCGGCATAAAAGGACCTCACGACCTCCAGAATCCCTGACCTGGACTTTGTCAAGGAACCTGTACTGTCCTTAAGGCCAACGACCGTTTTAACAGCTACACCTTGTTTGCAGTTCTGGTAAGGGTCAGGCGAGTGGTACTTCCCATAGTCCCTCTCCAGAACCAAAGAGGCATGCCGGTCATATTGACACTTCCTGAGAAGGAGTTTCACTTCGGAGATTGCCCCAGGATCTCCTCCTCTCGAAACAAGAATATCCAGCTTCCTCCGTAAACGTTGGTAGGTCATGTATTTATTAAACTGATTTCTATTGGCTAGGCCCCTGAAGAATCCAGCGATCCTCTTTTTGGTCAGCTCCCACCACTCAGCCTTGCTGCTACAAAAGTCCAGGATGGTCACCTGTGCCTGAAAGAATTCCTCAAAGGATTGTCTAACATGTTCTTCCTTGAGTAGTGTCGAATTTAATTTCCAGATGCCCTTGCCCCTCTGAGGGGCGTCTGAAGCATTCAGTACCACAGATAGCATACAGTGATCAGAGAACTCTACTGCCTGCACCACTGGGGGCGAGAAAGCAGAGGCCTCCTTCAAAAAAAACCTATCTATCCTACTCTGACTATTACCACGATGAAAAGTGAACCCGGTGTCATCTGGGAGGTGCTTAATGTGCACATCCACAAGACCAGCATCCCTAACCATACTATTTAAAAAAACGCTATCATATCCCAGCCTGTCCTTGAAGTCCTTCCTGTCCTTGGGCCTAGTTATTGTATTAAAGTCACCTCCAAAGACCACTTGCCGGGATGTAAAAAGAAATGGCTTGATCCTTGTAAAAAGGCATTTCCTGTCCCACTTTGTGTGCGGCCCATAAACATTGATTAGGCGCAGGTCCTGCCCTCCCACAAGGACGTCTAAGACCATACATCTCCCAATCTCCACCTCAATAACCCGCCGGACAGTTACCATGCCGGTTTTAAACAACACCGCCACACCGCCGTAAGGCTCGGCCGCAAGAGACCAGTAAGATGGACCATACCTCCACTCTCTCTTGGCCATATGAATATCTGCCAAGGAGGTGAGCCTAGTCTCTTGCAAAAATAAAATTTCTGCATCTAATTGGCTGAACAAAAAGAAGGCCATAGAACGAGCTCTTACTGACTTAATGCTGGCGACATTAATTGTCACCACTTTTAACGGAGGGGGAACCGCCATTTGGGTTATTGGGTGGATTGCTTCTTAGCTCCCCTCTGCTGCTCATCACCAGAAGCCTCTCTCTTTCTAGAGGCCGCCTCAAAGTCCATTTCGGAATCGGAACTTCTCTCAGAAGAAGCTCCGGATGAAGAAATATCCCACTTGGAGGACCTATGACGGCTGGAGACAGGAACCGGAGCTTCCCGTCCCCGTTCCGTCCTCACCGCCTGCCTCTTCCGCCTCCCAACCTTCCTTCTCTCTTCCAGGTACTGCAGGTCAGCCTCAGAGATGCCCTCATCTCTTACTTTTTTCTTTAAAGTCTTTCTAGAAGACTTCTTTACAGAGGAAGAAGCAACCTTTTTAGTACACGCTGGTGGGGGGGGGGGGGTGATCCCTTTAAGTCAGACTCAGGAGGGGTAGACTCCTGGGGGGTAACTGACTCGGGGGGCACAGACTTGGAAGGTTCTGACACAAGAGGAGAGGGTACAGTAGGCTGGGGGGACACAGAGACAGAAACAGAAGGAGTACTTACAGACACAGGAGGGGTGGCCACAGGAACTGGAGAGGGATCCTGAGCAGGACCGGGGGAGGGGGTCACCGCAGAGGAGGATGGTACACCAGGGGTCTCACCCTCCATCCTGTCCAGCCTTGACATGTCATCTACTACCTCCTTCTCCATATTGTGCCAGGCTTCAGGACACCTGCTGTAGGGGTGGCCAAGGCGCAGGCACAGGTTGCACCTGATCTTCCTGGTACAGTCCTTAGCCATATGACCCTGCCCCCGACACACTGAACACATCAAGGCTGAACAGGAGGAGCTCAAGTGCCCCTTTTCTCCACAGCGGTGACACAGCTTCGGCTGACCAGGGTAGAAAACAGTCATCCTATCCCTCCCTATGAAAGCTGAGGAGGGCAGGTGACGGACAACATTCCCATCCCTGGCCAACCTGACTGTTACCGACCATCCCCCAGTCCAGATGTTACGCTCATCATGGATTTTATTAGGTTTGGTCAAAACCTCCCCATAGTTCCTTAACCAGACCTCTAGATCCCGAGCAGGAACACTCTCATTGGTCAGGATAATGGTAATTTTTTTTACTGTTGACCTCTGAGAAACCGCAACTGGGACCAGACCTTCCCATTCAGGTCTTGACCTGCACCGAGCCTCATATCGCTCCCAGAACAGGTCAAGACCCTCTGGCCTGGTGAAACTAACTGTATAGTCCCTTGTCCCAGCTACGTGTATAAAGGCATACAGGTCATTTGCACCAAAACCCATCTCCAATATCATATCTACCACTGCACGCCGTGCTGGAGGGATGGCACCACCTTCCCATTTCAGAATAACTACATTCCGTCTGGGACTCCCAGCAGAAGCCAGAGACCCAAGACCAGATCCTGGGGCGCTCAAAGTGGCAGCTTGTAGGGGAAAACCCCGCTTGGGAGCGGGACTACCAGGAGCAGAGTGTGCCACCTCTGCAAATGTAGGTTTCTCAGGGCCAGGGGCCCACACTGAAGTCACATTAGTCTGCACATTATCTGCATGAACAGAGTTGGTAGGATTGTCCATCACACGTGTACTGGGACCATTGTTCATCACACCTGAACTGGGAGGATTTTTTTCAGCCACACACACATTCCCATCAGCAATAGTCACAGTTGCTGCAATACCAGTTGTCTCCTGATGCTGCACTGTAGAGCCCTCAGCAGCAGTGGGGCAAACAGCTTTGGACTCAGCCAAAGAAAGGTTAATGGGCTCTTCTGACACTTGCAGTTCATTTGCAGAAATGACATTTTTTAAATGCAAACCTTGCTGCATTGCAGCCTCAGCAGGCACAACATTGTCATTAGGCACATTATCAGTCATGGTGCTAGATGGTACAAAAACAGTCTTATCCACAACATGGGACTTAGCAGGCTTTACTTTATCAGGCACATCATCAGTAATGTCTTCCTCATTAAATATCATCTGATTCCCCCGCATAGGAGACTCCATTACCTGGATGGCCCTTAGCATGCCTCCTGAGTCCTGGGAAGGCCTGGGGCTTCTTACCTCTCCCTGGGGGGGCAGGGGGTCAGAACTGGGGGTCTCCTCCTCCTCCACCTCCATCTTTGTCACCCTTCCAAACCTCTTGTCGTTGCAAAACTTCTCTTTAAAGGGCCCATCTCTGCCTTCCATCATGGCCACGATGGTCTCCTGATGATCCACACGGACCTTGGCCAGCTGGATTTCCGGATCCATGGATCCCCGTTTCTGGCTGTGTAAGCCCTCACGTTGCCTTCGCAGGCGCTTCAACTCCGCTCTCAGCTTGCAGAGCTTGTCCCTCTCCCTGTTCAGGACCTTAATCCCGGCCACCACTCGCTCCCGAATGGCCTCCGAGCCTTCATCCTCACCAGGGGCAGAGAGATCAGCTTGTGCAGAGGAAGGCAGTTCACCTGATGGCCCAGGAGATGGCTGGGAGCCTCCAGCAGGAGAAGCCCCGCTGCCCTCCATGGCCTCCCCAGAAAGGGGGCCAGGGAGCTGGGAGAGATTTCACCACCACTCCCTTCTCACAGAGCAGCTTCAGAGGCACCTTCCTCCTGACACACCTGTGCTCCAATGATGGGCGGGGCACTATTCCTCCCACTGACACCAATGATGGGGCACTATTCCTCCCACTGACACCAATGATGGGGCACTATTCCTCCCACTGACACCAATGATGGGCACTATTCCTCCCACTGATACCAATGATGGGACACTATTCCTCCCACTGACACCAATGATGGGGCGCTATACCTCCCACTGATACCAATGATGGGACACTATTCCTCCCACTGATACCAATGATGGGACACTATTCCTCCCACTGACACCAATGATGGGGCGCTATACCTCCCATTGATACCAATTGTTGTGGAATTTTAGGCTGCTGTTTACAGAGCACACAGCCTATAATTCCTGTGCTATCTAAGCACACACTTGAGATTCATCTTTTTGAAGTAATGCTATCATTAAGTTTACTAAAGTCCACTCACCGTTCATTCCATCATTCAATCAAGGAAACCACCAACACAGGTCTTCTTATCAGGCCATTCCAGCAAAGACTGTTAAGCCGACGCCTACTCATAGGCTTTTATTAAACTCAAAAGATCTCAAGACAGGAGGTGATTGGCTGCAGCAACCAATCCCCTCCCCATGGGCGGGAACCTCATAGGATGTCCGTTCCACACAGGAGAATGACCATACAAGGACATCCTTCCAACAGGAAATAAAAGGATTCAATACAATAATACATACAGTGAATACAATAAACGTAGGATGGCTAAAGTCACCGCTGATAGAAATCCTTATTCTGCGCCATTCCATAGAATATCGCATATTCAGATTATACTATTATTGAATGGGGGAGGGAGGCTATCTGCAGACGCGCGCTACGAATTCCAACCAATGTTGATCAGACACAGCCGAGACAAGAGCGCGCATTTGCCCATAACCAATGATGTCATTGTAGAGCGAGGATACCCCCTCCTCAACGATCGTCCATGCTAATGCACAGAGGGCCCCCGTTGGCGGACATATCCGCACCCTGCAAACATCACACTCCAACCTCAAGACGTTTTCCCCTATCAGACGGGATTCAACCAGCCTCAGACTACCCCAATCAGCTCTTTTAGAGCGGGTTGCGGAAGTACTAACACTGGGTGACACTATGACAATACATATTAAATACATCTCCATAAAAATCTCCACAACAGTCCTCCCTTTTTTGTCATATGCACCCTATGTGTCCCTCGATGAGAGTTGATCTGCTTCTTACACCTGGAAATCAATCAGTTATTAGTCCATAAAAAGGAAAACACGGCTTGACATGTAGACTCTACTCTTCAGGGGCATGACTTATAAAGGAGGACACGACATGGTGAGCTGTAGTAATCGCTGATCCGTCTGATCCTCTGTGTCTTGTATGTGGGTCCGGCTTCGGGGCGTCTCATCAAGGAAACTCTGGTCACGCATCAAATCAGGCAACAGGAGCACCTCGTCACGGCATAGAAAGAATAGAAATAAAAACGACATGAGTATATATATTCCCACTTTCTTTAACCACGATCCGCTGTAAAATAAAAAATTAGATCCCCAAAGATTCCCAGACCCTTAAAAAAAGGACTCCCAACCTTCACTTAGCTACAGCTCTGGCTTCAACAATTACATGAAGAACCCTATCCTTAACGGATGAGAATTGTTCAATTGTATCCCTAGCCCGAGCCCCCCCCCACCTTGTACATGCAGGACCCCATGCCCAGACCTGGTCGGGATTGGTGAACAAATCCCTACTAGCTGTCCCTGCCATTCTTAATTTCCTGCGCCATCAGATCCTCGCGATCGGCCGCGACCTAAAATGTTGGGACAGCTTCACCATCGCGCATGAACCTCTTGCTTTGGGGGAATTACCTTTATAAGCTGCAGATCCACATAAACACCAAACTAAAGTTCAAACACACTTGTGGGCTGCCTAGATACCCAAACCGACAAGAGACAGAGCCATTAAAACTAAAACCAATTTTACCCTCTAAAAATGCATCGTTAGATTCCATTGACAAGTGTCTGTCTGGAGTCTTCACTAGTTTGTCAAAACTCCTCATACCCATAATAACATCATAAATGTCATGTACCGCTGTCATCGCTGGGGACTAAAACTCCTCATACCCATAATAACATCATAAATGACATGTACCTCTGTCATCGCTGGGGACTAAAACTCCTCATACCCATAATAACATCATAAATGACATGTACCGCTGTCATCGCTGAGGACTAAAACTCGGTGAAGACTCAGAACAGACCATCGGTCCTGTTCGCTTTCTGAGCTAGTCAGGACATACACTTTAAATAATAACTTGGGATGCTTTTCACCGTTACCCTTGCTAAAATTTACTAAACAACAAAAATATAAATAAACAAAGATACTCCTCATTCTTTGGTGTGGTTGAGCCGCTTCTTGCAGTGGCTGGCGTGGTCTCATCCCTCAAGCTTCTTTACAACGACCCAGTCACCTGGTTGGAAAGAATGTAAACTGATTATTAAGTCAGGGTCCGGGAGGGAATCGTGAAAACCTTTTGGTGGACATTTTGAAGTTCATGTCACAACAATCGCACCCACCCCATCAGCCGAGAATATAAGTGACAGCTAATGAGGAGAGTACGACCCTGATTTTGATTGACCTCCAAACAACCCTCATATGACAATAACCCAGACATCGGGACTGTGGTCACTGCATAACCTGTGCGTGGCTTACAATACCTGAAACCATTGACAAGGTTCTTAGCCTCTGGGATGGGAACCTACTTCACCAGACTGCTGCTTGCCGATTCAAATTCTATTAAAGAAAGACCGTCTTGGCACAAACTTGGTTAGAATTACAGAGGTTATTATTAGTTTGACAGAAAAAAAAAAAAACTGTCACTCTTACATTTATCATTCTCCCCCCTTTTCTTCCTCATTACAGACTGAAGGAAGAAATGCGTGGTGCAGGAAAAAAGAAACAATGAAATAGCCTGTGATACTTTTACCGCCTTAGACTCATATTTATCCATATGTACAGCTGTCTACATACTGTTGTGGAGATTTTTATGAAGATGTATTTAATATGTATTGTCATAGTGTCACCCAGTGTTAGTACTTCCGCAACCCGCTCTAAAAGAGCTGATTGGGGTAGTCTGAGGCTGGTTGAATCCCGTCTGATAGGGGAAAACGTTTTGAGGTTGGAGTGTGATGTTTGCAGGGTGCGGATATGTCCGCCAACGGGGGCCCTCTGTGCATTAGCATGGACGATCGTTAAGGAGGGGATATGCTCGCTCTGCAATGACATCATTGGTTATAGGCGGATGGGCGCTCTTGTCTCTGCTATGTCTGATCAACATTGGTTGGAATTCGTAGCGTGCGTCTGCAGATAGCCTCCCTCCCCCATTCAATAATAGTATAATCTTATTATGCGTTATTCTATGGAATAGCGCAGAATAAGAATTCCTATCAACGGTAACTTAAGCCATCCTACATTATTATATTCATGTATGACATATCCTGTTGGAAGGAATGTCCAAGTGTTGTCATTTTCATGTGAGGGAACATCCTATGAGGTTCCCGCCCATGGGGAGGGGATTGGTTGCTGCAGCCAATCACCTCCTGTCTTGAGATCTTTTGAGTTTAATAAAAGCCTATGAGTAGGCGTCGGCTTAACAGAGTCTTTTCTGGAATGGCCTGATAAGAAGATAAGCTTTTGTGGTGCTGCCTTTCTTGAATGAATGGGGATGAACGGTGAGTGGATCTTTAGCAAACTAAACTTAATGATAGCATTAATTCAAAAAGATGAATCTCAAGTGTGTGCTTATAGAGCACAGGAATTATAGGCTGTGTGCTCTGCAAACAGCAGCCTAAAATTCCACAACAGTAATGGCGCCTCACGGTTGGGACCAATTGCGGCCTCTTTGAGCATCAGATCAGCAGAGGGGGGAGAGTGGACCTGCGATGTGATGTGTAAAGAGGCTGTACTTTGAAACGAACAAAAAACAAAAAAAAATTTTGTCTTTTTGAAATAATGTTTCAAGTTTGCAGCGTGTGTATATGTGCGTGTGTATGTCTGCGAATCGCATGTGTGTGTGTGATTTTGTCATGGATCGTATGCCTGTGAATTTGATTGTGTGTGGGTATGCCTGCATGTGCCTGTGTGATTAGATCGTGCGATCTATTGAGCAGTTGGCTGCCAGCAATGGCTGCTGCATTGTTCTGGTCCTTGAGCCATGAGGTTTAGCGGGGGTGGGGCTGCCAGCATCTCAGTTACAATGGTGAAAGTTGGTGACTTTCTGTAAATAGCATGCAGGAGTTTTGTAGTGGGAGGGCCCTGAGAGATGATCTGATGGAAACTGTGGGCTGTAAGATTGTAACTAAGCGAGAAATATAGACTGTATATTGTGTATGAAATGAAGGTATAGATGTGGTATTTAGTGCACTGAGAAGTTTGTAAAGTAGATTGCTTGGCTGCCGTGTGCTTGAATGGGGGAAGGGCTTGCCCACTGTTTTGTGTTGCAGGGGCTGTGCCCTGAGGGAAAGACACTCTAAGCAAATGTTACAAGCAACAATATACTGTATGTGTGTAGTGTTTGTGATTTCTATGAAAAATAGAAATGAATAGATTGTGATTTTTGCCTTTATAGGGGACAAAGACACATGTCCCCATAAGTGTAAAAATATTAAGTGTTTGGTTTTTGAGTTGAAAGTTCCTGCCAAGTGGCCAGGCTGAGGCCACTGTGTGTGAACTTTAGGTAGAGACGTGGTGAATATCTCAGAGTATATGGACTTAGAGAAATGAATATGTTTTTAATATTGTCATGTAACTCACATTTATTGAATGTGCTGTTTAGTTGGCCAAAGGGAGGCTAAGTTTGTAAGTGTACATGTGGTCCTTGTAGAGTGTAGCTGACACCTTTTTCAGTGGATTTTGATGATAATTTAGAAAAGTTTCAATGGTGTAGTCAGTCTTTGTGGAGAAAAACATTTTTGATTTTCTTTTAAAGAGATGCTGGTTTTGGCGGGAAAAAGAAATGGCGCCATTCTTGGTTTTTGTTAGCCTTGCAGGTTTGTCTGCCATTTTGAGGCACAGTTTTTCTTGGCACCTTCCCTTATATGATACTCACAGGCTAGACACCTTTCTTTTGGGCACTATACCATGTGGCATTCGTCAGCTATGTTGCTGATAGAATTTCTCAGTTTTTGATGTTTAGTGCGAATTGGGTAGTGCGGCCTTTTTAACCTGCTGGAGGCCATTTGTGTTTGTCTTTGTGTGGGGGAACCCATGTGGTGTTCATTGTGACGCCCCATGCGGGTTATTGGCGGAAAAAAATTGCATGCGTCAATGGCGCAATTTTTGTTGTCCATGAGGTGCTGTGGTGGGTCATCCACCATTTTGTAGTCCTGGCTTGTCGGCCATTTTGAGAGACGTTTACAGTTTGAGATAGGAAGTTCCAGTTTAGCAAACACGGCCCCTGAATATGCTGTATTGGCATTTGTTGATTGGCGCAGTTTTGTCCTGTTTTGTGCGCTTGCAGTTTGACCTGTGCACTGCTGGGGAGAGTGCTGGGACGCCAGAGTGACATACTGAGGATGGTTTTGTCTCTGGTTTAAATTGTTTTTCTAAGCATCGCCTTTTGAGTTGAGTGGTATCTTAAAATAGCGCGGTCTTACCCTGAGGGGCCACGACGCGCTTGCGGACACACGCACATGCTGGGGCCTATTTATCTGGCTGACCTACCAGCAGTTGGAGTGTGGGAGGAGGCCAACGCAGACACAGGGAGGACATGCAAACTCCATGCACATGGTGTTAGGAGGGGGGATTTCTCTGTTTTCATTTAAGTAGATGTGAGCTATTGCAGGGTCGGCTGGCTTTGCAGTATATGAAAAACTTCACTTTACACTGAATTTTGATGGATTGTAAGACTAACAGAGTTTTTGTACAATGATGTGTTTTTATGTTTAAATATTTCCTTCCCAGAAGGCAATTCATATGTTTTGAAGCTTGTATTGTATAGCCTGTAGAGGAGGAGTGGGGGTTTTGGTCGAAACCCCTAGAACCATCTTTTTGCAGGAGTTTTGCATTTGAGTCAACTTGTGGTTTTGCTTGCAGGGGATGTTTGGGTCAGGACCCTCCCATTTGCAAAGGGGGGTTTTATTCCACCATCTTCTTGACAAGGTTTTAAATTGTTGAAATATATAATGTGTAGCCATGGATTTTTTTGGAGTCTTGATAGACACAGCAATGTGGCTGGGCTCCCCCCCTCCCCCTTCCTGAACAATTGATATGTAAATAAACCAGTTTGGTTTTTTTAAGTAGCTGAGCATAACCGGAAGTTTCTTTTCAGCATTTATATATCAGCAGAAAGTTAGTGGGAGGAGCTTGGGGTTTTTAAAGGTGAGAAATGAGATTTGTGTTTAGAAGGAAAATGGAAAGCATTTTGGCGTTTAAAAGTGTTTTATATTTTGTTCCAGTTTTGTACTGTAAATACAGTTTTGGGTAGAGAGAAAAACAGGGGGTAGCACCATTATTTTATCATCTAGATACAGAGAGAAGCCACATTGTTCTGCAGGTGGTAAACTGGCGTAAGTGTTCTGTGTGGTTTAGTCTGACAACGCAGTGTATGGGTGTATAGCGGAAAATGCTTGTGTATGCATACACTGTGAGGGGTAGAGGCCTAATTCGGGGGTTGATCGGTGGTTGTTCTGTAGTTCCAAAAGTGTTGGGACAACAAGCCATAGTGTTGATGCCTCGGTTAGGGTTTCTAGTTGGAGGACTTGACCATATGGTGGTTGTAGTTCTGCAATTCACCGTATAAGAAGACACCGGGCGGTGATCTCCGAAATGGGTGCAACGGTTTAACCTGGACGCAGGTTTAAGACGATAAGCCGATTCGAATCGCCATGGACACAAGGAGGTCTGTGAAAAGGGAAGGAATGGAGGCTTCCCATAGTCAGACGGTCACACAGTGCACGAAGCCTAGTTTTGGGGCAAAGGCCTTTGAACCCCAAAAAGATTAACATAGGTGGTCCAAGGATACTATTTTGGGTATCCCTCTGGAATGGATGTAGTTGAGCTGCGGCTTCAGAAATCTGTAATGATGAGTGTTGATGGAGGTGTTGTCTCATGCCTGTTTGTTTGAACTTTGTATGGCTGGTCCATGCAAGCTTCTCTAGCTGCTCTCATATTCCCATTGTATTTTTTTCTATTGCTGAAAGAGTGAAGGTAGAATTCTGGCTGTTTGTTTTTTTTCATTTGTGGTTTTGGAAACTGGGAAGTATTTCCCCCACGTTTGTATCGGAATGTTTGTATGTAGTAACGTGAATATGTTCGAACTTACCGCGGCAATCCTTCAATGCGTCACGGCTGTTGTATGTTTGTAGGAACGGGAAAAGTAAGGGTTACAGAGGGTTTTGTTTGAATCAGTTTTGAAAGAATGTCATTGACAATTTACCAATGTACAGGAATGTCATTATTATTTTCCATTCTTTGCAGGTTAAATATGAAGGATAGAGTAATGATTTTGCTTATAAGTATTTTTCAGGTCCAAGGAGTTTGTACACAGAGAACAGGTGTATGTAGACAGCTGTACATATGGATAAATATGAGTCTAAGGCGGTAAAAGTATCATAGGCTATTTCATTGTTTCTTTTTTCCTGCACCACACATTTCTTCCTTCAGTCTGTAATGAGGAAGAAAAGGGGGGAGAATGATAAATGTAAGAGTGACATTTTTTTTTCAAACTAATTATAACCTCTGTAATTCTAACCAAGTTTGTGCCAAGACTGTCTTTCTTTGATAGAATTTGAATCGGCAAGCAGCAGTCTGGTGAAGTAGGTTCCCATCCCAGAGGCTAAGAACCTTGTCAATGGTTTCAGGTATTGTAAGCCACGCACAGGTTATGCAGTGACCACAGTCCCGATGTCTGGGTTATTGTCATATGAGGGTTGTTTGGAGGTCAATCAAAATCAGGGTCGTACTCTCCTCATTAGCTGTCACTTATATTCTCGGCTGATGGGGTGGGTGCGATTGTTGTGACATGAACTTCAAAATGTCCACCAAAAGGTTTTCACGATTCCCTCCCGGACCCTGACTTAATAATCAGTTTACATTCTTTCCAACCAGGTGACTGGGTCGTTGTAAAGAAGCTTGAGGGATGAGACCACGCCAGCCACTGCAAGAAGCGGCTCAACCACACCAAAGAATGAGGAGTATCTTTGTTTATTTATATTTTTGTTGTTTAGTAAATTTTAGCGAGGGTAACGGTGAAAAGCATCCCAAGTTATTATTTAAAGTGTATGTCCTGACTAGCTCAGAAAGCGAACAGGACCGATGGTCTGTTCTGAGTCTTCACCGAGTTTTAGTCCCCAGCGATGACAGCGGTACATGTCATTTATGATGTTATTATGGGTATGAGGAGTTTCAGTCCCCAGCGATGACAGAGGTACATGTCATTTATGATGTTATTATGGGTATGAGGAGTTTTAGTCCCCAGCGATGACAGCGGTACATGACATTTATGATGTTATTATGGGTATGAGGAGTTTTGACAAACTAGTGAAGACTCCAGACAGACACTTGTCAATGGAATCTAACGATGCATTTTTAGAGGGTAAAATTGGTTTTAGTTTTAATGGCTCTGTCTCTTGTCGGTTTGGGTATCTAGGCAGCCCACAAGTGTGTTTGAACTTTAGTTTGGTGTTTATGTGGATCTGCAGCTTATAAAGGTAATTCCCCCAAAGCAAGAGGTTCATGCGCGATGGTGAAGCTGTCCCAACATTTTAGGTCGCGGCCGATCGCGAGGATCTGATGGCGCAGGAAATTAAGAATGACAGGGACTTTCTTGTGAAAAAAAAAAGAATGGCAGGGACAGCTAGTAGGGATTTGTTCACCAATCCCGACCAGGTCTGGGCATGGGGTCCTGCATGTACAAGGTGGGGGGGGCTCAGGCTTGGGATACAATTGAACAATTCTCATCCGTTAAGGATAGGGTTCTTCATGTAACTGTTGAAGCCAGAGCTGTAGCTAAGTGAAGGTTGGGAGTCCTTTTTAAGGGTCTGGGAATCTTTGGGGATCTAATTTTTTATTTTACAGCGGATCGTGGTTAAAGGAGGTGGAATATATATACTCATGTCGTTTTTATTTCTATTCTTTCTATGTTGTGACGAGGTGCTCCTGTTGCCTGATTTGACGCGTGACCAGAGTTTCCTTGATGAGACGCCCCGAAGCCGGACCCACATACAAGACAGAGAATCACAGACGGATCGGCGATTACTACAGCTCACCATGTCGTGTCCTCCTTTATAAGTCATGCCCCTGAAGAGTAGAGTCTACATGTCAAGCCGTGTTTTCCTTTTTATGGACTAATAACTGATTCATTTCCGGGTATAAGAAGCATATCAAATTTCATTGATGGACCAGGGGTTGTATATGACAAAAAAAGGGAGGACTGTTGTGGAGATTTTTATGAAGATGTATTTAATATGTATTGTCATAGTGTCACCCAGTGTTAGTACTTCCGCAACCCGCTCTAAAAGAGCTGATTAGGGTAGTCTGAGGCTGGTTGAATCCCGTCTGATAGGGGAAAACGTTTTGAGGTTGGAGTGTGATGTTTGCAGGGTGCGGATATGTCCGCCAACGGGGGCCCTCTGTGCATTAGCATGGACGATCGTTAAGGAGGGGATATGCTCGCTCTGCAATGATATCATTGGTTATAGGCGGATGGGCGCTCTTGTCTCTGCTATGTCTGATCAACATTGGTTGGAATTCGTAGCGTGCGTCTGCAGATAGCCTCCCTCCCCCATTCAATAATAGTATAATCTTATTATGCGTTATTCTATGGAATAGCGCAGAATAAGAATTCCTATCAACGGTAACTTAAGCCATCCTACGTTATTATATTCATGTATGACATATCCTGTTGGAAGGAATGTCCAAGTGTTGTCATTTTCATGTGAGGGAACATCCTATGAGGTTCCCGCCCATGGGGAGGGGATTGGTTGCTGCAGCCAATCACCTCCTGTCTTGAGATCTTTTGAGTTTAATAAAAGCCTATGAGTAGGCGTCGGCTTAACAGAGTCTTTTCTGGAATGGCCTGATAAGAAGATAAGCTTTTGTGGTGCTGCCTTTCTTGAATGAATGGGGATGAACGGTGAGTGGATCTTTAGCAAACTAAACTTAATGATAGCATTAATTCAAAAAGATGAATCTCAAGTGTGTGCTTATAGAGCACAGGAATTATAGGCTGTGTGCTCTGCAAACAGCAGCCTAAAATTCCACAACAATACACCTGTTCTCTGTGTACAAACTCCTTGGACCTGAAAAATACTTATAAGCAAAATCATTACTCTATCCTTCATATTTAACCTGCAAAGAATGGTAAAATAATAATGACATTCCTGTACATTGGTAAATTGTCAATGACATTCTTTCAAAACCGATTCAAACAAAACCCTTTGTAACCCTTACTTTTCCCGTTCCTACAAACATACAACAGCCGTGACGCATTGAAGGATCGCCGCGGTAAGTTTGAACATATTCACGTTACTACATACAAACATTCCGATACAAACGTGGGGGAAATACTTCCCAGTTTCCAAAACCACAAATGAAAAAAAACAAAAACAGCCAGAATTCTACCTTCACTCTTTCAGCAATAGAAAAAAATACAATGGGAATATGAGAGCAGCTCGAGAAGCTTGCATGGACCAGCCATACAAAGTTCAAACAAACAGGCATGAGACACCACCTCCATCAACACTCATCATTACAGATTTCTGAAGCCGCAGCTCAACTACATCCATTCCAGAGGGATACCCAAAATAGTATCCTTGGACCACCTATGTTAATCTTTTTGGGGTTCAAAGGCCTTTGCCCCAAAACTAGGCTTCGTGCACTGTGTGACCGTCTGACTATGGGAAGCCTCCATTCCTTCCCTTTTTACAGACCTCCTTGTGTCCATGGCGATTCAAATCGGCTTATCGTCTTAAACCTGCGTCCAGGTTAAACCGTTGCACCCATTTCGGAGATCACCGCCCGGTGTCTTCTTATACGGTGAATTGCAGAACTACAACCACCATATGGTCAAGTCCTCCAACTAGAAACCCTAACCGAGGTGTCAACTCTATGGCTTGTTGTCCCAACACTTTTGGAACTACAGCAACAACCACAGATCAACCCCCGAATTAGGCCTCTACCCCTCACAGTGTATGCATACACAAGCGTTTTCCGCTATACACCCATACACTGCGTTGTCAGACTAAACCTCACAGAACACTTACTCCAGTTTACCACCTGCAGAACAATGTGGCTTCTCTCTGTATCTAGATGATAAAATAATGGTGATGCCGACTGTTTGCTCTCTACCCAAAACTGTATTACACAGTACAAAACTTCACAAAACTGGAACAAAATATAAAACACTTTTAAACGCCAAAATGCTTTCCATTTTCCTTCTAAGCACAAATCTCATTGCTCACCTTTAAAAACCCCAAGCTCCTCCCACTAACTTTCTGCTGATATATAAATGCTGAAAAGAAACTTCCGGTTATGCTCAGCTACTTAAAAAAACCAAACTGGTTTATTTACATATCAATTGTTCAGGAAGAGGGAGGGGGAGAGCCCAGCCACATTGCTGTGTCTATCAAGACTCCAAAAAAATCCATGGCTACACATTATATATTTCAACAATTTAAAACCTTGTCAAGAAGATGGTGGAATAAAACCCCCCTTTGCAAATGGGAGGGTCCTGACCCAAACATCCCCTGCAAGCAAAACCACAAGTTGACTCAAATGCAAAACTCCTGCAAAAAGATGGTTCTAGGGGTTTCGACCAAAACCCCCACTCCTCCTCTACAGGCTATACAATACAAGCTTCAAAACATATGAATTGCCTTCTGGGAAGGAAATATTTAAACATAAAAACACATCATTGTACAAAAACTCTGTTAGTCTTACAATCCATCAAAATTCAGTGTAAAGTGAAGTTTTTCATATACTGCAAAGCCAGCCGACCCTGCAATAGCTCACATCTACTTAAATGAAAACAGAGAAATCCCCCCTCCTAACACCATGTGCATGGAGTTTGCATGTCCTCCCTGTGTCTGCGTTGGCCTCCTCCCACACTCCAACTGCTGGTAGGTCAGCCAGATAAATAGGCCCCAGCATGTGCGTGTGTCCGCAAGCGCGTCGTGGCCCCTCAGGGTAAGACCGCGCTATTTTAAGATACCACTCAACTCAAAAGGCGATGCTTAGAAAAACAATTTAAACCAGAGACAAAACCATCCTCAGTATGTCACTCTGGCGTCCCAGCACTCTCCCCAGCAGTGCACAGGTCAAACTGCAAGCGCACAAAACAGGACAAAACTGCGCCAATCAACAAATGCCAATACAGCATATTCAGGGGCCGTGTTTGCTAAACTGGAACTTCCTATCTCAAACTGTAAATGTCTCTCAAAATGGCCGACAAGCCAGGACTACAAAATGGTGGATGACCCACCACAGCACCTCATGGACAACAAAAATTGCGCCATTGACGCATGCAATTTTTTTCCGCCAATAACCTGCATGGGGCGTCACAATGAACACCACATGGGTTCCCCCACACAAAGACAAACACAAATGGCCTCCAGCAGGTTAAAAAGGCCGCACTACCCAATTCGCACTAAACATCAAAAACTGAGAAATTCTATCAGCAACATAGCTGACGAATGCCACATGTTATAGTGCCCAAAAGAAAGGTGTCTAGCCTGTGAGTATCCTATAAGGGAAGGTGCAAAGAAAAACTGTGCCTCAAAATGGCAGACAAACCTGCAAGGCTAACAAAAACCAAGAATGGCGCCATTGCTTTTTCCCGCCAAAACCAGCATCTCTTTAAAAGAAAATCAAAAATGTTTTTCTCCACAAAGACTGACTACACCATTGAAACTTTTCTAAATTATCATCAAAATCCACTGAAAAAGGTGTCAGCTACACTCTACAAGGACCACATGTACACTTACAGACTTAGCCTCCCTTTGGCCAACTAAACAGCACATTCAATAAATGTGAGTTACATGACAATATTAAAAACATATTCATTTCTCTAAGTTCATATACTCTGAGATATTCACCACTTCTCTACCTAAAGTTCACACACAGTGGCCTCAGCCTGGCCACTTGGCAGGAACTTTCAACTCAAAAACCAAACACTTAATATTTTTACACTTATGGGGACATGTGTCTTTGTCCCCTATAAAGGCAAAAATCACAATCTAACCATTTCTATTTTTCATAGAAATCACAAACACTACACACATACAGTATATTGTTGCTTGTAACATTTGCTTAGAGTGTCTTTCCCTCAGGGCACAGCCCCTGCAACACAAAACAGTGGGCAAGCCCTTCCCCCATTCAAGCACACGGCAGCCAAGCAATCTACTTTACAAACTTCTCAGTGCACTAAATACCACATCTATACCTTCATTTCATACACAATATACAGTCTATATTTCTCGCTTAGTTACACTCTTACAGCCCACAGTTTCCATCAGATCATCTCTCAGGGCCCTCCCACTACAAAACTCCTGCATGCTATTTACAGAAAGTCACCAACTTTCACCATTGTAACTGAGATGCTTCCTGCCCCACCCCCACTAAACCTCATGGCTCAAGGACCAGAACAATGCAGCAGCCATTGCTGGCAGCCAACTGCTCAATACATCGCACGATCTAATCACACAGGCACATGCAGGCATACCCACACACAATCAAATTCACAGGCATACGATCCATGACAAAATCACACACACACACACATACGATTCACAGACATACACACGCACACATACACACGCTGCAAACTTGAAACATTATTTCAAAAAGACAATTTTTTTTTTTTTTTTCGTTTCAAAGTACAGCCTCTTTACACATCACATCGCAGGTCCACTCTCCCCCCTCTGCTGATCTGATGCTCAAAGAGGCCGCAATTGGTCCCAACCGTGAGGCGCCATTAGCTGTGGTGGAAATTTAGGCTGCTGTTTACAGAGCACACAGCCTATAATTCCTGTGCTATCTAAGCACACACTTGAGATTCATCTTTTTGAAGTAATGCTATCATTAAGTTTACTAAAGTCCACTCACCGTTCATTCCATCATTCAATCAAGGAAACCACCAACACAGGTCTTCTTATCAGGCCATTCCAGCAAAGACTGTTAAGCCGACGCCTACTCATAGGCTTTTATTAAACTCAAAAGATCTCAAGACAGGAGGTGATTGGCTGCAGCAACCAATCCCCTCCCCATGGGCGGGAACCTCATAGGATGTCCGTTCCACACAGGAGAATGACCATACAAGGACATCCTTCCAACAGGAAATAAAAGGATTCAATACAATAATACATACAGTGAATACAATAAACGTAGGATGGCTAAAGTCACCGCTGATAGAAATCCTTATTCTGCGCCATTCCATAGAATATCGCATATTCAGATTATACTATTATTGAATGGGGGAGGGAGGCTATCTGCAGACGCGCGCTACGAATTCCAACCAATGTTGATCAGACACAGCCGAGACAAGAGCGCGCATTTGCCCATAACCAATGATGTCATTGCAGAGCGAGGATACCCCCTCCTCAACGATCGTCCATTCTAATGCACAGAAGGCCCCCGTTGGCGGACATATCCGCACCCTGCAAACATCACACTCCAACCTCAAGACGTTTTCCCCTATCAGACGGGATTCAACCAGCCTCAGACTACCCCAATCAGCTCTTTTAGAGCGGGTTGCGGAAGTACTAACACTGGGTGACACTATGACAATACATATTAAATACATCTCCATAAAAATCTCCACAACACAATGATGGGACACTATTCCTCCCACTGATACCAATGATGGGACACTTTTTCTTCCACTGATACCAGCCTGTTGTGGAAATTTTATTATATGGACTCATGTGGACATTTTATTCTAGGATGTGTGTTTTATAGATTGTCATCTGTCTCCCTGTGTCTGATTTAATCGAAGAGCGCTCTAGCAGAATCTGGACCAGCGGGTAAAGCCGTCAGTATGAAAACCTTCTCATTGGCTTGGAGATGTGTTCTCTGTGTGTGTGGACATTTGCTGCTTTGTAAGTATCAAGCGCAAAGCGTTGGGCTTCTTGCCTTCAAATGTCAATGTACATTAGAGAAGCGAAGTCCACATAACGAGAGAAACCTATTATATCTCTCTTGTGGCTACGCTATCCCTTTTGGATACATATCTGCTTTTATAAGAGGACATTGATATCTGCCCTGTTGGTATACTCGTACCGTATATTGACTACAGTAGTAGCAATGTCCCTGCAGATCTTCTCAAGCTTGTAAGAACAAATAGAATGATCCTCACTAGATACTGGTTTAATGAGCAGTATTAAATGGGCTCCATACTGACTGTCATTTCCTGTGTTGTCATCCATTTCCTGTGTTGTCATATCCTGTGAGGTCATAGCCTGTGTTCTCATAACCTGTGAGGTCATATCCTGTGTTGTCATCCATTTCCTGTGTTGTCATCCATTTCCTGTGTTGTCATATCCTGTGAGGTCATATCCTGTGAGGCCATTTTGCATGGAGGAAGCAATTGGCTATTGGGGCCATGACTTCCTGTTTGTCATTCCTTTAGTTGTTGATGAAAAATAAAACAGGTGCTGTGCTCGGGAGAGGTGGAGGAGCGATGGTACGAAGGACATAAGCATGTGGTCATGTCTGTTTACTTGGGCATATGCGGGAAATAGAGTGATTTTAAGATGCATTATACCATTAGGGAGGAAGGGCGTTTAAAGCGCAGGAGATATGGATTACGCGTAGCGTATAACCAAATCTCCATAACAATGGTCCCCGTACAATAGTAGATCTTTTGTCACTACTTGCTCATTTTTTTTGCAAAATATTATTAGGGTTTGGAGTACAGAAGACAGCTGTCACACATTACACCAGGAGAGCCGTCACATGGATAGCAGAGCCCCATTGATTACACTGGGAGAGCCGGCCATGAAGCTTAAACTCACCTGGATTATGTTGTATGAAAAATTAGCTGGCAGGTTGTTCGACAAGGAAGACAAATTCGAGAGGGTTTGGGACCTTTGTACTTACATTCTCCATCTTCTTGAGTCCCAGAGCAAAGATACCTTAACACTTGGGGGGTCCCAGAGCAAAGACATCCTCACACTTGGGGGTCCCAGAGCAAAGACACCCTCACACTTGGGGTGGGGTCCCAGAGCAAAGACACCCTCATACTTGGGGGGTCCCAGAGCAAAGACACCCTCATACTTGGGGGGTCCCAGAGCAAAGACACCCTCACTCTTGGGGGTCCCAGAGCAAAGACATCCTCACACTTGGGGGTCCCAGAGCAAAGACACCCTCACACTTGGGGCGTCCCAGAGCAAAGACACTCTCACACTTGGGGGGTCCCAGAGCAAAGACACCCTCATACTTGGGGCATCCCAGAGTAAAGACACCCTCACACTTGGGGGGTCCCAGAGCAAAGACATTCTCACACTTGGGGGGTCCCAGAGCAAAGACATCCTCACACTTGGGGGGTCCCAGAGCAAAGACACCCTCACACTTGGGGTGGGGTCTCAGAGCAAAGACATCCTCACACTTGGGGGTCCCAGAGCAAAGACACCCTCACACTTGGGGGTCCCAGAGCAAAGACACCCTCACACTTGAGGGTCCCAAGAGCAAAGACATCCTCACACTTGGGGGTCCCAGAGCAAAGACATCCTCACACTTGGGGGGTCCCAGAGCAAAGACATCCTCACACTTGGGGTGGGGTCTCAGAGCAAAAACACCCTCATACTTGGGGGGTCCCAGAGCAAAGACATCCTCACACTTGGGGGGTCCCAGAGCAAAGACATCCTCACACTTGGGGGGTCCCAGAGCAAAGACATTCTCACACTTGGGGGGTCCCAGAGCAAAGACATTCTCACACTTGGGGGGTCCCAGAGCAAAGACATTCTCACACTTGGGGGGTCCCAGAGCAAAGACATCCTCACACTTGGGAGTCCCAGAGCAAAGACATCCTCACACTTGGGGGTCCCAGAGCAAAGACACCCTCATTCTTGGGGTGGGGTCTCAGAGAAAAGAAACCCTCATACTTGGGGGGTCCCAGAGCAAAGACACCCTCATTCTTGGGGGGTCCCAGAGCAAAGACACCATCACACTTGGGGGGGTCCCAGAGCAAAGACATTCTCACACTTGGGGTGGGGTAAGGAAAAACGTACCGCTCAAAAGCTTGAGAATTCACCAAATAGCTGCTTCCGCCCGGTCACTCACACAGGTGCTGGCTCTGCACTGATGCATGGGAGAAAAAGAAACCCTGGACTGCCGCACTCTGTATAGACAGTTATTTATTCCAAAATTTCAGGTAAAAAATCCAAATTCAAAATAAATCCATAAATCCAAAACAACAAATGCAGATGGTGTGCATGCAGGGAAGGGTGGCTAACGCGTTTCACGTCACGAATTGACGCTTACTCATGAGTAAGCGTCAATTCGTGACGTGAAACGCGTTAGCCACCCTTCCCTGCATGCACACCATCTGCATTTGTTGTTTTGGATTTATGGATTTATTTTGAATTTGGATTTTTTACCTGAAATTTTGGAATAAATAACTGTCTATACAGAGTGCGGCAGTCCAGGGTTTCTTTTTCTCCCATACTTGGGGTGGGGTCTCAGAGCAAAGACACCCTCATACTTGGGGGCCCCAGAGAAAAGACACCCTCATACTTGGGGGTTTTCCAGAGCAAAGACACCCTCACACTTGGGGGGTCCCAGAGCAAAGACATTCTCACACTTGGGGTGGGGTCCCAAAGCAAAGACACCCTCACACTTGGGGGTCCCAGAGCAAAGAAACCCTCATACTTGGGGGCCCCAGAGAAAAGACACCCTCATACTTGGGGGTTTTCCAGAGCAAAGACACCCTCACACTTGGGGGGTCCCAGAGCAAAGACATTCTCACACTTGGGGTGGGGTCCCAGAGCAAAGACACCCCCACACTTGGGGGGTCCCAGAGCAAAGACACCCTCACACTTGGGGGGTCCCAGAGCAAAGACACCCTCACACTTCGGTGGGGGGTTTCCAGAGCAAAGACATCCTTACTCTTGGGGGGGTCCCAGAGCAAAGACACCCTCACTCTCAGGAATGTTGGTTTTGAATTAGTCATTTCCCTTATACACATATGGTAAAGAATAGAAATACAGAGGAATGTAAATGATACATTTCTAGTTTATTGAGACATCGGTATTTGTAGGAGGGGCTCCAGGCCGGTGTGATGGGCAATTGAGTTGCTCAGCTTCTTTTGCGGAGGGCATCAATCATGGTCACAGATTTCAAAAAGGTGGAAAATTCCTGAAAGTCCACCTCCCCATCTTCATTGATTTCTATGGCCTTCATAAGCTTGTCCATGTGGGCGGAGCCTTTATTCTCCTAGAGAAGGAAGACTTCTTTAACCAATCATCATTTTCTATTTCTGCCCTGTACCCGCCTCCCTACATTACACCGAGATTCCATTCTACGTCTCGTCAATGTCACAATTTGTGCTCCATATCATTCGGAAAAGTTGCATAGATTTTGGGAACATAGAATAGAATTGGTGCAAAGATAGGTGGGCGGCACAGGACTCCCTATGATTGATGGTCCCCATATAATAATAGATCGTTAGTCCCTATTTGCTCGTTTTTTTTTGTTTGTTTTTTGCAACATAATGTTACTGTTTTTTTTTTCTCATTCTACCCCACAGATATCTCGGTAGTGTGAGGAAAAAAAAACCTGAATATATTTTGTAGATCATTGTTTTCACATCAGGTATCAACAAGAAGACTCCTAAAAGTGATTTCCCAATCAGTGATTTGGCTTCTGACTCGTACAATGTTTGCGGCTTGCTGTAAGAAGCTCAATGACTAATTATCTTCAGGTTACCACTCATACTACAAACCACATTAAAATAAGTATTCCCAAATAATTGCACAACTGACCATGTCCCGACCTGCGTCTCACCTCAAGAAACCTTCCAAGCTCATTATGCAAAGAGATTATTTAGTTGCTCTTTTGCTCATCGGGGTACGGTTACGGGTATAATAGTGGAAGGCGGTAAGGATTTCTTCAGTTCTGTCATTTTAGGATTGGTGAGGTCCGTGGTCGGTGGACGATTGGGTGTACCACCAAAAAGTAGAAGCTGGAAGTTCTAATTGTAGATATTAACTGGAAATTAACTGGAAATGATAGAATGGAAGATTTTTTTTTTGTAGCAGGGTCCTCAATTTAGGGGTAGTGTTTGAGTGGTAATTGTGCTCAAACACCTAAATTGTTAGGACATTATCAACCATTTTGTCTGCAGGAAGAGTATCGGTGTATCGTTCCCTGTGGCCTGCAGGTGGTGCTGTCATAGTGGGCCAGGGTTGAACCACTGATACAGTGCTGTGCCTTGTGTGTCCCCTCTCGACAACCATACAGTGGGAGTGGTCAGCCTGCTGTGCATGCCAAGAGAGGATATAAAAGGGGCCGACGCTGCCTGTTCGGGGTCTTCTTCTTGTTCGTGGTCGGGGGTCCTACTCCCAGGGAGTGGGTGCCCTTTTGTCTGCCCTCGTCACCTTTGGCCCAGGGGCGGAGGTCGGTGGATCAGTCCCAGGCACCTTTAGCCCTGGGGCTGCAACTAAAGGCCTTGGGCTGTTGTGGAGATTTTTATGGAGATGTATTTAATATGTATTGTCATAGTGTCACCCAGTATTAGTACTTCCGCAACCCGCTCTAAAAGAGCTGATTGGGGTAGTCTGAGGCTGGTTGAATCCCGTCTGATAGGGGAAAACGTCTTGAGGTTGGAGTGTGATGTTTGCAGGTTGCGGATATGTCCACCGACGGGGGGCCCTCTGTGCATTAGCACGGACGATCGTTGAGGAGGGGATGTCCTCGCTCTGCAACAACATCATTGGTTATGAGCAAATGCGTGCTCTTGTCTCTGCTGTGTCTGATCAACATTGATTGGGATTCGTAGTGCGCATCTGCAGATAGCCTCCCTCCTCCATTCAATAATAGTATAATCTGAATATGCGTTATTCTATGGAATAGCGCAGAATAAGGATTCTTATCAGCGGTAATATGAGAGCTTATGATCGTTTCAGAGTCAGGGAAGGCGTCCATGTTTTAAATCAATACGGCTTTGTTTGCTGGGAGCATTTACGCTTTCCTTGCCCGGACACACCCATAAGACGTTAGCCATCATGCGTTATTGTATTCACTGTATGTATTATTGTATTGAATCCTTTCATTCCCTGTTGGAAGGGATGTCCTTGTCATTTTCCATGTGTGAAGGTCACATGCTGTGACCTCACTTCCTGTTGGTAACTTCTTTAGTGAGGATCACATGCTGTGACATCACTTCCTGTTGGGATTTTAATCCTGTGGGGATTTCAATAAAAGGAGAGACACACAGCTCCCAGACACACTATGCTGGGAGGCTGAGATGAGAACATAAGCTGTGTGGTGCTGCCTTTCTTGGGATGAATGATGGGACGAATGAACGGTGAGTGGATCTTAGCAAACTTAGCTAAAGATAGCATTATTGCAAAAAGATGAATCTAAAGTGTGTGCTTATAGAGCACAGGAAATATGGGCTGTGTGCTCTGCATAGAACCGATATTTCTATGACAGAATGGCGACCCAGATGGGACCAATTGCGGCCTCTTTGAGCATCACATCAGCAGAGGGGGGAGAGTGGACCTGCGGTGTGATGTGTGAAGAGGCTGTACTTTGTAAAAGAACAAATTTTTCGTCTTTTTGAAATAATGCTGTATGCTTCCAGTATGAGAGATGCGTGTGTGTGTGTATGTCTGTGAATCCGATCGTATGCTTGTGAATTTGATTGTGTGTGCCTGTGTGGGTATGCCTGCATGTGCCTGTGTGTGATTAGATTGTTTGTGTGATGTAGGACATGTGTACCCATGAGTGCGCTTGAAGTTGTGTAAGAGATGGCTGTTTGTGCGATGTATTGAACAGTTTGCAGCCAGCCATGGCTGCTGCATTGTTCTGGTCCCTGTGTGAGATGAGGTTTAGCGGGGGAGGGGCAGGCAGCATGGCCATCAGTGACCAGCATGTTTGATAGCTCTGTGTATCTGACGTTCCAATTTTCAGAACAAAGTTGTGTGCAGCGTTTGTGCCTGTGTGAATGCTGATGGCGACTGTATATTGTGTATGAAATGAAGGTATAGCTGTGGTATTTCACGCAGCCTACACTGAGATTGGCGGCCTTGTTAAAGATGGCCGCTGCATTGAGCCATAAGCCATGTGCTTTAGTGGGGGAGGGGCAGCCAGCATCTATCAGTTACAATGGTGAAAGTTGGTGACTCTCTGTCCCTGAGAGATGATCTGATGTTGTACTGTATGTGTGTGGTGAATATCTCAGCGTATATTAACTTAGAGAAATGAATATGTTTTTAATATTGTCATGTAACTAACATTTATTGAATGTGCTGTTTAGTTGGCCAAAGGGTTTAAGTTTGTAAGTGTACATGTGGTCCTTGTAGAGTGTAGCTGACACCTTTTTCAGTGGATTTTGATGATAATTTAGAAAAATCTCAATGGTGTAGTCTGTCTTTGTGGAGAAAAACATTTTTGATTTTCTTTTGATGTCCCATGCTGGTTTTGGCGGGAAAAAGTAATGGCGCCATTCTTGGCTTTTGTTAGCCTTGCAGGTTTGTCTGCCATTTTGAGGCGCAGTTTTTCCTTAGCCTGTGGGTATCCTATAAGGGAAGGTGCAGCCACCTTTCCTTTGGGTATGATATCATGTGACCATGCTGTGGCATTCGTCAGCTATGTTGCTGGTGGAATTTCTCAGATTTGGGGCAGATTTTGATGTTTGGTGCGAATTGGGTAGTGCGGTCTTTTCTGCGTTGGAACCTGGTGGAGGCCATTTGTGTTTTTCTTTGTGTGGGGGAACCATTGTGGTGTTCATTGTGATGTCCCATGCTGGTTTTGGCAGGAAAAATTGCATGGCGCCATTGTTGTTGTTGTCCATGAGGCTTGCGATGGTTCATCCACCATTCATGGGCTTGCCTCTGGTAAGCTGTTGCCTTACCTTTGTTTGCTGATGTCACTGTGTGTTGCATGGTCATCTGCTGATCTCAGCTTGTGATTTTGCAGGATTTATGCCTTTGCAGTGGGACTATTAATCCATCATTTTTAGCTCTATGATTCAGTATTGTGGTTTAATTTTTGGGGTTTTTATTGCATCATCTGGGCATTCATCTGGACTTTTGTCATATGTTTTATAATCATTGGCCATTGTTTTTTTGGTATCTAGTGGTTGGTGCACATCAGCCCCTGGATACTGTGTTGGCATTTGTTGATTGGCACAGTTTTGTCCTGTTTTATGCGTTTGCTAGATTAAATAGTTTTTCTAAGCATCGCCTTTTGAGTTGAGTAGCGTGGTATCTTGAGATCGCGGTTTTACCCCGAGGGGCCACAACGTGCTTGCAGACACACGCAGATGCTGGGGCCTATTTATGGATGGGATCTGGCTGACCGACCAGCATTTGGAGTGTGGGGGGAGGCCAACACAGACACAGGGAGGACATGCAAACTCCATGCACATGATGTTAGGAGGGGGATTTCTCTGTTTTCATTTAAGTGAATGTAAGCTATTGCAGGGTCAGCTGACTTTGCAGTATATGAGCGGCGGTTTTTGTATTGGATTTCGTTTTTAAGTAAAAACTCCACTTTGCACTGAATTTTGCACAATGGTGTGTTTTTATGTTTAAATTGGAGTCTTGATAGACACAGCAATGTGGCTGGACTCCCCCCTCCCCCTCCCTCTTCCTGAACAATTGATATGTAAATAAACCAGTTTGGTTTTTTAAGTAGCTGGGCATGTAACCGGAAGTTTCTTTTCAGCATTTATATATCAGCAGAAAGTTGGTGGGAGGAGCTTGGGGTTTTTAAAGGTGAGCAATGAGATTTGTGTTTGGAAGGAAAATGGAAAGCATTTTTGCGTTTAAAAGTCTTTTATATTTTGTTCCAGTTTTGTAAAGTTTTATACTGAAATACAGTTTTGGGTAGAGAGCAAACGGGGAAATCACCATTATTGTAACATCTAGATACAGAGAGAAGCCACATTGTTCTGCAGGTGGTAAACTGGCGTAAGTGTTCTGTGTGGTTTAGTCTGACAACGCAGTGTATGGGTGTATAGCGGAAAATGCTTGTGTATGCATGCACTGTGAGGGGTAGAGGCCTAATTCGGGGGTTGATCTGTGGTTGTTCTGTAGTTCCAAAAGTGTTGGGACAACAAGCCATAAAGTTGACGCCTCGGTTAGGGTTTCTAGTTGGAGGACTTGACCAGATAGTGGTTGTAGTTCTTCAATTCACCGTATAAGAAGACACTGGGCGGTGATCTCCGAAAATGGGTGCAACGGTTTAACCTGGACGCAGGTTTAAGACGATAAGCCGATTCGAATCGCCATGGACACAAGGAGGTCTGTGCAAAGGGAAGGAATGGAGGCTTCCCACAGTCAGACGGTCACACAGTGCACGAAGCCTAGTTTTGGGGCAAAGGCCTTTGAACCCCAAAAAGATTAACATAGGTGGTCCAAGGATACTATTTTGGGTATCCCTCTGGAATGGATGTAGTTCAGCTGCGGCTTCAGAAATCTGTAATGATGAGTGTTGATGGAGGTGTAGTACACGCTTTTGTGATTCTCAGAGGAGGAATGGTGGTTAAATTCTCATGCCCGTTTGTTTGAACTTTGTATGGCTGGTCCATGAAGGTTCTCGAGCTGCTCTCATGTTCCCATTGTATTTTTTTCTATTGCTGAAAGAGCAAAGGGAGGATTCTGGCTGTTTTTGTTTTTTCATTTATGGTTTTGGAAACTGGGAAGTATTTCCCCCACGTTTGTATCGGAATGTTTGTATGTAGTAATGTGAATATGTTTGAACTTACCGCGGCGATCCTTCGATGCGTCGTGGCTGTTGTATTTTTGTAGGAACGGGAAAAGTAAGGGTTACAGAGGGTTTTGTTTGAATCAGTTTTGAAAGAATGTCATTGACAATTTACCAATGTACAGGAATGTCATTATTGTTTTCCATTCTTTGCAGGTTAAATATGAAGAATAGAGTAATGATTTTGCTTATAAGTATTTTTCAGGTCCAAGGAGTTTGTACACAGAGAACAGGTGTATGTAGACAGCGGTACATATGGATAAATACATGAGTCTAAGGAGGTAAAAGTATCATAGGTTATTTCATTGTTTCTTTTTTCCTGCACCACGCATTTCTTCAGTCTGTAATGAGGAAGAAAAGGGGGGAGAATGATAAATGTAAGAGTGACAGTTTTTTTTCAAACTAATAATAACCTCTGTAATTCTAACCAAGTTTGTGCCAAGACTGTCTTTCTTTGATAGAATTTGAATCGGCAAGCAGCAGTCTGGTGAAGTAGGTTCCCATCCCAGAGGCTAAGAACCTTTTGTCAATGGTTCCAGGTGACTGGGTCGTTGTAAAGAAGCTTGAGGGATGAGACCACGCCAGCCACTGCAAGAAGCGGCTCAACCACACCAAAGAATGAGGAGTATCTTTGTTTATTTATATTTTTGTTGTTTAGTAAATTTTAGCGAGGGTAACTGTAACGGCACCCCAATCTCAAGGGGTATTAACGCCGTTTACGATGTTCCCTCTCCTAGACACACATCCACTCGCTACCGATATCCACAGCTAAACGACCCTTTCCTATAGGAGCCGACCCCTCTGGAAGAAGACGAGACGCACTCTGTCTCTTCTGTAGTAGGAATGACTTTATTATTGACAAACACTGTAACTTTATACACAATTCAGGGCACATGATTTAACATGAACAAGGGCCCAGCTCCACCCACACATCCCAAAACTCAACACCTCATCCTGACGTCTGCTAGGCTTCAAAAGATCCCAACACAATAGAATATACGATCTCCAATACACATCTTCCCACAAAGGGTTGGCAGCCAGTCTGTCTGGCGACAACAGGTTCTAAACCCTTTACATCTTAAATCCCTTTGTATTGTAAATCCCAGTCTGCCTTTACAATACACACAAGTACAGGGTTAATTACTTCTATTCACACCAGACCTTCCCAAGTCATACTGAACAATAGAATGCAAATTACCTTAATTCCTCATAGCCATGATTACACAAAGTCAGGGCTGTCGGTGATGATATTAGCATCTAAGAGTATGTGTCTAAACATCATGAAGGCGTCACTTTCCAATTAACCTGTTGAGGTCATAATCAAACAGTAGAGAGTTCTCTGCAGGTATCCTGGGGAATATGGTGGATGAATATTACAGACCCAATCTAGATAAAATGTATGTACAGCATTGAATATGGCCATCATAGACCATATTGGGGTTTTCATTCACCCTGTGCCCCTAATAGGGACACAGGGTGATTGACACATAAGAGCCATTGGGGAAGCTGGCGCAAGGGTATTTCATACTTCCTAAGCGAGTCTGAGTTCCCTGGGCCTTCCCGTTACATCTCTCCCCTTTCGGCAGGAGACTAACAGAGAGGGGAACCCCAGACGGGTTGACTCCGAAGTTAGTCCATAGGTCCCTTCTTCTAATGCCGGTATCCACACAGTACCCCAAATAAATTTCTCCAAACAGAGAATCGCTTACCCAGCCAACCTCTGCCTCTCTCAGAGAACACACCCGCCGCTGGGGAGAGGCCTGGACTGGCCCTTCTCCCTGGAGTCCTTTCTGCCGCTGGAGAGAAGACAGGGTGACTGGGCTCAGTCCGTCATGCTGTTGGGGATCTGGGTCGACTGCCCGGCATCCCTGTGGTATACAAGTGGAGACTGAAGTCCCATCCACTTGTGGTAGGTGAAAATCTCCCAGTGCTTGCCAAGCAAGGCTGACATCCTCCTGTCTCAGTGTCACACCATTTTCTGGGGTTGTGTCAGTGAGGACTGAAGTCCCATCCAATACCACAGGAACTCCCTCTTCTGTTAGTTGGGAGCCGAGGCCCGTGGCGCTCGGCTCTGTTGCCAGCTCTTCTGCTGGGTTGCTGTGAGTGGAGACCGCAGTCTCATCCACCGATATCCGCTCAAGTGGCAGTTGTGTGCAGCGGCCAGTAGCATTCTGCCCTGCTGCCAGTGATTCAGCTGGGAGTAAAAGCTTTACTGCCTCAGCTTGTTGCTGGGGAGAGGGGCCAACTGCCCCGGCTCCCTGAAACTCCACAGTGGTTTCCGGTGCTGGGCAGAGGTGGGTATCACTCTGCCCTGTTGCCAGCACTTCTGCTGGGGACTCCACACCATCTACTCTGGTTAACTGTTGGGGGGGGGAGATGGCCTGCTTCTCCTCCCTGCATCTCTCGCAACCTCCTTCCGAATTCCTCTTCCATGGCGGCTGGTTCTTTAGGCGTTGTCCCCGATTGCCGTATTTGCGCCATTCTCTGCTCATGTTGCCACTCATCCTGCCGCTCGATGTCTCTAATGGCTTCCCGTATGGCGGTCTCTGATGGGTTAGCACCATACAATGCCAACCGCTGTCGCACTCGTTGCTGAAACAAATCTTCAACTGACCGGGGTCCTGCATCACCCTCCTTCGGGTGAAAAGCATCCCAAGTTATTATGTAAAGTGTATATCCTGACTAGCTCAGAAAGCGAACAGGACCGATGGTCTGTTCTGAGTCTTCACCGAGTTTTAGTCCCCAGCGATGACAGCGGTACATGCCATTTATGATGTTATTATGGGTATGAGGAGTTTTAGTCCCCAGCGATGACAGAGGTACATGCCATTTATGATGTTATTATGGGTATGAGGAGTTTTGACAAACTAGTGAAGACTCCAAACAGACACTTGTCAATGGAATCTAACGATGCATTTTTAGAGGGTAAAATTGGTTAGTTTTAATGGTTCTGCCTCTTGTCGGTTTGGGTATCTAGGCAGCCCACAAGTGTGTTTGAACTTTAGTTTGGTGTTTATGCGGATCTGCAGCTTATAAAGGTAATTCCCCCAAAGCAAGAGGTTCATGCGTGATGGTGAAGCTGTCCCCAACATCTTAGGTCACGGCCGATCGCGAGGATCTGATGGCGCAGGAAATTAAGAATGGCAGGGACAGCTAGAAGGGATTTGTTCACCAACCCCGACCAGGTCTGGGCATGGTGTCCTGCATGTACAAGGTGGGGGGGCTCGGGCTTGGGATACGATTGAACAATTCTCATCCGTTAAGGATAGGGTTCTTCATGTAATTGTTGAAGCCAGAGCTGTAGCTAAGTGAAGGTTGGGAGTCTATTTTAAGGGTCTGGGAATCTTTGGGGATCTAATTTTTATTTTACAGCGGATCGTGGTTAAAGGAAGTGGGAATATATATACTCATGTTGTTTTTATCTCTATTCTTTCTATGTCGTGACGAGGTGCTCCTGTTGCCTGATTTGACGCGTGACCAGAGTTTCCTTGATGAGACGCCCCGAAGCCGGACCCACATACAAGACACAGAGGATCACAGACCGATCAGCGATTACTACAGCTCACCATGTCGTGTCCTCCTTTATAAGTCATGCCCCTGAAGAGTAGAGTCTACATGTCAAGCCGTGTTTTCCTTTTTATGGACTAAGGACTGATTCATTTCCAGGTGTAAGAAGCAGATCAACTTTCATCGAGGGACACATGGGGTGCATATGACAAAAAAGGGAGGACTGTTGTGGAGATTTTTATGGAGATGTATTTAATATGTATTGTCATAGTGTCACCCAGTGTTAGTACTTCCGCAACCCGCTCTAAAAGAGCTGATTGGGGTAGTCTGAGGCTGGTTGAATCCCGTCTGATAGGGGAAAACGTCTTGAGGTTGGAGCGTGATGTTTGCAGGGTGCGGATATGTCCACCGACGGGGGGCCCTCTGTGCATTAGCACGGACGATCGTTGAGGAGGGGATGTCCTCGCTCTGCAACAACATCATTGGTTATGAGCAGATGCGTGCTCTTGTCTCTGCTGTGTCTGATCAACATTGATTGGGATTCATAGTGCACATCTGCAGATAGCCTCCCTCCCCCATTCAATAATAGTATAATCTTAATATGCGTTATTCTATGGAATAGCGCAGAATGAGGACTCCTATCAATGGTAACTTTAGCCATCATACGTTATTGTATTCATTGTATGTATTATTGTATTGAATCCTTTAAGCTATATTTCTTGAGTGGGATTCATGTATGGCATCTCCTGTTGGAAGGAATGTCCTTGTATTGCCATTTTCCTGTGTGGAAGGGACATCCTGTGATGTCCCCGCCCATGGGGGAGGGGATTGGTTGCTGCAGCCAATCACCTCCTGTCTGAGATCTTTTGAGTTTAATAAAAGCCTATGATTAGGCATTGGCTTGGCAGTCATGCTGGTCTGCTGAGATGAGAGAACATAAGCTGTGTGGTGCTGGCTTCTTAGGATGAATGAACGGTGAGTGGAACTTAACAAGCATAAAGATAGCATTATTGCAAAAAGATGAATCTAAAGTGTGTGCTTATAGCGCACAGGAAATATGGGCTGTGTGCTATGCATAGAACCAATATTTCTACAACACTCTGACACTTGGGGGTCCCAGAACAATGACACACTGACACTTGGGGGTCCAGAACAATGACACCCTGACACTTGGGGGTCCCAGAACAATGACACCCTGACACTTGGGGATCCAGAACAATGACACCCTGACACTTGGGGATCCCAGAACAATGACACCCTGACACTTGGGGGACCAGAACAATGTCACCCTGACATTTGGGGGTCCCAGAACAATGACACCCTGACACTTGGGGGTCCCAGAACAATGACACCCTGACACTTGGGGGATCCAGAACAATGACACCCTGACACTTGGGGATCCAGAACAATGACACACTGACACTTGGGGATCCAGAACAATGACACCCTGACACTTGGGGGTCCCAGAACAAAGACACCCTGACACTTGGGGGTCCCAGAACAAAGACACCCTGACACTTGGGGATCCAGAACAATGACACCCTGACACTTGGGGGTTCCAGAACTATGACACCCTGACACTTGGGGGTCCCAGAACAATGACACCCTGACACTTGGGGGTCCCAGAACAATGACACCCTGACACTTGGGGGATCCAGAACAATGACACCCTGACACTTGGGGGATCCAGAACAATGACACCCTGACACTTGGGGGTCCCAGAACAAAGACACCCTGACACTTGGGGGTCCCAGAACAAAGACACCCTGACACTTGGGGATCCAGAACAATGACACACTGACACTTGGGGATCCAGAACAATGACACACTGACACTTGGGGATCCAGAACAATGACACCCTGACACTTGGGGGTTCCAGAACTATGACACCCTGACACTTGGGGGTCCCAAAACAATGACACCCTGACACTTGGGGATCGAGAACAATGACACCCTGACACTTGGGGGATCCAGAACAATGACACCCTGACACTTGGGGGATCCAGAACAATGACACCCTGACACTTGGGGGTCCCAGAACAATGACACTCTGACACTTGGGGGATCCAGAACAATGACACACTGACACTTGGGGGATCCAGAACAATGACAGACTGACACTTGAGGGATCCAGAACAATGACAGACTGACACTTGGGGGTCCAAGAACAATGAAACCCTGACACTTGGGGTCCCAGAACAATGACACCCTGACACTTGGGGCTCCAGAACAATGACACCCTGACACTTGGGAGTCCAGAACGATGACACCCTGACACTTGGGGATCCGGAAAACACTGACACCCTGACACTTGGGGATCCAGAACAATGACACCCTGACACTTGGGGATCCAGAACAATGACACCCTGACACTTGGGGGTCCCAGAACAATGACACCCTGACACTTGGGGGATCCAGAACAATGACACCCTGACACTTGGGGGTCCCAGAACAATGACACCCTGACACTTGGGGGTCCCAGAACAATGACACCCTGACATTTGGGGGTCCCAGAACAATGACACCCTGACACTTGAGGGGCCCAGAACAATGACACACTGACATTTGGCGGTCACGAACAATGACACACTGACACTCGGGGAATCAAGAACAATGACACCCTGACACTTGGGGGTCCAGAACAATGACACACTGACACTTGGGGGTCCAAGAACAATGACACCCTGACACTTGGGGTCCCAGAACAATGACAACCTGACACTTGGGGGTCCAGAACAATGACACCCTGACACTTGGGGGTCCAGAACGATGACACCCTGACACTTGGGGATCCGGAAAACACTGACACCCTGACACTTGGGGATCCAGAACAATGACACCCTGACACTTGGGGATCCAGAACAATGACATCCTGACACTTGAGGGGCCCAGAACAATGACACACTGACACTTGGCGGTCACGAACAATGACACCCTGACACTCGGGGGTTCCAGAACAATCACACCCTGACACTTGGGGGTCCAGAACAATGGCACCCTGACACTTGGGGGTCCAGAACAATGACACACTGACACTTGGGGGTCCCAGAACAATGACACACTGACACTTGGGGGTCCCAGAACAATGACACCCTGACACTTGGGGGTCCCAGAACAATGACACTCTGACACTTGGGGGATCCAGAACAATGACACACTGACACTTGGGGGATCCAGAACAATGACAGACTGACACTTGAGGGATCCAGAACAATGACAGACTGACACTTGGGGGTCCAAGAACAATGACACCCTGACACTTGGGGTCCCAGAACAATGACACCCTGACACTTGGAAGTCCAGAACGATGACACCCTGACACTTGGGGATCCGGAAAACACTGACACCCTGACACTTGGGGATCCAGAACAATGACACCCTGACACTTGGGGATCCAGAACAATGACACCCTGACACTTGGGGGTCCCAGAACAATGACACCCTGACACTTGGGGGATCCAGAACAATGACACCCTGACACTTGGGGGTCCCAGAACAATGACACCCTGACACTTGGGGGTCCCAGAACAATGACACCCTGACATTTGGGAGTCCCAGAACAATGACACCCTGACACTTGAGGGGCCCAGAACAATGACACACTGACATTTGGCGGTCACGAACAATGACACACTGACACTCGGGGGATCCAGAACAATGACACCCTGACACTTGGGGGTCCAGAACAATGACACACTGACACTTGAGGGGCCCAGAACAATGACACCCTGACACTTGAGGGATCCAGAACAATGACAGACTGACACTTGGGGGTCCAAGAACAATGACACCCTGACACTTGGGGTCCCAGAACAATGACACCCTGACACTTGGGGGTCCAGAACAATGACACCCTGACACTTGGGGGTCCAGAACGATGACACCCTGACACTTGGGGATCCGGAAAACACTGACACCCTGACACTTGGGGATCCAGAACAATGACACCCTGACACTTGGGGATCCAGAACAATGACACCCTGACACTTGAGGGGCCCAGAACAATGACACACTGACACTTGGCGGTCACGAACAATGACACCCTGACACTTGGGGGTTCCAGAACAATCACACCCTGACACTTGGGGGTCCAGAACAATGGCACCCTGACACTTGGGGGTCCAGAACAATGACACACTGACACTTGGGGGTCCCAGAACAATGACACACTGACACTTGGGGGTCCCAGAACAATGACACCCTGACACTTGGGGGTCCCAGAACAATGACACCCTGACACTTGGATGTCCCAGAACAATGACACCCTGACACTTGGGGGTCCCAGAACAATGACACCCTGACACTTGGGGGTCCGGAAAACACTGACACCCTGACACTTGGGGATCCAGAACAATGACACCCTGACACTTGGGGATCCAGAACAATGACACCCTGACACTTGAGGGGCCCAGAACAATGACACACTGACACTTGGCGGTCACGAACAATGACACCCTGACACTCGGGGGTTCCAGAACAATCACACCCTGACACTTGGGGGTCCAGAACAATGGCACCCTGACACTTGGGGGTCCAGAACAATGACACACTGACACTTGGGGGTCCCAGAACAATGACACACTGACACTTGGGGGTCCCAGAACAATGACACCCTGACACTTGGGGGTCCCAGAACAATGACACTCTGACACTTGGGGGATCCAGAACAATGACACACTGACACTTGGGGGATCCAGAACAATGACAGACTGACACTTGAGGGATCCAGAACAATGACAGACTGACACTTGGGGGTCCAAGAACAATGACACCCTGACACTTGGGGTCCCAGAACAATGACACCCTGACACTTGGGGACCCAGAACAATGACACCCTGACACTTGAGGGGCCCAGAACAATGACACACTGACACTTGGCGGTCACGAACAATGACACCCTGACACTCGGGGGTTCCAGAACAATCACACCCTGACACTTGGGGGTCCAGAACAATGGCACCCTGACACTTGGGGGTCCCAGAACAATGACACACTGACACTTGGGGGTCCCAGAACAATGACACACTGACACTTGGGGGTCCCAGAACAATGACACCCTGACACTTGGGGGTCCCAGAACAATGACACTCTGACACTTGGGGGATCCAGAACAATGACACACTGGCACTTGGGGGATCCAGAACAATGACAGACTGACACTTGAGGGATCCAGAACAATGACAGACTGACACTTGGGGGTCCAAGAACAATGACACCCTGACACTTGGGGTCCCAGAACAATGACACCCTGACACTTGGGGGTCCAGAACAATGACACCCTGACACTTGGGAGTCCAGAACGATGACACCCTGACACTTGGGGATCCGGAAAACACTGACACCCTGACACTTGGGGATCCAGAACAATGACACCCTGACACTTGGGGATCCAGAACAATGACACCCTGACACTTGGGGGTCCCAGAACAATGACACCCTGACACTTGGGGGATCCAGAACAATGACACCCTGACACTTGGGGGTCCCAGAGTCCCAGAACAATGACACCCTGACACTTGAGGGTCCCAGAACAATGACACCCTGACATTTGGGGGTCCCAGAACAATGACACCCTGACACTTGAGGGGCCCAGAACAATGACACACTGACATTTGGCGGTCACGAACAATGACACACTGACACTCGGGGGATCCAGAACAATGACACCCTGACACTTGGGGGTCCAGAACAATGACACACTGACACTTGAGGGGCCCAGAACAATGACACCCTGACACTTGAGGGATCCAGAACAATGACAGACTGACACTTGGGGGTCCAAGAACAATGACACCCTGACACTTGGGGTCCCAGAACAATGACACCCTGACACTTGGGGGTCCAGAACAATGACACCCTGACACTTGGGGGTCCAGAACGATGACACCCTGACACTTGGGGATCCGGAAAACACTGACACCCTGACACTTGGGGATCCAGAACAATGACACCCTGACACTTGGGGATCCAGAACAATGACACCCTGACACTTGAGGGGCCCAGAACAATGACACACTGACACTTGGCGGTCACGAACAATGACACCCTGACACTTGGGGGTTCCAGAACAATCACACCCTGACACTTGGGGGTCCAGAACAATGGCACCCTGACACTTGGGGGTCAAGAACAATGACACACTGACACTTGGGGGATCCAGAACAATGACACCCTGACACTTGGGGGTCCAGAACAATGACACACTGACACTTGAGGGGCCCAGAACAATGACACCCTGACACTTGAGGGATCCAGAACAATGACAGACTGACACTTGGGGGTCCAAGAACAATGACACCCTGACACTTGGGGTCCCAGAACAATGACACCCTGACACTTGGGGGTCCAGAACAATGACACCCTGACACTTGGGGGTCCAGAACGATGACACCCTGACACTTGGGGATCCGGAAAACACTGACACCCTGACACTTGGGGATCCAGAACAATGACACCCTGACACTTGGGGATCCAGAACAATGACACCCTGACACTTGAGGGGCCCAGAACAATGACACACTGACACTTGGCGGTCACAAACAATGACACCCTGACACTTGGGGGTTCCAGAACAATCACACCCTGACACTTGGGGGTCCAGAACAATGGCACCCTGACACTTGGGGGTCCAGAACAATGACACACTGACACTTGGGGGTCCCAGAACAATGACACACTGACACTTGGGGGTCCCAGAACAATGACACCCTGACACTTGGGGGTCCCAGAACAATGACACCCTGACACTTGGATGTCCCAGAACAATGACACCCTGACACTTGGGGGTCCCAGAACAATGACACCCTGACACTTGGGGGTCCGGAAAACACTGACACCCTGACACTTGGGGATCCAGAACAATGACACCCTGACACTTGGGGATCCAGAACAATGACACCCTGACACTTGAGGGGCCCAGAACAATGACACACTGACACTTGGCGGTCACGAACAATGACACCCTGACACTCGGGGGTTCCAGAACAATCACACCCTGACACTTGGGGGTCCAGAACAATGGCACCCTGACACTTGGGGGTCCAGAACAATGACACACTGACACTTGGGGGTCCCAGAACAATGACACACTGACACTTGGGGGTCCCAGAACAATGACACCCTGACACTTGGGGGTCCCAGAACAATGACACTCTGACACTTGGGGGATCCAGAACAATGACACACTGACACTTGGGGGATCCAGAACAATGACAGACTGACACTTGAGGGATCCAGAACAATGACAGACTGACACTTGGGGGTCCAAGAACAATGACACCCTGACACTTGGGGTCCCAGAACAATGACACCCTGACACTTGGGGACCCAGAACAATGACACCCTGACACTTGAGGGGCCCAGAACAATGACACACTGACACTTGGCGGTCACGAACAATGACACCCTGACACTCGGGGGTTCCAGAACAATCACACCCTGACACTTGGGGGTCCAGAACAATGGCACCCTGACACTTGGGGGTCCAGAACAATGACACACTGACACTTGGGGGTCCCAGAACAATGACACACTGACACTTGGGGGTCCCAGAACAATGACACCCTGACACTTGGGGGTCCCAGAACAATGACACTCTGACACTTGGGGGATCCAGAACAATGACACACTGGCACTTGGGGGATCCAGAACAATGACAGACTGACACTTGAGGGATCCAGAACAATGACAGACTGACACTTGGGGGTCCAAGAACAATGACACCCTGACACTTGGGGTCCCAGAACAATGACACCCTGACACTTGGGGGTCCAGAACAATGACACCCTGACACTTGGGAGTCCAGAACGATGACACCCTGACACTTGGGGATCCGGAAAACACTGACACCCTGACACTTGGGGATCCAGAACAATGACACCCTGACACTTGGGGATCCAGAACAATGACACCCTGACACTTGGGGGTCCCAGAACAATGACACCCTGACACTTGGGGGATCCAGAACAATGACACCCTGACACTTGGGGGTCCCAGAGTCCCAGAACAATGACACCCTGACACTTGAGGGTCCCAGAACAATGACACCCTGACATTTGGGGGTCCCAGAACAATGACACCCTGACACTTGAGGGGCCCAGAACAATGACACACTGACATTTGGCGGTCACGAACAATGACAGACTGACACTTGGGGGTCCAAGAACAATGACACCCTGACACTTGGGGTCCCAGAACAATGACACCCTGACACTTGGGGGTCCAGAACAATGACACCCTGACACTTGGGGGTCCAGAACGATGACACCCTGACACTTGGGGATCCGGAAAACACTGACACCCTGACACTTGGGGATCCAGAACAATGACACCCTGACACTTGGGGATCCAGAACAATGACACCCTGACACTTGAGGGGCCCAGAACAATGACACACTGACACTTGGCGGTCACGAACAATGACACCCTGACACTTGGGGGTTCCAGAACAATCACACCCTGACACTTGGGGGTCCAGAACAATGGCACCCTGACACTTGGGGGTCCAGAACAATGACACACTGACACTTGGGGGTCCCAGAACAATGACACACTGACACTTGGGGGTCCCAGAACAATGACACCCTGACACTTGGGGGTCCCAGATCAATGACACCCTGACACTTGGATGTCCCAGAACAATGACACCCTGACACTTGGGGGTCCCAGAACAATGACACCCTGACACTTGGGGATCCGGAAAACACTGACACCCTGACACTTGGGGATCCAGAACAATGACACCCTGACACTTGGGGATCCAGAACAATGACACCCTGACACTTGAGGGGCCCAGAACAATGACACACTGACACTTGGCGGTCACGAACAATGACACCCTGACACTCGGGGGTTCCAGAACAATCACACCCTGACACTTGGGGGTCCAGAACAATGGCATCCTGACACTTGGGGGTCCAGAACAATGACACACTGACACTTGGGGGTCCCAGAACAATGACACACTGACACTTGGGGGTCCCAGAACAATGACACCCTGACACTTGGGGGTCCCAGAACAATGACACTCTGACACTTGGGGGATCCATAACAATGACACACTGACACTTGGGGGATCCAGAACAATGACAGACTGACACTTGAGGGATCCAGAACAATGACAGACTGACACTTGGGGGTCCAAGAACAATGACACCCTGACACTTGGGGTCCCAGAACAATGACACCCTGACACTTGGGGGTCCAGAACAATGACACCCTGACACTTGGGGATCCAGAACAATGACACCCTGACACTTGGGGGTCCCAGAACAATGACACCCTGACACTTGGGGGATCCAGAACAATGACACCCTGACACTTGGGGGTCCCAGAACAATGACACCCTGACACTTGGGGGTCCCAGAACAATGACACCCTGACATTTGGGGGTCCCAGAACAATGACACCCTGACACTTGAGGGGCCCAGAACAATGACACACTGACATTTGGCGGTCACGAACAATGACACACTGACACTCGGGGGATCCAGAACAATGACACCCTGACACTTGGGGGTCCAGAACAATGACACACTGACACTTGAGGGGCCCAGAACAATGACACCCTGACACTTGAGGGATCCAGAACAATGACAGACTGACACTTGGGGGTCCAAGAACAATGACACCCTGACACTTGGGGTCCCAGAACAATGACACCCTGACACTTGGGGGTAGTGATGAGCCGAACACCCCCGGGTTCGGTTCGCACCAGAACCCGCGAACGGACCGAAAGTTCG